>CM068965.1:88834723-88860467 GCA_035128595.1 Eptatretus atami | reverse complement strand
ATTCCTATATGTCCGTGAGTCCGATTTGCATCCAGGAACAGAACAATTATGCTTAACTATCATAGAATATCCACTCTTTCGTCTAAATACTGAAAATTATGTTTAAAAGATGATTAGAATCCCACATTTCATGCGAGCATCGGCAGGTTAAAAGTGCCCGGTGAATCGAACCGAGTCATTGAAAATGCACGCGCTGCGGATGCGCGAAAGGCCTCGTTCAGCATTCTTACTTCATTTTGAAAGTCCCGTATTGTGTGTTGTTCTTGTCAGAGAAGATAAGTAAAAGGAAAGAACAAGTTTGAGCACCGTTGATATGGCACAGACGTGGTGGACCAAACGGCCTCCTCATATCCTTGTAACGCCTCTGTCCGTTCTCAACATATTTGAAAGCCCCCACCATCCTCCAAAGTGTTTAATATTGCCACGCTTTTTGAAAAAACGACGGGGGGGGGGTGTGCAGTGGGGGTGTAATGTAATCGGCTTTATCTGTCTGTCCGTTTGTTTGTCTCCGTCCGTCACGCGGTCTCCTCCTAAATGGTTGTCCAGAAATTCACCAAACTTTGTAGTTATGATCACCACATGGTAAGAAGGTGTGAGGGCAGTATCATTTTCCTTCCTGTCCCTTGAGGCCATGGGGCGGGGTCAAAAGGTCGAATACCAAAAAAATGCAATTACGGGCACATTTTAAAACATTTTGAAATTAAACTTTCGATATGCGAGCAACATTGGGGGTTGCATGTAAGATGTAACGATGTTTGGGGGATTTGACCCCGGTTCATGCCCCAGGGTGTGTGGACTTAGAGTCACAGGGGTCAAAATGGTAAGAAAATTTTCTCAAAATTTGATATTGGGTCATTCCTGGTGGAACTTGTTGTCATCTTTCAACTTTGTATGAGGTTGTAAGCGTGGGGATTTGTGATGGCTCGCCATAGAGAGGGGTGGGGGGAGAGTGAGGAGATATAAGAGATAGAAGAGTGTGGTATTGGAAGGTGCATGAATATTAATGAATGCATGATGAATCGGAACTGACGAGGCGGAACCGAGAGTGACATCAGCGGGCTGTCGAGTGTGTGGAGCCAAGCTGTCCGGAGATAAACACCGCTCGGACGCATCCGGAGCCGAACTCCCTTCAGAAACATGTGCACATGGAATAAAAGACAGAAACATGTGCACATGGAAGATAGCCTGGAGCAAATCTCAAGCAGTCCTAGTTTTACATGGATTACATCGAGTATACATGTGATCTTACCAAGGCGTGGTTAATACATCAAAGGGAACTAACAAAACAAAGAGGTCTTTTGAGAAAGCACAGAAGGGTCTTGAACAAACCTCCCTTCTAGCTTTTCCCAGGATACATTTATTAAATTCTTTCTAATACATTAACTAAGACTAATAAGCATTTTACCTCATAAATTCAATTTAATATTCATTTTACTACACACCCCTCGCACTAAAACATTCTCCCACACCCCATACACTCAAACCTTCACCCACACCCTCCACACTAAAACATTCTCACACACTCAAACCTTCACCCACACCCCATGCACACAATCTTTCCCCTCACTCCCCACACTCACTCCAACCTTCCCCTGCACCAGGTCAGGTCAGTTATGGGAGCATGCGCCAGAGCAGCGCGTCGCTGCGTCCACTTTCCGCCGGTACTCCAGGGGCCTCCGTCTGGCCATCCCCCAGGCAGATGCCTGGCCCATCCCCATCTCCTTGAGATGCCGATCAACTTTCTGCAACCACAAGGCACGTGGTCGTCCTATTGACCTCCTCCACTCATGAAGCTCCCTCGCTGAGAGAATCTGGTGAGCAGGATCAGCGTCAGGAAAACGAGCCACATGTCCATACAGCCGCAGCTGACGCTCACGAACTATGCAGGTAACAATCTCATTTGAGTCTCTCTCAGCAACTGCTCGTTGGACACAAAGTCTGACCAGCAAAGCCAGGATTCTCCGAAAAGACCTGGTACCAAAGGATTAAGTCTGCGTCTCAGATCTTGGTCAGAGTCCAAGTCTCGCATCCATAGAGTAAGACTGGAAGCACCAAGACCTGAAGACTCGGACTTTCATCCTCCCGCACAGGTACGGCAGCGCCACACCCATGATCCAGTGAATCCATGACTCCCCAGGCCTGCCAGACGTTTTTGTGACCTCTGACTCACAGCCAGCAGAGACATGAATATCACTGCCAAGGTAAGTGAATCTCTCCACGACCTCAACATCCTCACCACAACAGGCACAGACAGGACAGCAGCATCCAAGATGTCATTGAAAGCCTGTATCTTCATTTTGACCCAGGAAACCCATAATCCAATGGCTCCGACTCCTCATTCAGCACCTCGAGGGCCCCCAAAAGGATATCCAGAGTCTCTGCAAAGATGACTGCATCATCTGCGAAATCAAGGTCAGAGATATTGACCATTCCCAATAATGCACCGCAGCTTGATCTCTCCGACATCCTCCCCAGAATCCAGTCCATACAAGTGCTAAAAAGTGTGGGGGCCAGTACACACCCCTGACGAACTCCAGTAACAACTGGAAATAAGTCAGAGATGGTACCACCACATCTCACAGCACTCTCAGTACCAGAGTATAGTTTAGAATCAGATCGATCAGTTTTGGTGGCACCCCACGAAGACCAAGAAATCCTCCAGAGGGCATCCTGATTCACTGAATCGAACGCTTACAGAGATCAACATCGGCTGCAAGCAGCCCTGCGAAACTCTCGGCTGTGTTCGTTGAGGACCCGAAGAGCAAGGATACGGTCAATCATTGACCTCTTTGGTGTAAAGCCTGACTGCTCTGGACGCTGGTGCTCAAGCAAATGGTGGCGAACCCTATCAAGAATTATCCAAGCAAAGACCTTGCCGGCACTGAGAGCAGTGTCGCCCCTCGGTAGTTGTTGCAGTCTTGGCGATCACCCTTTCCTTTCCAGGAGGGACAACAAGGCCCCTCTTCCAGTCAGTTGGGAGGATGCCTGTGTTCCGCAGAGCACAGAACTGCATGCAACAACTTGAGTGCAGCATTTCCACCAGCTTGAAAGTTCAGCATGGTGCCACAGGTCCCTGGAGCTTTACCCCATTTCAACCGGTTCACCGCAGCCTGTGTTTCCACAAACGAAAGTGGACCACAGTTGGTTGGAGGGTCAGCAACAGTGATTGTACACCCCTGAGTCCAACTGGACAGCTGGTGGATCAGCCTGGTACAACCGCTCAAAGTAACCGGCCCAGCGGCCTTCATTCGGACTCCTCTGTCAAGAGCCTGCCACCCTCTGCTGTAACGACAGTACACTGAGGGATGGGCTTGGATGAACGCAATGCGCGAATTCCACTGTAAGCAGGACGAGAATCCCTTGACCACAGGTGATGCTCTTACCCCCTCACAGATTCCTCGCACATAGGCCTCCTTGTCCACCCTTAGCGCACGTACAATTTTATGCCTCAGCTCTGCCATTCAGCCTGGCCCTGAGACTCTGGTCAATGGTATCCAGTGTCCCTTGAGAGACAAAATTCTTCTTCGCCCTACAATGAGTTCCAAGACATCCACCGGCAATATCAAGGACGGTGGTCTTGAAGGCACTCCACAACTCTTCAGGATTCTCCAAGCACCCAGACCCCCAAATCTCCACTCAGCTTGTTCGCAAAGTCCTCAGCTACCCTCTCATCCTTGAGCTTGCCAACATCCAGCCTCGGCTGGGATGGTACCATTCTCCTGGATTTAAGGTGCAACTGAAGAGTTGCTACAGCAAGCCAGTGGTGAGTATTGAGGAACTGAGCACTCCGGTGGACCCTGCAGTTCTGGATCATCCTCCAGCGACCATCACCCCACACCCCACAAACTCAAACCGTCCCACACACCCCACACACTCAAACCTTCCCCTTCCCCTGCCTCCCATACACTCAAACTGTCCCTCACACCCCACACACTCAAACCTTGCCCTTCCACTGCCTCCCACAAACTCAAACCATCCCCTTCACTCCACTCCCCCAAAACCTCACCTTGCCCCCGTGAAGCCTCCTCCAATCCTGCACCATCCTAACGCCTCCATCCCCATCACTAACTGTCTGGATCTCAAACATCTGGGGCTTCCGTTACAACCTGATAGATCTCTCATTCCAGGCCACTTCCGATAAACCAGACATCATTTGTTTGACAGAATCCTTTCCTCCCACCGGACAGCCCAAACTCCCGATTGTCTTTCCCCGGCTGTTGCTTCGTCAGGTTTGATCGACCTGAACACCGTGCTGGCGGCGGAGTTATGCTGTACATCAAACCTCCATTTACCTATTTTTCTTCGGTTAAAGTTTGTTCCCAATTTCGTAAAAACCATCGCTCGGTTCAACCTACACCGCTAACATGTCTCGGAGATCATGTTTCAGGCCAATGCAGAGCATCACCAAAAATGCCCATCATGAACACTACATGGCAAAAAGTATGTGGACACCTGCTCGTCCAGCATCTCATTCCAAAATCATCGGTATTAATATAGAGTTGGTCGCCCCCTTTGCTGCTATAACAGCCTCCACTCTCCTGGGAAGGCTTTATACTAGATGTTGAAACATTGCTGTGGGGATTTGCTTCCATTCAGCCACAAGAGCATGAGTGAGGTCTGGCACTGATGTTGGGCGATTAGGTCTGGCTCTCAGTCAGTGTTCCAATTCATCCAAAGGTGTCCGATGGGGTTGAGGTCAGGGCTCTGTGCAGGCCAGTTAACTTCTTCCACACCGATCTCGACAAACATTTCTATATGGACCTCGCTTTGTGCATGGGGCCATTATCATGCTGAAACAGGAAAGGGCCTTCTCCAAACTGTTGCCACAAAGTTGGAAGCACAGAATCGTCTAGAAATATCATCGTATGCTGTAGCGTGAAGATTTCCCTTCACTGGAACTAAGGGGCCTAGTCCGATCCATGGAAAACAGCCCCAGACCATGATTCATCCTCCACCAAACTTTACAGTTGGCACTATGCATTCAGGCAGGTAACGTTCTCCTGGCATCCGCCAAACCCAGATTCGTCCGTCGGACTGCCAGATGGTGAAGCGTGATTCATCACTCCAGAGAATGTGTTTCCACTGCTCCAGAGTCCAGTGGTGGTGAGCTTAACACCACTCCAGCCGACGCTTGGCATTACGCATGGTGATCTTAGGCTTGTGTGCGGCTGCTCGGCCATGGAAACCCATTTCATGAATCTCTCGACGAACAGTGCTTGTGCTGACGGTGCTTCCAGAGGTAGTTTGGAACTTCGTAGTGAGTGTTGCAACCGGCAACAGACAATTTTTCCACGTTTCAGCACTCAGCGGTCCCGTTCTGTGAGCTTGTGTGGCCTACCACTTTGAGACTGAGTTGTTGCTCTGAGACTTTTCCACTTCACAATAACAGCACTTTACAGTTGACCAGGGCAGCTCTAGCAGGGCAGAATGCCACGTTGAAAGTCATTGAGCTCTTCAGTATGGGCCATTCTCCTGCCAATGTTTGTCGTAGGAGATTGCATGGCTGTGTGCTTGATATTATACACCTGTCAGCAATGGCTGTGGTTGAAATAGCGGAATCCACTAATTAGAAGGGGTGTCCACACACTTTTGGCCATGTAGTGAGTGTACGACGGAAAATTATAACAATAGGTCTCGAGTCATATTTCGTGTGATATTTTAAAACAATTAAATAACTTGTATTGTTCAGTTAAGAAATTTTGAGTCATTAAAAGAAAATTCTGAAGATTTCCATTGATCTTCTTAATGGGCTCGCAAGTTGGACAAAATGGATTTGGCTGAAGCTCATGGAGGAGTGAAACCAGAAATCATGTACACTCATGCAGAAAAATACATGAGACAACACTGGCCTTGATTTCAGACAAATTTCAGCCGCCGAGCTTGGGGAAAGTGATGTCACTTCTTGGGGCACTCTGGGTACCAGTGAGGGCATCCTTATGGCATTCTTCCACACCCAGCGGAGCAATTGAAACGTTTCCTCCCCAAGGATACAACCCCACCACTCCAACCATTAAGCCACCGAGTGCGGATGAATCTGTGTTGTGGACCTTTATCATGTCGATGGAGGACTTTTCTCCCATTCTGACCATAAATTACCTGTTTGTCACAAACAACACGTCGGTCGTGCCCCCATTTTGTCCCTCTTTTTGAGCAAAATTTGAAATGGCCGATGGGCAGCCGACCTAACTCGTCCCGTTTTTGCAGCCATTGCCACCGCTATTTGTTTGCTTCCTGTTGATAAGTGCCTTGTCCTGAGTTTCTTTCAATAATAAACTTAATTGTTCATCTTCCCTTAGCATCGTTTGTTTGATTAAAATTGCCAAATCTCCCACCGAGCCGGATTGACGGTGTGGTACCTGATGACAGATTCAGTCTCCAGATGGAGAGTTAACACCTGTGGATATACAAGTTATCTAAAAGAATCTTGAATTTTAATGAATGTTTGTTTGGACCTCTTGTTCTTCATCAGGAGAATGACGTGTCCGAGTGTTTCTGCGAGAGCGTTTCTTAGCTGAACTTGGAGGTTTTGGAAATGAAAGGTTTTGATTTACACGATGATCTTTGGGAGTTCCAGCGTTTCTCGAATTCCGATGAAGGTGGGAAGTTTGTCATATTCTGCATTCGCCAGGTTTTCAAGGGACGTTTGGCCCACAACATATCGAGTGCACCATGGAGAATGGGAACGCCGGTCAGAGTAGCATCGACAGGGTACCGACCCCTCGAAACGACCACGACGTGGCGAGGGTCCGTTCCGACGCCGTGACGACGGTACTGCTGTCTGTGGAGACGTCGGAGGAGATTACCTCGGATGCTAGTGAGGTGGTGCCAAGAAGCCTGGAATTGGTGCGTGAAGTCTAGTTAGACCTGCATCTTTGAATACATTCAAGTTTTTTGAAATGTAATTTTAAATTGAGATTTACAAATGAAGTGTCATCTGCTTGCTTGTAGTAGTCGATACAGCTTTAGATTTCTCTTTTGATGGTTTGTCTTTTTTGTGACCTCTCCACATCTGTGCAAAACCTGGCCATCCATTCTCGATTTTCAGGAGTCAGACCCTGAGATGAGTTTGACGTATGACGCACTTACTCCGAGTGAGCTGAATATACCTGACTCGTCTTCACAGCCGCCTATCTGTGAACCTCATTCGTCGGGCCAAGACTCGTCGGTTCCTGTGCCTGTTTTCGTACCAGACAATGACCGTCGGTGTATTCCAATGATGGTGGAATCGGATAGGGTGGATTCTTTAGGGGTGGTCTCGACACCGACCTCTTCTGACCTCGGATCCGCCATCGACAGGATCATCGAGTCGACCATCGGAGCCGATCTTATCTCGGGTATGAATTAGTTTTGACGCTGACGATCATTGTGTTGCAAAGATGTCATTTTTTTTTCCTTGTATAGATTAATGTTCCCTCCTTTTAGGCTGCATTGCTGTTACGAGTGCAAGTAATGGGGCCGAGACGACCGGGCTCCTTGTCCTGCGGACACCTCATGAAGGTCTGTGTCTCGGCGTTGTGTTGAATGTGGCTGTGATTTGTCAAATTCTTCGCTCCATTTCAACACTTGCTTACATTCTAATTGCTGATTGTATTTATAGAACATCATGGAGACGGAAAATTTATTGTTTACCTATTTAGAGTGTCTGCTTGTGAAGAAAAGAACAAAAAAACACCTTTTTACAGCCATTTTTCCCTGCTGAGCAGGGTTTAGCTTTTTGTGGGCTCCATGCAATCATGGTTCCCTTCTTGAGGCAATGTTTTTATGGCCGGATGCCCTTTCTGACGCCAACGCTGGTCGCCTCTTACGACACACAGGGATATGATGCACCTATCTAACCGGGGCTACACCGGGACCAGTACACTGGAACTCATTTCGCCGACCTAGGAAGGATTACAGGCTGAGTCAACCCCTGGTGTTAATTTCAATTGGTCAACGGGGCTCGAACTCAGGACCCAAGGATCCCAAGCCACCACCCTAACCACTAAGCCAACACCAGGCTACCTGCTTGTGAAGGACAAAGCTTTTTGTTTTGACTGGATACATGACCATGTAGCTGTGATTGGTTCTCTGCTGGCTCATTGCCAAGTTCATTGTAATGGAAAGCATACACCTTTGCTCCAGTGTTCGTGTTCTTTGGTCACGTTAGTTGTTGTTTGCGTAACGCACCAAAATGCTTTAACCTGTATGGTCAAGTGTGGGAACCATATACAGTACTGTGTTGTGGTGATGCTTCAATCATTTGGGATGTATCTATTGCTTACATTTTTGTCTCTCAGTCTCCAGTGTGCACGACTCTGAGGTCTCTCCCGAGGGCCTGATGGAGGGTTCTGCATCCACCTCAACCGACCATTTTGAGCAGCCGTTGATGGAAGATGATCGGTCCATCGAACATTCTGGAATACCAATGTTGTCAGATGACCGATCCGAGCAACCATTACTGCTATCGGAACATTCGGAGCAGGTTTTTCATTCGGCGGACCAGTCGCAGCAGTTGTTACTCAGAGATGATGAACCTGGACTGATTAACTTGGAGGAAATGATTGAGGTGGTGGTGGTGCAGCAGTTCAAATGCAAACTTTGTCCATACCAGAGCAAATCCAGAGACAATCTCATCAATCACATGAAGGAAAGGCACCTACAAACAAGAGGTGTGTGGGTGAAGGGTGAATGATGTGGATGTAATTGTGAAGGGTGTGGATGTAAGGTTACATTTGATTCTTTGCTCTCAACATTTAGAAGGATTTTCGACTTTGTGTCCACGAGATGATCCCGACTCGGTGACTTGCGTAACCACGCTGAGGTGCAACCAGATGTTTTCTCCCTGCACCGAGGCATAACCTGAATCGGGATTGGTTACGCTGTTCAAAATAACACGTAATAACAAACCTTAACCGTCACGTTCCCGACATTCCCCGTATCCTGCTATTGTGGAGTGTCATGGTACTTTATTACAAATGAGACAAAAACGAACATATTCTTATTTAAATGAAAACTTGATGTAAAGTATGCGTGCACATGCGTCTCACGTGCGGAGTTTGAGGAACGATGAAACTCTATATAATGATGTATGCCAGGCGTGCTTTCTTTGCCATTATTACGACGACAATGCTCAAAGGCCCCGTCCTCAGATTGTTTCAATAACTCGTGGTCCAGATGTATATTGGATCCGTTGTAGCATGGCCAGGTAGCCTTTTTGAGTCTTTGTTTCGGCACTGTATATGGCCTGATCGGAGGTTTGTGTACGTCCCTTCCCTAGCATGTTTGACCGGCTGCAACCTCATTCGAGGTCCTCCGTTGCACACGCGGCGTTGGTCCTTGTCACATCATTGCAACGGACGCACGTTCAGCATCACCCACTCCTTTTCTCACTCTCTTCTCAGGAAGTCAAAACAAAAAGAGAGGACGGGGTAGGCCTCCCAATTGTTCATCCTCAAGAGAGCATCCTCCTACTGCCGTAGAGACCATTCTTGAAGACAACGACGATGACATTATTGATGCTGGAGCTATTGATGACCATGATGGTAGGTTTTTTTCTCGTACTTTACATACACTGTCTGGTCTGTCTGATTAGACCTGTCCACCCATTTCACTTTTACCATTGTCCTGAACTGAATTTGTAAATTTTTATTGATCATGTGATGTGACATATGATCCTAAGATCATTATAAAAGTGTGCGACCATCGCTTGACCAGGATCATGAAAAGGGAAATAATTCCACACGTAATATCCTTGTATCAAAGTTTTTTTTTCCTTTTTCGTCCTCATGTTTAAAGATCCTTCATGAGCTTTGGTCGACGTATAAACGAACTCTTATTTGAGGGAAACATGAATCGATTCGAGGAAGTCTGTGAATGGTTCCACGGCCACCACAATCTTTCGTCTCCACCTGAAACACGCATTCATCATCCTCTGCTAATCTCTCTGCACCAGTTGCGCTAAATGTTCATAACTGAATTGAATAATATACACAGAAATACATAATCGTGCCACATGTGGCTGGGCTGTGATTACAGCAAATGTTACTGCAGCCACTTGGCAAGGGTGGGCCTTAATGTGGCCAATGCGGTGTTTCTTACGCATGTCTCTTAAATGGCTGCTTTACACGCGTTAGCTGATATCGGTGATCCAATAAGGTTGAGTCATGACTATAACCTTTGTGCTTGCAATACCTGCCGCTCGATGAGTAGAGGATAGCGACTACAATCCGGCACAGGATGGAGTGCATGGACGAATGGCCTGCAAACCAAATGCGTCACATTGCTCTTCTACGAACAGAGTGCGGCGGAGGCCTGGCCGACCTCGGAAGTACCCTCTACCTTCAGACCGAGCGCCACTTGGTATGATGATCTATGGTTTTGTCCAATGGGTTCGTCTTTCTATTCATTGGTCAATCTAATTTTAATGTAAATTGTATCTTTACTGATGGTGCTAGCTTATGAAAATGGGGAATCCTGGTTTATTTTGCTTCCCGGTAACCCCACATGGCAAGATACCGTGCAAGCTCCGCATTTTAACCTGATTTTTTTTTACCTTGTTGGTGACACCTGAATGCAGAAAATAATGGCAAGCGTGGCTTGTAAGATGGTGTATGTTCACCTTGGGTTCAAGGTGCTGGTCTATTGCTTGAATAAGTACAGTTTGCGGTGTACTTTGTTCTTTGAGATAAAGTATGTGTTTAGTTTTTTTGTCACAATGCATGGATTTCTTTCTACATCTTTTTTTCAATTAAAAAGGTGTTCCAGTGTCCAAACCTGATGCCTTAAATGCTGAGCTTGCACACTTCTTGTGAGAAGTTTATTATTATTATTTTTTTAGTAATGTGTTGGTAGGATGGCCAAGAGGTACGCACACTCACCTCCAAGCTGTCTAGTCTGGGTTCGAATCCCGACCCAGCTATAAACTGTCATCCCGGTGTCTCACAGGCAGGGTGATTCGTCAACGTGTGTACCATCCCTCGGATGGACGTTAAACAGGCGTCCCATCTGCCAGCATTCGTTGGTGGTGTCCTTCGTGAAGAGTAGGCGAGCTATCGCCGGCACCCTAAATAAATTCAAAATTCCTAGCTTAACTGACAGGGGGCCATTGGAGGCACAGCCGTGCCCTCAGCCAATGATGCTACCCAATAGCGTTGTGTTGTTTCCCCAAAAAAGAACAAGAGGTCTTTGGTGTATAATTTATGGAGAGAGATCTCCTATCTCTCCTTTTTTTTCTCGCCTTTGTCTTTGTCCGTTGTAGTTATTTGCATGCTTCCGTGCCCACGCTCTTCGAACAACCTGCTTGCCAGACTGAGCTTGATATTCTTTTGCAGCAGAAAAAGCAATGGGCGGCTCAGAAAGCTCCACCGATCCCACCAGTCCCGGGGAGGTCTTCGTTCCTCTGGACCTGGACCTGCAGCACGCCGATGAGGGTGGAGTCGAGAGAGTAAATGGCCAATCAGAGTCATTGGGAAGCAGCGTTGATGTGTTTGCATCATCATGTAAGCTGACACAGCCGACAAAGCGTTTCCAGCGGAGGGGCTTCAGAAGATACTTAAACAGGTGAATGTAAGCGGACGGATTGGCATGTTTATCCTTCCATCTGAACCGCTGGCTCATGATCCTGGAAGCCCTACTCTGAGTCTTAGATCGATGTTAAAAATAACATTCAAATACCTCGGCTGGTGTGTTTATCGGTTTATTGTCCCTCCTCTATAGTTATCTGTTCTCTCATGTAATATCCCATCTAAACCTCAGTGCTAACGATGCTAACGCATTACTCGTACTCAAACCCTTGCAGGTACTCCTACCGTACAAGCAGACCCTCATCCCGACCACACTTTTGCCGAATATGTGGCTCACGCTTCCTTTCTGCCGACGACCTTCATTTCCATGTGGAATCTCATGACACATTGCACCCTGAACACTTCCGCTGCCTTCAATGTCCATATCGTTGCCGACGGTGGTCTTCCTTAAAGGTACAGGGACATTCTCGCGCAATTGGCTGTACACCTGTAGGAACACATTGGCTGCACGAGGTGACCCAAAAAGACTTGTTTTTCGATAATGGGTGTTCGTATACATGCTCGCATCACCGAGTATCACTTGCATGAAAGGCCTTGTTTCACATTCATACATCATTTTGAAAGTCTCGTATTGTTAGTGACTCTCTTTTCGATTGAGGACCCGGTCCTTGTGGGCATGCCGAGACGTGCCCCGGGCTTCGATGATCCCTCACGTGAGGGCTTTTGAAGTCGGTGGAGTCGAGCCATGTTTTTTTTATTTTTTTTTCCTTGTGTCCTTGGCAGGAGCACATGTACAATCACGAAGGTGTGAAACCATACAAGTGTGAAGAGTGCAGCTACACGAGTGTGTACCGCAAAGACGTGTTCCGCCATGCCGCCGTGCACAGCAAGGATCGGTGAGGAAGCCTGGGGAGTTTGGGTGAGCATGAGGTTGCTGGTGATTTTGGTTCGATTGGAAGAGGTGAGCGCTGATATCAAGCACAGTGCACGAGGGAATGAACGGGATGGAATGAATTGTGAACGAAAGAGGAGAAGATATTTTGAATCAACAATTGTGGAATTAGCTTTTAAATAGGCCTAACCCTACATGATGTCATGCAGTTGTTTACATTGATAAAAACTAATGCAGATGTACAGTGCCTTCAGAAAGTATTCACACCCCTCGACTTTTCTCACGTTTTCTTGTGAGATCCTGAAGTTAAAACGGATTATATTAAAAAAAATTTTTGTCACAGATCCACACAAAATACTCCATCATGACAAAGTGATGACGTGTTTTTAGAAATGTTTACAAATTAATTAAAAATGAAAATCTGAAATATCTAATTTCCATCAGTATTCAACCCCCTGAGTCATTACTTTGTAGAAGTGTCTTTGGCAGCGATTGCAGCTTCGAGTCTTCGTGGGTATGTGTGTATCAGCTTTTCACACATCTGGATTTGTGGATTTTCTCCCATTCTTCCTCGCAGATTCGCTCAAGCTCGATCAAGATGGATTGGGAGCGTCGGTGAACAGCAATCTTCAAGTCTTTCCACATATTCACAATGGGATTCAAGTCTGAGCTTTGGCTGGGACACTCAAGGACTTTCACGTTCTTGTTCTGAAGCCATTCCAGTGTTGCTTTGGCTGTATGCTTGGGGTCATTGTCCTGTGGGATCGTAAATCTTTGCCACAGTCTGAGGTCTTTTGCACTCTGAAGCAGGTTCTTCTCAAGGATTTCCCTGTATTTGGCTCGATTCATTGTTCCCTCTATCCTTACAAGTCTCCCAGTCCCTGCTGCTGAAAATCATTTCCATAGCATGACACTGCCGCCACCAAGCTTCACGGTAGGGATGGTGTTAGACGGGTGTGATGAGTTGTGCTCGGTTTTCACCAGACATAGCGCTTTGCATTCAGGCCAAAGAGTAAAATTTTCATCACATCAGACCACAGAATATTCTGCCTGATGCTCTCAGAGTCTTTCACGTGCCTTTTTACAAACTCCAGGCGTGTTGTCATGTGCCTTTTTCTCAGGAGTGGCTTCCGTCCGGCCACTCTCCCATAAAATCTGGATTTGTGAAGTGCTGCAGAGACTGTTGTCCTTCCGGCAGGTTCTCCCATCTCAGCCAAAGAACTCTGAAGTTCTGTCAGTGCTCATTAGGTTATAGGTCACCTCCCTGACCAAGGTCCTTCTTGCCCAGTTGCTCAGTTTGGTCAGATGGCCAGCTCTGGGATGAGTCTGGGTAGTTCTATATTCTTTCCATTTCCTAATGATGGAGCTCACTGTGCTCTTGGGAACTCTCTCGAAATTGTTTTATAACCTTCCTCAGGTCTATGCCTCCTCACAATTCCATCTCAGAGTTCTATGGACAAATCCTTGGACCACATGGTGTAGTTTCTGCTCTGACATGCACTGTCAACTGTGGGACCTCATAAAGAAAGGTGTGTTTCTTTCTAAGCTGGCCTCAAAAGCCAGTCGCTGACTGGGCATTCTCCGTCATGCAAAGTCCTTCCTTGACACACCTGAGCTCCTGACCGCATACAAAGCTTTCCTCTGCAGCCTGATGGAGTATTCCTCTCCCCTCTTGGCTGGTGCTCCTGCCACACACCTAGTTCGGGTTCCCGCTGTGGAAACCAAGGCATTTAGGATCATTGGTATCTCCCACGATGAGGCGCTTTTTTGGGTCTCCCACTCTCTCTCACCGCAGGCAGGTCGGTGGTCTTTCTGTCTTCTACAGTCTCCTCTCCGGTCTCGCACCCCGACCCCCACCCCTTGCTTTGTCTGTGATGTGTCCCCCTCAATTTTCCGCAGGGCGCTCAAGGTACGCCAGCAACCCCCTTCTGGTAAAACTACCAAAATCACGAATCACTGCTCACCTTCACCTCTTCATTCCTCTTTTTTTCTCGCCTTTGAATAAACTCCCTCACTCTCTTCAATCCCATTCTTCCCTCCAGGTCTTCAAAACAGCTGTTCACCACCACCTCTTATCTTCCCCCATCCAAAACCATGATCTTTTCTACCCCCGTTAATCCACTCCAAACCCACCTCCTTCAAAGTCCCTGTCGTGTACATCTTGTTTACCCCGTGTACCCCGCCCCATCCCTCTCCCTTCCATAGATCTCCTCATGTCTATGTTCCCCACTGTTTTTTCTTTCCCTCTTCCTGCTCCCCTTGTTGTACATTCTGTGTGCTCGCTCTCATACGAACCTCGATGGTGAATCCCCCCCAAAAAAAGGTGTGTTTCTTTCTAAATCATGTCCAATCAATTGAATTAGCCAAAGGTGAACTCCAATCAAGTTGTCGACATCTCAAGGATGATCAGAGGAAATTGAATGCACTCGAGTTCAATTCGGAGTGTCATGGCAAAGGGGTTGAAGACTTATTGATGCAAGATATTTCAGCTTTTCATTTTAAATTAATTTGTGAAAAATTCTACAAAAAAAAAAACAATTTTACTTTGTCATTATGGGGTATTTTGTGTGGATCAGTGGTAAAAAATTTAATCCTTTTAAAATTGAGGCTGTAACACAACAAAATGTGACGGATGTTGAGGGGTGTGAATACTTTCTGAAGACACTGGAGATTCCTGGTGAAAAAAAACCCCGCAATATTCGATGATACCGCACTCATAACTTTTGATATGAAATCGAATTATTATTTTCCAAATGAGGAGATCATTGAACAAAAATCATTTTTCTCTCCGAGATTCACCAGCATCGAGGCAATGATCATAAAATGTCAATCCCAATGGACCAGTCACGGCATACGAATGCCTGACGCACGACTGCCAAAGCAAGTACTATATTCCCAACTCGGTTGTGGCCCTGAGTACCGTGGTGACCCAAGGTGCCGTGGTGACATGAGAAAACGTTATGAAGACACCCCAAAAGTGTATCTGAAGGCGAGGACATTGACACCGAATCTTGGGAGGAAAAGACCAGCAACAAAGCACAGTGACACCACATGATCCATAAAGCTGTTGCTCTTTTTGAGGTGAATCACTTTGCTTTCAAAGCTGAAAAGAGTGTGATCAGAATCTCATTGTAAGGGAAATCTTCCTCCCCCCCCCCAAAAAAAGTCTTGTGTTGGTTTAACGGTTAAGGTGGCTGGCTTAAAATCTTCGGGTTCTGAGTTTGAGCCACTGTCGTGTCGTTAAAATAACATCATGTGGGGTGATTCAGCCTGTCATTGTTCTGAAGCCAGTAAAATGAGTACTAGCTTAGTGAGAAGAATGAGCCATTCGAGTATCCTGTGTCGGAGAGGTGATCCGTCCAGGATTCTGCCCCCTAGCCAAGCAAATACTGCCTCGGCAGAGCGATGAGTCTAAATGCATGAAATGAGTGGCTCTTCTAACGCTCTCCTCCTCTCCCCAGGAACAACTGGCCACATTTACCACCGTGTATTAAATTGCAGCCTCCTCGGCGATCTCAAGTCATCGATAAGCCCATGCTTTGATGTCTTCATTTTGAGGGAGTGACGACTGCGATTATTAGCCCCTGTTGGACTCCGTCCCGAAACGGGGGCTTATGGATTTGGTCTCGATTTTCGTGTCCGTGCGTGCGTCTGCAACTATATCTCGGACATGCATGGACCAATTTTATTCATACTCGGCACAAGCACAAGATGTGATGATGTACATACGCACATCATTTTTTTTTTTCGACATCAGGTCCAAGATGGCTGACTGGCGGCCATTTTAGTCGTAAGAAGCTGATGTTGAATAAGTCCTCAACCATTTCTCGGACCTGCATTTACTGATGTTGTTCAAACTTGGCACCCAGATAATGATGATGGTTTAGATGTGCACGTCATTGTTTTTTCGAGATCACATCCAAGATGGCTGACTGGTGGCCATTTTGTTGCTTAAATGTGTCCCCATCCATTTCTCAGACGTGCATGGTCCGATGTTGTTCAAACTTCGCACAAGCACAGTACACGACGGCATACACGTGCACCTCACTTTATCTTGAGATCTGATCAAAGATGGCCGACTGGTAGACCGGCGGCCATTTCAGTTGCACATAAATATGGGAGGAGGAGGAGATTGGAACCATACTCTGTGCAGAGCGTTGGTGCTGCTTAAGCAGTCTCCTTGGCTATTGGGTACAATCCTGAACGGGTCACCACTCCGACAGTATACCAGCATGCTGGCACTCATTTTGCCGACCTCGGAAGGATGACAGGCCGAGTTAACCCCACCTGGTATTAATTCAACAGTTGAGTGGGATTTGAACTTGGGACTCTAGGATCCAAAGCCCGCCACCCTAACCATTAAGCCAACACCAGGCATGGTGTTGGGCCAGCCAACATAAATATGGGCCAGCCCTTTAACTCCTTGCCACAAAATTACTAAAACAACGGGGGCTGTGACATTTTATGTCTTTTGTACTTGTTTTTCCAAGAACTTGGAAATTGATAGGATTGACTATTAAAAACACCAACGAAGATGATGACACCACCAACAATAACATTTGTACGCAGATAATCTGGCTGATTTTTTGGCAATCAACGAACACGGTGAAATAGCACCATCGCTATCTCGCTCTTTAAAACAGGTCTAATAATACCCGTCATATTGAAGATAACTTACCCTGGCTGTATCCCACAATTCTGTGTGATAAACATGTTGTAAGATTATATCTGCGGGGGCCAATGAAGCATTTTTCTCATCTAACCTGCCGGTGTGTTGGTGGAATGTTGTTGGATTGCTTTATGATCCTCATGTCCTGTACTGTATGTTGTGTCAATGAGCTGTCAATGTCAGTTGTGTCAATGAGCTGTTTATCCTTCAATTTTTTGCATTCTCACTCTTCCCTTCTGTTTCTGGCAGAAAGAAGAAGAAGGAAGTGGTGAGTAACTTGCGATTTTTGTAATCCTTCTCTTATCATCGTTTATTTTCTGGTACTTTTCGTTTTTAACAAATGTGTTATGTCAAGAGGAAACGATTGATGCCTCAAATGGGAATAGAAATACAGTACTGTGCAATAGTTTAGGTTATTCCAATGATTTTCATACTTTTGGGTAAATTCATCGAATTATCAGTGATAAGTAATATGTGATTATTTTTGTAAATTAACGTCCTTCATTAAAATGTGAGTGATACAAACCTTTAAAAGTAACCACCAAGAACAGTGTCATTTTATAGTATCAGTCAATACTTTGCGTCAACCCTTTGCCTTCTTGAGTGCCATCACTCTCTTACCTCTGCTTCTGTATACGACTGAATCCTTCATACAGGAATAGGGCGCCAAATATCCTCTCGTACATTCCACGATTCTGCGAGGTTAGTTGGCGTCCTCTTGTTCTCTGTTTCCAGGTAATCCCATCTGGCCTAGATGGGACTCATGTCCACACTCCAGGTTGGCCATTCTAACACTCTGAGCGCACCAGCTGTAACCTTGTTCTCCAAATACTGTTTTTGGAAGTGTGCGTTTGGGTCATTATCTTGTTGGAAAATGAATCCTCTTCCGATTAAACGATTTCCAACAGGAACTGCATGGTGCTGCAGTATCTGCTTGTATTTTTTCTTTTGTTTGTGTTCCATTTATTTTAACAGGTTTCCTACACAAAAAGATAAGGTACAACCCCAGAGAGTCGGTCTCCCCAGTGTGTTAACAGTCGACTGCAAACATTGCGTGTCGTAACGTTCTCTCGGTCTTCGGCGTACAAACTGGCGTCTCTCTTGGATCCAAAAAGTGCAAACTTCAATTGATCAGACCAGAGTATCCGATTCCATTGTTCAGTTACCCAATCTTGGTGCTACCTTGTAAATTTCAGTCTTTTCACTTTATTCTGTGCTCTCAGCAGTGATTTCTTACCTGCAGCTCTGCCATTGAGACCTGCTACAATCAGCCTTCTGCACACACTGCTGGATTAGATGTTAATGTTCAGGCCTGTTCTCGTTTAATTTTTCAGCTGCTGACTTGAAGTTTCTCAGCTTATGCCATGGAATAAAACCAAGTACTTGCCTTGCCTTGGCGAGGTTCTTCTCGGTCTTCCAGGCCTTTTCCTGTCTTGTTTATTTCAGGAGCCAGTTTATTTCAGGAATTGCAAAGAAAGTGTATCTCACACTATTGCAGGAGATCTTCAACTTTTCTGATAGTTTCTTCATCATGTGCCCTTCTCACACAGTTTGCATCTTCACACGCTGTTCCGTTGAAAGTTGCCTCCCCGGTGCTATTCAGAACCCAATCGTAGACTTTCAAGCAAGGGAACAAGCTGATTAAAAACGAATTTCACGGATTCACTCATTTGAAACTTTTAATGTGGTTTCTTGTCATTTGTGTTAATGTAACTGGTGTTGATTACTTCAATCATTTATCATTATTTACTGAACAAAAATCCACAAACTGTTTCCTGCATATTTTCTTTGTGGTCAGTGCATATTACTGGTACATTATAATATCTTATCTTGTATATCTATACGAATAAGTGTGTGTGTCTGTGTGTCTGTGTGTCTGTGAGTCTCCTCCATAACTCCAAAACCATGAAACCTAGCAGCCTGAAACTTTGCATGCATACTAAGGGAACTTCAAGGGAGTGCATGAGTGAACTTTGGGTGTTTAGGTTAATTAAAACACCCATTTTGAAGATAATTAACGGCCTTATTTAATGATATCCTTTATCAGGCACATGCTTGGACAGCTTGATCTCGCTGGGGTCTTAATTCGCCATTTTGTTGGCCTGCTCAACAATGTCTTGACTTGGAACAGGCCGCAGCGGTTTATGAACGATGAAGCTCTTAAAATGTTTCTTCACTTTCCTCACTGATATCATTGAATGCCTGTTCATGTCTATGAATCGCTGTATACGTCGCTTTTGTAAGTGCTATTGTTTTCAAGTTCGGAGCTTGAAGCGATTTCATGCGTTATATTGTATGATTTTCCACGATCTACTCTCACGGACTCCCTGAAGTACATCATCGAAATATTATTTCGGTTTTGAGGACCGGATCACATGGACTAAATAACGCTGAATCTGGAGTGAAATCTGAAAATGTGAAGAAATCAGCGATGTTCCGTTTTTTGTTAGGGTATGCGCCATTACCAAGCAGCTTGCTATCGCTTGCCAAGCCAGCCGTTCCTTTTCAACCATTTAATTGGAGTGCTTGCTTGAGTGCTTAAGCCACTTGCTGAGCACCCTACAGTCGATAGCGGTACAGTTCATGCCCCCAATTGGGATGTACCCTCGGTAATTGCTACAAGGTAGAGGTACATATGGGTAGATTTGGATCCGTAAAGGACTCTCCGTGGGTGTGTGTGCATCCCTGCATGCTTGGTTACGGGCTCCGTGGTGGTAAAGTTTCATCACGTATCTTATAATGATGATGTGTGGTGGAGGTTTTAACTTTTAACCTCAGCAGAGTACGAGCGAGTATGTTTTTCTTTGTCTTCTTGGCTGTTTCTCGAGCAATTGGTTATTTTATGATGAACCGGGTGTGCTTTGCAAAGGTTATATGGTTTCTCTTTGTGAGTTTCAAAGTAAAATGTATTTGATAACACCAGATTTCCAAGCCGTTTGCCGTATTAACGTGCATTCTAAATTACAGAGCCAATCCCCCCCCCCCCACCCCCATCACATGATGATTGGTAGCTGTTTATAACGATTAATGTTTATACACATTTCCCTGAAACATCTATTATGCAACATTGTTTTTATAATTTGTTTCTTGAAATTCCCCCAAAGCAAGGGTGAAAGCAACTCAAGGTTTTTGGGTTGTGCACAATACGTACTGTAGTCGGTAATCACACTGACTCCAATGTGCCAATTCCCCCAGAATTGCGCATATCAACCAAGCAGTGGTTGTGTGTGTGTGGTGTGTGTGTGTTTTGTGTTGCCATAAAGCATAGCATTTTTCTCTTGCTAACTTCCCTCCCCCAACCCCGTCTGTCTTTCTCTTTTCTCTCTTGCTCTCCTTGCTCTCTCTGTCCCATCCTTGCTCCACCCCTCCTAATACAGTGCAGCACCCTCCCACACCTCTCTCTCTCTCTCTCTCTCTCTCTCTCTCTCCCTCTCTCTCTCTCTCTCTCTCTCTCCTCTCTCTCTCTCTCTCGGCATGTCCGGACAGTGATTCTGGGAATTAACGGCCATAAGGAATGCACATGGATAAGCTGTTTGCCATATTGTTAAAGTCTGCAAATTGAGAGGGGAAAAGTGTGTTTGTTTGTTTGTTTCTTTGTTTTCCCTGTTCATTATGTTCACACTGAATAGCCAGGTACTTATGTTCCATCATTCTAGATGAGCATAATCTTTATCTTTTGGGCTGGCAGGATGGCCTTGAGGTTCACACACTCACCTCTAAGCTGTCTAGCCTGGATTTGAATTGCGACTCACCTATCAGCTGTCAATCTGGTATTTCACAGGCAGGGTGTTTCATCAATGTGTGTATGTCTCTGTGCATCCCATCTGCCAGAAATAGTTAGTGGACATTAAAGATTCCATGGTGTCCTTCATGAAGAGTGGGCGAGCATGAAGAGTGGGTGGCACCTGAACAAATTCCAAATTCCTGTCCTAACCTTGGTCAAACGTCAGGCTTGGACAACCAGTTCGTGAAAGATTTGGGCCAAAAATTGGTCAAACAGCTAAGAGCCCCCAGCCAACCCCACATGAATGTCGGAATTGTTGTGCCCGTGAAGGAAGAAGAAGAAAGAAGATTATCTTTATCATTTATCTACTATTTCTTTGTCATTGTTAATTTCCTCTTCCACTTCCTTTTCTTCCACCTCTCCTATTCCTCTAGTCTAGTTGATGTTCTGCAAGATGAAATTGTCATTGCTCAGTGCTCACGTTGCTCTTGATCCGAATGTAGAATCCATTCTTTGGTCCTGATCCCACTCTTGACACCAGTGTGATGGTTGCCCAATTAGATTCCACTGAGTCGCCTCAATTCAATCATCATGGTCAACCATTTTGGGGACTGCCTTGCCGAATGGTGCTAGCGCTGCACCAATTAGGCACCATTCGTCTCCATTTCAATTTGGCCCAGCGAGCCTGAGATGCATCTGGGTGCGTGACGTTAATTACCACGACCATTTATCCCTTAACGAGTCTTTCCTAATCACCAAATGAAGCAATCACGACAGCCAGAATTCACCCTGAGACTGGGTATATTTAATAAACAATAAATGGACACACAGGGAAGGGAACACAAGTAAGGAAAGCAATAACAAGTATGTAATAAATAAATGGCATTACAAACCCCTTACCCACTTCCGATCATACGTGCCCAACAAAATTGACGAATGATCAGAAACTTTTAATACTTAAGTCCTTATGGGCTCTCAGACACACCACGTGAGGTAGACTATAGCAGGAATGACAAGACAGAAAGACTTCTTGGCCAAGCCCGACGAGCGCCGTGCAGTCCCAGCCGTTCAGGCAGGACGACCATCCCGTGCTGCGGAGAGCAGAGCGAGAGAGGGTGCGTGGCTTCGGCCTCGGTGGTGCATGACTCTGGCATTCAGCCTGAGCAATCTTGGCGCAGCCTTCCGTGCACAGCTCCGGGGTAATCTCTTGCTTCATGCATCGCCCCCGTGCGTCAGTGATGACACATCGCGTCCCTCCCCTCTCAATCACCATTGGCCAAAGGCCCGTTCTGGGGGCAGGGCAACCCCTTCCCTGACTTGCTGCATGACAGGTCGTGATGGTGGGATGGCTTTTCCTACCTAACCTTTGGTCTGGGGGCTACCCAAATGCAAAAAGGGACATTTAGGACACATTACAGAGGGTAAAACAGTAAAAACTAGAAGGGCACTCGGTAGAGCGCATACCTCCACCACACAATGCCTGATCCAGTAGAACATACTGGGCTCAATTTTATTTTTTTTGAAATATCATGCGACGCATCATCTTTGGCCCCTTCTCTCAATAACGAAGAATAAGTACAATTATAAAATTATTGTATCCAGATCTGAATTTGGATCTTCACCAAAATCAAATGTTTTTTAAAAAATGTTTGCACCAAGTTTTATCCGAATAAGTTTTTTTTTTCTTATTTGATCCAATATGGCTGCCAGACCATGTGACCAATTACATCATCTTAATTTAATCATATTTCCCATGAGTAGTTGATCAATAAGTTAAATTTCGCATTGATCGGTTAAGCGGTTTCTCCTCCGAAGATTTTCAAACTTTTTCCCTTCGATCCAATATGGCTGCCAGACCACGTGACGCATGATGGTCATTTTAATGAAAATTCTGTTCAAGTTTCAGGTCAATCGGATGAAAATTGAGGATTTCAGAAATTTGGCCCTTGTTGACCTTGTGGTCCATGTTGACCTCAAAGAATTGTCTGGTTGAATTCAGTGACCTGAAATATAAATCCTCTTCAAATTTCTAGTCTGTCGGATGTAAATTGACAGTTTTAGAAATTCAGCCTCCGTTGACCTTTTGGTCTTTGTTGACCTCAATAATAGTTGGTGGTTGAATTCAGTGACTTGATATGCAAATCCTGTTCAAATTTCAAATGACTTCACGCTTGAGCTGTTATATTAATTAAGGATATAACTACTCAACACGAAGCATTATTAACCCTCAAAGAGCAATCGGAGCAACACATCATATATGTCGCATTGCTCGCTGTCATTGTTTCAGCCGTCATGACCGTAAGTATATATATATATATATATAGGGGCTGTACGTTTCTTATAACGAAAATCTGATGCACGGACACGAATATCATTGTCCCCCTGCAGGTCCCGCGGAGGCACGAGTACCCCTGCCCCGTCTGCCACCGGATGTACTTCATGCAGAAAAGGCTCACCCAACACATGAAGACCCACAGTGCGGAGAAACCACACATGTGTGATAAGGTTTGGCGGCGTTGATGTTCATGATGTTCCTGTTGTTGCCGATTACCGACTGCCCATTGTGAGCAGTTATTTACCACTGCCTCGGCCTCGCATTCCACGTCGCCCTTCTTGATGGACTGTGGAATAATTCGAAATAATGATGATGACGAGAACACGAGACGTACTTTGATCGAAGAGTTTGCAGACGTTGTGGTGAATCGTTGGGAAAGCCGTTCGGTTCCGGGTTCAAATGCGGAGCTGTGTCTTGCAGTGTGGAAAATCCTTCAAGAAGCGTCACACCTTCAAGAACCATCTTCTTACGCATGTCATTTATCTTGGGAATGGAAAGTAAGAGGAATGGAAAGTGTGTGTGCGTGCGTGCGTGCGTGCGCACTTGCTGTATGTTTGTAATGCAATTCTGAACAAGGCCGATGTGCTTGGGAGATAACTAAACAGGAAGTTGTCTTGTGCAGATTCAAGTGCGAATTCTGTGAGTTCTTCTGTGAGAATAAGAAGTTCTTGTTGAACCACCAGTTGTCCCACACCAACGAACGACCATTCCGATGTGACTACTGCCCTTATGCCACCACCAAGGAGGAATTCCTTGTTTCACACCTTGCCATAAAGCACACCGGTACTCCCTGACTACCTCCCCAACAAATGCGATGGCACACTCTGATTACTTTCCACTTTAAGAACACCAATACTTCAGCACAATTAACCATGTCCTCCCCTCCCCTACTTGCCTTTGTCACCAACACCGATATATCCCCACCCAGGAGAAAAGCCGTTCTCCTGTGACCAATGCCATTTCAGCACTCGCCACCGCAAGAACCTGCGACTGCACGTGCGGTGCCGCCACCCTGCAGACTTCACAGAGTGGTTAAACCACCACCCACAAGAGGTGACACGCAGCCGCAGTCAACCTCTCACGCAGGAACAGATCTCGGAGCTGCGCAAGCGGCACATGGCCAGGCACTTGCCTGCAAACAGAGGCACGAGAGTAAAGGTACACCGGTCTGGCTTTGAATGCCTCGATCCCAACCTCAAATGACCATGTGGTACTAGATGTAAACGAGGAAGCTTGGCTGTGTGTACCCTGATGATGACAGCAACGATTGATTAAAAACGTTTTTTCACTTCTATCGGTTGTCATGCAGCATTCAATCGACATGCTAGTACCAGCTCGAATGGAGTTACAATGTGACCTTTTTTGATTGGCACAAAAATTTTTTAAGGTCTTGGCCAATCAGGTTTATGGTTGAATCCAAAACGGGAACGAGGAAGCAGTTTCTAGTTGGTAAGGAGTATGAACTCGCCATCCTTGGGAAGCTTGTATTTTCACCATTCCCAGACCGTTCATAACTTAAAACGAATCCCAAGCATGTGTCGAAAGCCTAGCTGTATGAACATAAACCGAAGTATGGCAAGAAAACAAAATCAACACTCCCACCATGAAATCTAACACTAACACCCCCTCGGCTCTCCGTAAAGGCCAGCAGCCAGCAACCTGTTTAAAGCAGGACTGCCGGCTAATTTTGTATCAATATTCACCAAAAAATAATCCCATTTTACCGTTTTGTAACCGGAATTCGATGAAATACTACAAAGTAGCGTGGTGCATCACTTACCCCGCTCATTGTAACATCAGATTGCTTACTAATCATCCCGTTTCCCACGCAGCCGAATAAACCATTGAGGGATCGAGCCAAACCGATATATATATATATATATATATATATACACATATGTCAAAAAGTTGTGGATGGATTCGGATGAATCTTGGTGGACAGGTTGGGTGTTTGACATTAAACAATTACATTAACTTAATTGATTCAATTTCAATCCAAGATTGCTTTTTAACCCAGTTTGTAGATAAGTCCACGAGGGGAGTGCAGTGTTCGACCTCCTTTTAACTCACGATCCCAATATGGTGGAGGAGGTGAGGTAGGGGAGCATTTAGGAGCAATGACCAAAACATTGTGTGTGCAAAGATTCTGTTGAGGGTTAGAGTTCAGGATAGTAGGGTAAGGCTACTATAGATTTCAGGAAGGCAAACTTAGAGGGTATGAGGAGAGAATTGGGTGATGTTGGATTGGGAGACTCTAACAACAGGACAATCAGCATCAGAGAAATGGGAAACCTTCAAGGACCAAATGTGTGGAGGGCAGAGTAAGTACATTCCAATGAGGTGTAAAACTAGAAGTAGAAAGAGACCAGGGTGGTTGAGTAGTGAGATCAGGAACGCTGTTAAGGAGAAGCAAAAGCCATTTTATTCAGGTTTAAAATAACAGGACTGGAGTTAGATTTATATCACTCTCGGAGTAAACAGAGGCAAGTTAATAAAATAACTCGGCAAGGCAAAAGAGAGCAGGAGAAGGACACGGCTAAGAATATTAAATATAATAACAAGGCTTTCTTTCAGTATATCAGGGGAAAAGAACAGGTGAGGACCAGTGTGGGCCCATTGAGGA
>CM068965.1:88821126-88834405 GCA_035128595.1 Eptatretus atami | reverse complement strand
CACCTGTCCTGCTAACCCGCCTTCTTCACCCCGCCCGTCTTCGCCCACATCGCTCTCCGACTCCACCTTCTACTCCCGCCGTTCTTGTCCGTCATCCGCCTACGACTCCCGCTTCCTCCTCCCACCCTTCTGCGCACACACGTCGCTGATCCACCCACTCACCTGGTCCTGTCTATCAATCGCCACTCGCTCCCGACTCCGCCTTCTCCACCATCGGCTCCCGACTCCGCCTTCTCCACCCAAGTCCCTCCCTTCACGACCGAGGTTGTGTCTCATTCTCTGGACCGACGCTAACTACACAAATTGCACGAAGCAAGAGACGGCGCGCCAGCTGTCAGGGAGGTTTTGGCCAGCGGAGCATCCCCCCAAAACGTATTGGTGGCACGATCAGGCAATCATGCAAGGTATTGAGAGACCGTTAGCCTCATCCCCTCTCCTCCTTTTTCTCTTCATTAACTCCTCTACATCGGGGCGTGTGTGTGTGTGTGTGTGTGTGTGTGGTGTGTGTGTGTGTGTGTGTGTGTGTGTGTGTGTGTGTGTGTGTGTGTGTGTGTGTGTGTGTTGTGTGTGTGTGTGTGTGTCCTGGCGCCTGTCCTCGTTTAAGTTAAGATTGTACATAATTATATCGTGATAACTCTGCTCTATGTCTGCTTTTGCAAGTTGCTTGTACATTGCCACA
The DNA here is from genome assembly GCA_035128595.1 of Eptatretus atami. NCBI lineage: Eukaryota > Metazoa > Chordata > Myxini > Myxiniformes > Myxinidae > Eptatretus > Eptatretus atami. The sequence goes on along the minus strand of CM068965.1, from coordinate 88,833,726 downwards.
CCTCTCACATTTCTCCTATCCCTGCATTACATACAACAATAAAAAATTCACTGTGCCACATATCCTTCCTCGCCTGCTTGTAAATAAATTATTATTAGGAATGTTCCCAGCTCGTTTTTGTCTGTTCTTTCATTGATCCAGCATGGTCAGAATCCTAGCTTAGCCGGGACTTTATTCCCAACGATCCGTTACGTCCTTGGCAGTGTCGCTCGGGCTGCATCCGATCCGGTAAAGTGATCCGGTTCGGACAAGGCGTACCGAGGGCATGTTCCCCGGTAATTAAATCACGTGATTAATTAGGTAACCGGTTAACCCATAGATTGGAGGACCCGAGGTCACGCGGTTTAGTTATTGGCGTTCACTGTCGGTTAGCGACCTGCCGCGTCACGGAATTATCCACGTGTGACGGCCTGCAATTCCGGGAAGTCTGGTGGGAACCCGAGATAGCTTCCCCCCCTGGTGGACTTCTCACCGCCCCCCCGCCCACAACAATATCAAATGCCTTCTTAAAGTCTAGATATACTACGCCACTGCCTTTCCCTTATCCACCCAATCAGAAACTGCTTCATCGAACTCTAAAAGATTTGTTAAACAGGAACTACCTTTGGTAAACCCTTGCTGACTACCTTTAATTCTTTGTATTTATTTAAATGGTTCCTCATTTGGTCCTTATTAATGTGTCCAACACCTTTCCCACAACTGAAGTCAAACTAACAGGTCTATAGTTTCCCAATTCTTCGCTGGATCCTTTCTTAAATAATGATGTTACATTTACTACTCTCCAATCTCCAGTACCTGTCCTGACTCCAGTGAGCTATTGAAAATATCCGTTAACATCTTGCTTACCTGCTCAGCCACCTCCATCAATACTCTCGGTTACATATTATCTGGACCTGGAGCCTTATCTACTCTTAGATTACCTTGCTGTTCCTTTACTTCCTCCACTCCAACCTGGATCTTCTGTAAAAGCCCTTCCTCACCTCCTCGATAGATACCTCAGCTACTGGCAATTCTCTTGACTGTTCTTGTGTAAAAGTTGAAGTAAGATACCTGTTTAATAAGCCTGCCATCTCACTTTCATCACTAACCACTCTCCGGTGCTATTCCTCAATGGGCCCACACTGGTCCTCACCTGTTCTTTTCCCCTGATATACTGAAAGAAAGCCTTGTTATTATATTTAATATTCTTAGCCGTGTCCTTCTCCTGCTCTTTTGCCTTGCCGAGTTATTTATTAACTTGCCTCTGTTTACTCCGAGAGTGATATAAATCTAACTCCAGTCCTGTTATTTTAAACCTAATAAATGCCTTTTGCTTCTCCTTAACAGCGTTCCTGATCTCACTACTCAACCACCCTGGTCTCTTTCTACTTCTAGTTTTACACCTCATTGGAATGTACTTACTCTGCCCTCCACACATTTGGTCCTTGAAGGTTTCCCATTTCTCTGATGCTGATTGTCCTGTTGTTAGAGTCTCCCAATCCACATCACCCAATTCTCTCCTCATACCCTCTAAGTTTGCCTTCCTGAAATCTAATAGCCTTACCCTACTATCCTGAACTCTAACCCTCAACAGAATCTTTGCACACACAATGTTTTGGTCACTTGCTCCTAAATGCTCCCTACCTCCACCTCCACCATATTGGGATCGTGAGTTAAAAGGAGGTCGAACACTGCACTCCCCTCGTGGACTTATCTACAAACTGGGTTAAAAAGCAATCTTGGATTGAAATTGAATCAATTAGTTAATGTAATTGTTTAATGTCAAACACCCAACCTGTCCACCAAGATTCATCCGAATCCATCCACAACTTTTTGACATATTGTGATTATATATATATATATATATATATATATATATATATATATATATAATAATATCGGTTTGGCTCGATCCCTCAATGGTTTATTCGGCTGCGTGGGAAACGGGATGATTAGTAAGCAATCTGATGTTACAATGAGCGGGGTAAGTGATGCACCACGCTACTTTGTAGTATTTCATCGAATTCCGGTTACAAAACGGTAAAATGGGATTATTTTTTGGTGAATATTGATACAAAATTAGCCGGAGTCCTGCTTTAAACAGGTTGCTGGCTGCTGGCCTTTACGGAGAGCCGAGGGGGTGTTAGTGTTAGATTTCATGGTGGGAGTGTTGATTTGTTTTCTTGCCATACTTCGGTTTATGTTCATACAGAAGGCTTTCGACACATGCTTGGGATTCGTTTTTAAGTTATGAACGGTCTGTGAATGGTGAAAATACAAGCTTCCCAAGGATGGCGAGTTCATACTCCTTACCAACTAGAAACTGCTTCCTCGTTCCCGTTTTGGATTCACACATAAATGATGGCCAAGACTAAAAATTTTTGTGCCAATCAAAAAAGGTCACATTGTAACTCCATTCGAGCTGGTACTAGCATGTCGATTGAATGCTGCATGACAACGATAGAAGTGAAAAACGTTTTTAATCAATCGTTGCTGTCATCATCAGGGTACACACAGCCAAGCTTCCTCGTTAACATCTAGTACCACATGGTCATTTGAGGTTGGGATGAGGCATTCAAAGCCAGACCGGTGTACCTTTACTCTCGTGCCTCTGTTTGCAGGCAAGTGCCTGGCCATGTGCCGCTTGCGCAGCTCCGAGATCTGTTCCTGCGTGAGAGGTTGACTGCGGCTGCGTGTCACCTCTTGTGGGTGGTGGTTTAACCACTCTGTGAAGTCTGCAGGGTGGCGGCACCGCACGTGCAGTCGCAGGTTCTTGCGGTGGCGAGTGCTGAAATGGCATTGGTCACAGGAGAACGGCTTTCTCCTGGGTGGGGATATATCGGTGTTGGTGACAAAGGCAAGTAGGGAGGGGAGGACATGGTTAATTGTGCTGAAGTATTGGTGTTCTTAAAGTGGAAAGTAATCAGAGTGTGCCATCGCATTTGTTGGGAGGTAGTCAGGAGTACCGGGTGTGCTTTATGGCAAGGTGTGAAACAAGGAATTCCTCCTTGGTGTGGCATAAGGGCAGTAGTCACATCGGAATGGTCGTTCGTTGGTGTGGGACAACTGGTGGTTCAACAAGAAACTTCTTATTCTCACAGAAGAACTCACAGAATTCGCACTTGAATCTGCACAAGACAACTTCCTGTTTAGTTATCTCCCAAGCACATCGGCCTTGTTCAGAAATTGCATTACAAACATACAGCAAGTGCGCACGCACGCACGCACGCACACACACTTTCATTCCTCTTACTTTCCATTCCCAAGATAAATGACATGCGTAAGAAGATGGTTCTTGAAGGTGTGACGCTTCTTGAAGGATTTTCCACACTGCAAGACACAGCTCCGCATTTGAACCCGGAACCGAACGGCTTTCCCAACGATTCACCACAACGTCCGCAACTCTTCGATCAAAGTACGTCTCGTGTTCTCGTCATCATCATTATTTCGAATTATTCCACAGTCCATCAAGAAGGGCGACGTGGAATGCGAGGCCGAGGCAGTGGTAATTAACTGCTCACAATGGGCAGTCGGTAATCGGCAACAACAGGAACATCATGACATCAAAAGCCGCCAAACTTATCACACATGTGTGGTTCTCTCCGCACTGTGGTCTTCATGTTGTGGGTGAGCCTTTGCATGAAGTACATCCGGTGGCAGACGGGGCAGGGGTACTCGTGCCTCCGCGGGACCTGCAGGGGACAATGATATTCGTGTCCGTGCATCAGATTTTCGTTATAAGAAACGTACAGCCCCTATATATATATATATATATATATATAATACTTACGGTCATGACGGCTGAAACAATGACAGCGAGCAATGCTACATATATGATGTGTTGCTCCGATTGCTCTTTGAGGGTTAATGATGCTTCGTGTTGAGTAGTTATATCCTTAATTAATATAACAGCTCAAGCGTGAAGTCATTTGAAATTTGAACAGGAATTTGCATATCAAGTCATTGAATCAACCACCAACTATTATTGAGGTCAACAAAGACCAAAAGGTCAACGGAGGCTGAATTTCTAAAACTGTCAATTTACATCGATAGACTAGAAATTTGAAGAGGATTTATATTTCAGGTCACTGAATTCAACCAGACAATTCTTTGAGGTCAACATGGACCACAAGGTCAACAAGGGCCAAATTTCTGAAATCCTCAATTTTCATCCGATTGACCTGAAACTTGAACAGATTTTTCATTAAAATGACCATCATGCGTCACGTGGTCTGGCAGCCATATTGGATCGAAGGGAAAATGTTTGAAAATCTTCGGAGGAGAAACCGCTTAAACCGATAATGCGAAATTTAACTTATTGATCAACTACTCATGGGAAATATGATTAAATTAAGATGAGTAATTGGTCACATGGTCTGGCAGCCATATTGGATCAAATAAGAAAAAAAACATTATTCGGATAAAACTTGGTGCAACATTTTTTAAAACCATTTGATTTTGGTGAAGACCAAATTCAGATCTGGATACAATAATTTTATAATTGTACTTATTCTTCGTTATTGAGAGAAGGGGCCAAAGATGATGCCGTCGCATGATATTTCAAAAAAAATAAAATTGAGCCCAGTATGTTCTACTGGATCAGGCATTGTGTGGTGGAGTATGCGCTCTACCGAGTGCCCTTCTAGTTTTTACTGTTTACCTCTGTAATGTGTCCTAAATGTCCCTTTTTGCATTTGGGTAGCCCCAGACCAAAGGTTAGGTAGGAAAAGCCATCCCACAATCACGACCTGTCATGCAGCAAGTCAGGGAAGGGGTTGCCCTGCCCCCGAACGGCCTTTGGCCAATGGTGATTGAGAGGGGAGGGACGCGATGTGTCATCACTGACGCACGGGGGCGATGCATGAAGCAAGAGATTACCCCGGAGCTGTGCACGGAAGGCTGCGCCAAGATGCTCAGGCTGAATGCCAGAGTCATGCACCACCGAGGCCGAAGCCACGCACCCTCTCTCGCTCTGCTCTCCGCAGCACGGGATGGTCGTCCTGCCTGAACGGCTGGGACTGCACGGCGCTCGTCGGGCTTGGCCAAGAAGTCTTTCTGTCTTGTCATTCCTGCTATAGTCTACCTCACGTGGTGTGTCTGAGAGCCCATAGGAACTTAAGTAGTAAAAGTTTCTGATCATTCGTCAATTTTGTTGGGCACGTATGATCGGAAGTGGGTAAGGGGTTTGTAATGCCATTTATTTATTACATACTTGTTATTGCTTTCCTTACTTGTGTTCCCTTCCCTGTGTGTCCATTTATTGTTTATTAAAATATACCCAGTCTCAGGGTGAATTCTGGCTGTCGTGATTGCTTCATTTGGTGATTAGAAAGACTCGTTAAGGGATAAATGGTGTGGGCAATTAACGTCACGCACCCAGATGCATCCCAGGCTCGCTCGGCCAAATTGAAATGGAGACGAATGGCGCCTAATTGGCGCAGCGCTAGCACCATTCGGCAAGGCAGTCCCCAAAATGGTTGACCATGATGATCGAATTGAGGCGACTCGCTGGATTCTAATTGGGCAACCATCACTCTGGTGTCAAGAGTGGGATCAGAACCAAGAATGGATTCTACATTCGGATCAAGAGCAATGTGAACAATGACAATTTCATCTTGCAGAACATCAACTAGTCTAGAGGAATAGGAGAGGTGGAAGAAAAGCAAGTGGAAGAGGAAATTAACAATGACAAAGAAATAGTAGATAAATGATAAAGATAATCTTCTTTCTTCTTCTTCCTTCACGGGCACAAAATTCCGACATTCATGTGGGGTTGGCTGGGGGCTGTTAGCTGTTTGACCAATTTTTGGCCCAAATCTTTCACGAACCGGTTGTCCAAGCCTGACGTTGACCAGGTTAGGACAGGAATTTGAAATTTTTTTCAGGATGCCCCCACTCTTCATGAAGGACACCATGGGATCTTTAATGTCCACTAACTATTTCTGGCAGATGGGATGCACAGAGACATACACACATCGATGAAACACCCTGCCTGTGAAATACCAGATTCACAGCTGATAGGTGAGTCGCAATTCAAACGCAGGCGAGACAGCTTAGAGGTGAGTGTGTGAACCTCAAGGCCATCCTGCCAGCCCAAAAATAAAGATTATGCTCATCTAGAATGATGGAACATAAGTACGGCTTTTCAGTGTGAACAAATGAACAGGGAAAGAAAGAAGAAACAAACAAACAAACACACTTTTCCCCTCTCAATTTGCAGACTTTAACAATATGGCAAACAGCTTATCCATGTGCATTCCTTATGGCCGTTAATCCCAGAACACTGTCCGGACATGCGAGAGAGGAGAGAGAAGAGAGAGAGAGAGAGAGAGAAGAGAGAGAGAGAGAGAGAGAGAGAGAGAGAGAGAGAGAGGTGTGGAGGGTGCTGCACTGATTAGGAGGGGTGGAGCAAGGATGGACAGAGAGAGCAAGGAGAAGCAAGAAGAAAAAGAGAAAGACAGACGGGGTTGGGGGAGGGAAGTTAGCAGAGAGAAAAATGCTATGCTTTATGGCACACAAACACACACACACACACACACACACACCACTGCTTGGTTGATATCGCATTCTGGGGGAATTGGCACATTGGAGCGCAGTGATTACGACTACAGTACGTATTGTGCACAACCCAAAACCTTGAGTTGCTTTCACCCTTGCTTTGGGGGAATTTCAAGAAAACAATTATAAAAACAATGTTGCATAATAGATGTTTCAGGAAATGTGTATAAACATTAATCGTTATAAACAGCTACCAATCATCATGTGATGGGGGTGGGGGGGGGGATTGGCTCTGTAATTTAGAATGCACGTTAATACGGCAAACGGCTTGAAATCTGGTGTTATCAAATACATTTTACTTTGAAACTCACAAAGAGAAACCATATAACCTTTGCAAGCACACCCGGTTCATCATAAAATAACCAATTGCTCGAGAAACAGCCAAGAAGACAAAGAAAAACATACTCGCTCGTACTCTGCTGAGGTTAAAAGTTAAAACCTCCACACACATCATCATTATAAGATACGTGATGAACTTTACCAACCACGGAGCCCGTAACCAAGCATGCAGGGATGCACACACACCCACGGAGAGTCCTTTACGGATCCAAATCTACCCATATGTACCTCTACCTTGTAGCAATTGCCGAAGGTACATCCCGATTGGGGGACATGAACTGTACCGCTATCGACTGTAGGGTGCTCAGCAAGTGGCTTAAGCACTCAAAGCAAGCACTCCAATTAAATGGTTGAAAAGGAACGGCTGGCTTGGCAAGCGATAGCAAGCTGCTTGGTAATGGCGCATACCCTAACAAAAAACGGAACATCGCTGATTTCTTCACATTTTCAGATTTCACTCCAGATTCAGCGTTATTTAGTCCATGTGATCCGATCCTCAAAACCGAAATAATATTTCGATGATGTACTTCAGGGAGTCCGTGAGAGTAGATCGTGGAAAATCACACAATATAATGCATGAAATCGCTTCAGACTCCGAACTTGAAAACAATAGCACTTACAAAAGCGACGTATACAGCGATTCATAGACATGAACAGGCATTCGATGATATCAGTAGGAAAGTGAAAAACATTTTAAGAGCTTCATCGTTCATAAACCGCTGCGGCCTGTTCCAAGTCAAGACATTGTTTGAGCAGGCCAACAAATGGCGAATTAAGACCCCAGCGAGATCAAGCTGTCCAAGCATGTGCCTGATAAGGATATCATTAAATAAGGCCGTAAATTATCTTCAAAATGGGTGTTTTAATTAACCTAAACACCCAAAGTTCACTCATGCACTCCCTTGAAGTTCCCTTAGTATGCATGCAAAGTTTCAGGCTGCTAGGTTTCATGGTTTTGGAGTTATGGAGGAGACTCACAGACACACAGACACACAGACACAGACACACAGACACACAGACACACAGACACACACACTTATTCGTATAGATATGCAAGATAAGATATTATAATGTACCAGTATATGCACTGACCACAAAGAAAATATGCAGGAAACAGTTTGGATTTTTTTCAGTAAATAATGATAAATGATTGAAGTAATCAACACCAGTTACATTAACACAAATGACAAGAAAACCACATTAAAAGTTTCAAATGAGTGAATCCGTGAAATTCGTTTTTAATCAGCTTGTTCCCTGCTTGAAAGTCTACGATTGGGTTCTGAATAGCACCGGGAGGCAACTTTCACGGAACAGTGTGTGAAGATGCAAACTGTGTGAGAAGGGCACATGATGAAGAAACTATCAGAAAAGTTGAAGATCTCCTGCAAATAGTGTGAGATACACTTTCTTTGCAATTCCTGAAATAAACTGGCTCGGTAACTGGCTCCTGAAATAAACAAGACAAGAAAAGCCTGGAAGACCTAGAAGAACCTCGCCAAGGCAAGGCAAGTACTTGGTTTTATTCCATGGCAAAGCTGAGAAACTTCAAGTCAGCAGCTGAAAAATTAAACGAGAACAGGCCTGAACATTAACATCTAATCCAGCAGTGTGTGCAGAAGGCTGATTGCAGCAGGTCTCAATGGCAGAGCTGCAGGTAAGAAATCACTGCTGAGAGCACAGAATAAAGTGAAAAGACTGAAATTTACAAGTAGCACCAAGATTGGGTAACTGAACAATGGAATCGGATACTCTGGTCTGATCAATTGAAGTTTGCACTTTTTGGATCCAAGAGAGACGCCAGTTTGTACGCCGAAGACCGAAGAACGTTACGACATGCAATGTTTGCAGTCGACTGTTAACACACTGGGAGACCGACTCTCTGGGGTTGTACCTTATCTTTTTGGTAGGAAACCTGTTAAAAATAAATGGAACGCGAACAAAAGAAAAAATACAAGCAGATACTGCAGCACCATGCAGTTCCTGTTGGAAATCGTTTAATCGGAAGAGGATTCATTTTCCAACAAGATAATGACCCAAACGCACACTTCCAAAACAGTATTTGGAGAACAAGGTTACAGCTGGTGCGCTCAAAGTGTTAGAATGGCCAACCTGGAGTGTGGACATGAGTCCCATCTAGGCCAGATGGGATTACCTGGAAACACAGAACAAGAGGACGCTAACTAACCTCGCAGAATCGTGGAATGTACGAGAGGATATTTGGGCCCTATTCCTGTATGAAGACTTCAGTCGTATACAGAAGCAGAGGTAAGAGAGTGATGGCACTCAAGAAGGCAAAGGGTTGACGCAAAGTATTGACTGATACTATAAAATGACACTGTTTTGGGGTTACTTTTAAAAGGTTTTGTATCACTCACATTTTAATGAAGGACGTTAATTTACAAAATAAACACATACTACTTATCACTGATAATTCGATGAATTTACCCAAAAGTATGAAAATCATTGGAATAACCTAAACATATCACAGTACTTTATTTATATCCCATTTGAGGCATCAATCGTTTCCTCTTGACATACACATTTGTTAAAAACGAAGTACCAGAAAATAAACGATGATAAGAGAAGGATTACAAAAATCGCAAGTTACTCACCACTTCCTTCTTCTTTCTTTCTGCCAGAAACAGAAGGGAAGAGTGAGAATGCAAAAAATTGAAGGATAAACCTCATTGACACAACTGACATTGACAGCTCATTGACAAACATACAGTAAGTACATGATGATCATAAGCAATCCAACAACATTCCACCAACACACCGGCAGGTTAGATGAGAAAAATGCTTCATTGGCCCCGCAGATATAATTACAACATGTTTATCACACAGAATTGTGGGATACAGCCAGGGTAAGTATCTTCAATATGACGGGTATTATTAGACCTGTTTTAAAGAGCGAGATACGATGGTGCTAATTTCACCATGTTCGTTGATTGCCAAAAAATCAGCCAGATTATCTGCGTACAAATGTTATTGTGTGGTGTCATCATCTTCGTGGTGTTTTTAATAGTCAATCCTATCAATTTCCAAGTTCTTGGAAAAACAAGTACAAAAGACATAAAATGTCACAGCCCCCGTTGTTTAGTAATTTTGTGGCAAGGAGTTAAAGGGCTGGCCCATATTTATGTTGGCTGGCCCAACACCATGCCTGGTGTTGGTTAATGGTTAGGGTGGCGGGCTTTGGATCCTAGAGTCCCAAGTTCAAATCCACTCAACTGTTGAATTAATACCAGGTGGGGTTTACTCGGCCTGTCATCCTTCCGAGGTCGGCAAAATGAGTGCCAGCATGCTGGTATACTGTCGAGTGGTGACCCGTTCAGGATTGTACCCAATAGCAAGGAGACTGCTTAAGCAGCACCAACGCTCTGCACAGAGTATGGTTCCAACTCCTCCTCCCCATATTTATGTGCAACTGAAATGGCCGCCGGTCTACCAGTCGCCATCTTTGATCAGATCTCAAATAAAGTGAGGTGCACGTGTATGCCGTCGTGTACTGTGCTTGTGCGAAGTTTGAACAACATCGGACCATGCACGTCTGAGAAATGGATGGGGAACATTTAAGCAACAAAATGGCCACCAGTCAGCCATCTTGGATGTGATCTCGAAAAAACAATGACGGTCACATCTAAACCATCATCATTATCTGGGTGCAAAGTTTGAACAACATCAGTAAATGCAGGTCCGGGAAATGGTTGAGGACTTATTCAACATCAGCTTCTTACGACTAAAATGGCCGCCAGTCAGCCATCTTGGACCTGATGTCGAAAAAAAAAATGACGTGCGTATGTACATCATCACATCTTGTGCTTGTGCCGAGTACGAATAAAATTGGTCCATGCATGTCTGAGATATAGTTGCAGACGCACGCACGGACACGAAATCGAGACCAAATCCATAAGCCCCCGTTTCGGGACGGAGTCCAACAGGGGCTAATAATCGCAGTCGTCACTCCTCAAAATGAAGACATCAAAGCATGGGCTTATCGATGACTTGAGATCGCCGAGGAGGCGCAATTTAATACACGGTGGTAGATGTGGCCAGTTGTTCCTGGGAGAGGAGGAGAGCGTTAGAAGAGCCACTCATTTCATGCATTTAGACTCATCGCTCTGCGAGGCAGTATTTGCTTGGCTAGGGGGCAGAATCCTGGAGGATCACCTCTCCGACACAGGATACTCGAATGGCTCATTCTTCTCACTAAGCTAGTACTCATTTTACTGGCTTCAGAACAATGACAGGCTGAATCAACCCCACATGATGTATTTTAACGACACGACAGTGGCTCAAACTCAGAACCCGAAGATTTTAAGCCAGCCACCTTAACCGTTAAACCAACACAAGACTTTTTTGGGGGGGGGAGGAAGATTTCCCTTACAATGAGATTCTATCACACTCTTTTCAGCTTTGAAAGCAAAGTGATTCACCATCAAAAAGAGCAACAGCTTTATGGATCATGTGGTGTCACTGTGCTTTGCTGCTGGTCTTTTCCTCCCAAGATTCGGTGTCAATGTCCTCGACTTCAGATACACTTTTGGGGTGTCTTCATAACGTTTTCTCATGTCACCACGGCACCTTGGGTCACCACGGTACTCAGGGCCACAACCGAGTTGGGAATATAGTACTTGCTTTAGCAGTCGTGCGTCAGGCATTCGTATGCCGTGACTGGTCCGTTGGGATTGACATTTATGATCATTGCCTCGATGCTGGTGAATCTCGAGAGAAAAAATGATTTTTGTTCAATGATCTCCTCATTTGGAAAATAATAATTCGGTTTCATATCAAAAGTTATGAGTGCGGTATCATCGAATATTGCGGGGTTTTTTTCACCGGAATCTCCAGTGTCTTCAGAAAGTATTCACACCCCTCAACATCCGTCACATTTTGTTGTGTTACAGCCTCAATTTAAAAAAAGGATTAAATTTTTTACCACTGATCCACACAAAATACCCCATAATGACAAAGTAAAATTGTTTTTTTTTTTGTAGAATTTTCACAAATTAATTTAAAATGAAAAGCTGAAATATCTTGCATCAATAAGTCTTCAACCCCTTTGCCATGACACTCCGAATTGAACTCGAGTGCATTCATTTCCTCTGATCTCCTTGAGATGTCGACAACTTGATTGGAGTTCACCTTTGGCTAATTCATTGATTGGACATGATTTAGAAAGAAACACACCTTTTTTTGGAGAGATCGATCCCAGGCCGGGCAGAGAACGGGACGAACCAACAGTAGCGATGGGCAAGACACCAAAACCGGAACTACGGACGGCCTCGCCACCCATTCTTTATAGACCCTGGGGTGCAGGGTGGGGGAATTACCCCGAAGTGATGTGTCGTCACCCAAATGCGCCGCTCTGATTGGGCCCAGACCACTGCGTGGCCGGCCATAATGGCCGGAAGCGGCTCCACTCCACTTCCGGCAAGATAACTCCAAGCTGCGGAAAGGTCTCACTCTGAGACCCATGATATGAATCGCCCCGCACCGAACTCCGCGACATGAATTGCCTTGCACCGATCTCCCGGACTGTGCCCCGCCGACCGGCCAAGGGTCGTGTCGGCCCCACAGGCACCCCCGATTAGCGCTGATCAATGCCTGCTCCGCGATGCGCCACACGGCCTGAGCAATCTGAACTGCACAGCACGCCTCTGCCTGATCGCGGCTTTGCCAGGCAGAGAGGCGAGGAGACGTCCGCCGTCCGTAGGGAACACC
>CM068965.1:88798955-88815583 GCA_035128595.1 Eptatretus atami | reverse complement strand
TTACTTACCTGATACACTAGTGGGGCCACCTCTAGAATATTTTTGCAGTTCTGGTCACCACAGTTCCAAAGGATAGATGCCAGAGATAGGGTTAGATGTAGGGCTACGAGATTGATTCTGGGCTTAGCTAGACTCAGCTATGAGGAGAGGCTGAAGGAGAACGGCTTTATAACAACAGAGAGGGCGGTTACAAGGAATATGATAGAGATGTTTAAGATAATGAAAGGTAGAGATAAAATAAGTGAAGATATTATTCAACAGAGTAGGTCAGTAGACAGTGATAGGACCAGGCCATATCCTAGAGTTAAAGAAGAGGAGAGTTAAGACGGTAGTAGGAAGGGGACTTTCACTCAGAGAGTAATTAATACATGGAATGGTCTCCTGGAAAGGTATTCGTAGCAGAAACAGGAATAAGTTTAAATAGAAATTAGATAGGTACCTGGAAGTTATGGAGATAGAGGGTATAAACGGATGTTGATAGACTTTTTAGGTAGTTTGAGTATTGACGAATGATTGTGTACAGAGTGCTGTTGGTGGGGTCTCTGTCAAGGGGGGTTGTGTGTTGATGTTTTGTTTTATAACCATGTCAGCCCACCCCCGTGAGGGGAAGAAAGGGGAAAAGAAAATAAATTACAAAATATTATTTTGACATATCTTACCGAAAGAGTTAGAGTAACCTCTTCCTACTTACCTGATACAGTAAGAGGAACCTCTCCTTACCTCCTCTGAAAGAGGGTAGAGGAACTTCTTCCTTACTTACTAAAGAGGTCGAGGAACTCTCCCTACTTACCTGAAAGAGTTAGAGGAACCTCTCCTTATCCTGAAAGAGTTGGAGGAACCTCTCCTTACTTACCTGAAAGAGTCAGAGGAACCTCCTTCTCTGAAGAGAGAGAACCTTCTTACTTACCTGAAAGAGGTCGAGGAACTCTCCTACTTACCTGAAGAGGTTGAGGAACCTGTCCTTACTTACCTGAAAGAGTTAGAGGAACCTGTCCTTACTTACCTCTGAAAGAGTTAGAGGAACACTCTCCTTACTTACCTGAAAGAGTGGGAGGAACCGTCTACTTACCTGAAAGAGTTAGAGGAACCTCTCCTTACTTACCTGAAAGATAGAGGATCCTCTCCTATTACCTGAAAGAGTAGAGGCCCTCTTACCTGAAAGAGGTAGAGGACCTCTCCTTACTTACCTGAAAGAGGTAGAGGAACCTCTCCTTACTTACGAAAGGTAGAGGAACCTCTCCTTACTTACCTGAAAGAGGTAGAGGAACCTCTCCTTACCTGAAAGAGGTAGAGGACCCTCTCTCTTACCTAAAGAGGTACACAGACCTCTCCTTACTTACCTCTCTCTCTATCGAGTGCAGCCTTGGCTGCTGGTTGCATCATTGGTTGGGACGCGGCTATGCCACTGATGCGGTGTCCCCCTTACCAGTACACGGTACTCATTTTGCCGACCTCGGAAGGATGGCAGCGCTGAGTCAACCCCGTGGAATTAATTCACACCAGCCAACGAGGCTTGAACTCAGACCCGATCCCAAGCCGCACACTAACCACTGAGCCAACACCAGGCTTCTTACTTACCTGAAAGAGTTCGAAGGCAACTCCCTCTTACCCTAGAAAGAGTTAGAGGAACCTCTCCTACCTACTGAAAGAGTTAAGAACCTCTCCTTACTTATCTGAAAAGTTAAGGAACCTCTCTTACTACTAAAGAGTTAGAGACCGTTTGGGGGGGGGGACGGTCGGCCGGTGCGCACTCGAATTACCTCCGGGTATAGAACCACAATGTATTATATATGCATGTTTACACTTCATATACGTAACCCGGGTTGATTTTTATTTTCTGGACTGATCGAGGCAGCGGTAGGGTGGTCACTCTGCTATGGTTTTAGTAATCGTAAAGATCATACGTAACACGACCCCCTGGTGGCTCCCGTAAGGAGTGGGGGGCCAATAGTTAAACTGACCATGAAATCCAACCCTAACACTCCCACTGTTAAACCTAACCCTCCAGATCTGTATGCAAGCTCAACCAGGTGCGGAGACCTCTGAGAAGCCACCTTCTGCCACCACACTCATCCACGATGCTGGTGAGCCAAATGTGCTAATGATCTATTTTGTTGCACGGCAATTCACCTGACTGTAAGTTTGTTCCACAACAACTCCTGCTCTCCAGCGTATCCATAAATAATGAAGCTTCTCGTTACTATCTAATCACCGTCTTGTTCTCCTTTACCTGTATCGCACACTTCCTCTGCCTTCCAACCACTCTCAGATTCTCGTTGTTTCTTTCCCAGGCCGAAGTGGGGAATCGCAGGAAGATGCTCAGGTTGCCCTTAGTTTGTTGTTGAACATGAGTTCGGCACAGGCCTTTGTTTCTCCCATCCTTCAGGTGAGCGACGTGATTATTGGTCGCTTGTAACGTTGCAATAAGTGTGGCCAAATTAACGAGGGGGTGTTGTGAGGCTTTGTAAGCCCTCCGTTGAGTTTACTTGTGCTGATGCAACTTCAAAATGTAACCGAGGGGTTTGTCAAAAAACAAGAATGACCGCACTGCGGTCACAACCTGCGACAAAATCGGGCAACGGGCCGATTGGGAAACGTGCATTTAATCCGCCGTTCGACGGTTAACTCAGCACCTCTCATCCGTGTCAGCCTCCGCCACGGTTATATCAGAACGAGCTGATTCGTCACAGTCACGGATTGTTGAACCCCAATATGGGGCCATTCAAAGATTACGTAACGCTGTTTTTTTTTTAAGGAAGTCACGTACCGTGCGTGCTGACGGGCTTGATTAAACCTCGCTTATAATTTTTATTCGACATATGTTTAGATTTTTTCGGGGTCTCTCATCATAACAATCGACCGAAACCAAGCAAATGGAAATCTGACGCAACAAACCTGGGCAGCGTATAATCAGCGGAGGCCTCCAGGCCTGATGTCTTCGGCCCACCAGAAAACCAAGATGGCGGTCATATTGTTTTGTCTGGGTACCATGTTGGGTGGGGTCCGGTAGCTGTCTGATCAAACGCACCCACCAAGGAAATACAGACTTCCTTAACTATGGACAGAAGAGTGCATTTCTAAACACCTGTTTACGTGAAAATGAGAAACCCACTGAAGTGCATTGGAAACTGTTACTCAATCGAGGGAGCATTGCATACCTCCAGCGGATGCACGCATGTAGGTACAGGGAGTTATCAATGATGGATGAGTATAGGAGGACACCGATGATTGATGGGTATTGGGGGGTTATCGATGTTGGGTGGGTGTAGGGGGTGACCGATGTTGGGTGGGTGTAGGGGGTGATTGATGATGTATGTGTGTTGGGGTGACCGATTATGGGTGCGTGTAGGGGGTGATTGATGATGTATGGAGTATTTTCAATGTTTTCCAATGTGGTGTTTGTGCAAAGTTAAGGACATTCAATACCCGTGCACCATCCCATTCACGCACTCATCTGGGGTTCACCCAAGCTTCCTCGGCCACATATTTGTTGCATGTGAATGGGGAAGACTTGTCTGAAAGTTAGTGACTGTCATGAAACGTTCCACTTGTGGAGGAGTTGATTTGAGTGACTGTGCAGGAATCATTGCCAAAGGTGACCCCATAGAATAGCGCGTGGGATCATGTAGGGATGTTTGCCCAGATGTCCTTCCCTAACGGTGATCAAGTGTTAAAAGACATATACAGTTTAATAAATTACAATATCATAACCGCAGCCAGCCATACGTATAACTACACAGTTCATAGAACACCTTACAGATCAGATCTTCAGTCTTGAGTAAAAGGACATGGGAAGAGTGTTTTAAATTATTTATTTGCATTTCCGAGCACTATCTATAATTCGTACGAGGCGCAATTTTATCCGAATTTCAATATTCCCCAACACCGAGAGAGCGAGAGGCAAATTCGATTGGTCGCGATGGTGTAAAATGGTGTAAAATGGTGTAAAATGGTGTAATCTTTTTTCCAAGTACTGCTAAACTGGAGGTTTTTGGAAGTGCAAATAAGGCAATTTGTGTTCTTCAGTATTCAAGTATATAATTCAATTTAAATACGAGAAGGGCACTCGGTAGAGCACATACCTCCGCCACGTCATGTCTGATCTGAGAACAGCTATTGGATCCAATACCTTTTTGAAATATCATGCTGTGTTGTTACGGATCTGGAAGCATTTGCACACAAACAGACAGCAGTCCCTAAGCTTAGTTATTTCGATAAGTATGTGTTTATAGTTAGAACCCTCCCTCTGTTTAATGGGTTGATAAGTGTCCGTGCGCTGCGAGTTTCTTTCTCGTTAGATTTTGCAATACCCAACGCCAACAAATCAATCCTCACTTCTTCGCACCATCGACGCCGTTGCCACGTGCGTTCGACATGGACGTGGGCGGAGGTTTCCTCACCTCAGAACACCGACTCCGCCCAGGAAAGGAGGGGGTTCCCCCCTGTCCAATCACGGATGGCCAGCACATCACCCCACGAAACCCTGTCCAATCAGGCAAAGATTACCTCAGGGGACCGGTCACCCCACCCATCCGGGGGAGGGATAAAGAATCGCTGGGCTCCCCTGATGTTCGCTGGAGTTGGGTTGGAATTGTCGAAGGATAAAAAAGGTGGCGAGCTGTCTTCAGTAGTGGTCGTCATCGTCTGGGCTTTTTGCTCTTTGCCCTTTGGTCTTTTGGTCTGCAGTCGTCATCGTCCGCGGTCTTGGTCTGCAGTCTTTTCCGGGGTTCTCGTGATGGTGGTGGTCGTGGCAGCCAGGACCGTGGTGCTCGATCGTCATTCGTCGCAGCCAGGATCGTGGGCTCGTTGGATTCCCACGAGCTTGTTGGATCGTGGGCTCGTTGGTCGTGGGTTCGAGTCCCACCGTGGTGGTTGAAGTCTGTGTAACCGCTCGAGGCGGCCAGGTACCGGCCAAACTCTGACCTCCAGCCTGTCTATCCCCTTGGCTGCGAGGGTCGAAATAAAGACCCGGTGGGGTCCATTTTCTTTTGGTGTGTGTGTGTGTGTCTGTGGTGGTGCCGTCCTTTAAGTAGAAATTGTTAAGTGCTTTTTCTCACTGTACATTGCCTGCATATTCGTGATAACTCTGCGCCAAATGAACAATTTACGGCACAAACGGCCTCCCTCATTCTCAATAAGAACCGTGCTAAGCCAATGAAAGAAAGCACAGACAACGAGCTGGTACATTTAACAATTGGGGTTTATTTTTAATGGGGAGGGGAGCACAAGGAGCAGAGTTAAACCGACTAAAAGAAATGCAATCAATGTACAAGCAAACACTTAACGGTTTCTACTTACAGGACTGGGCCCACGGACACACACACACACACACCCAAAAGAAATGGACCCCGTCGGATCTTTATTGGAACCTCCAGCCGAGGAGGATAGGTCAGCTGGGGGGGGTTCAGAGTCCGGCTGTGCACCTATCCGCCTCGTGCAGTTTGGTCGGTTTTGTTCGGTGGGACTCGAACCCACAGCTTTGACGCAGCACCAAGCACTAGGGGCGAGGGATATGTGAATAGTGCCGAAAGCAGAGGGGGGGCTGTTGCCGTCGACTCCTTTGGAGGGTTGTTGGGAGATTTAAGATGTAAAAAGACCTGACTATAAAATAACCCGCAGCACACACATGAAATTCCCATTAAACATGGGGAGGAATCTAACTATACACATACTTATCGAAATAACTAAGCTTAGGGACTGCTGTCTGTTTGTGTGCAAAAGGCTTCCAGATCCATAACAATGTATCATTTTAACCCTATCTCTCAATGGTGAAAAATCACTTCAAATCATAGGATCCGGATCTTCACCGAAATTGAATCAATCCTTCCTTGTCACACACCCAATGTCTCCACCAAGTTTCATCTGAATCCGTCCACAACTGTTCGAGATAGCGTGCTATATATCGGTTTATCCCGATCTCTCAAAGGTGAAGAATCATTTAAAAAATTATCAGATCCGGATCCGGATCTTCACCAAAATCTAATCAGTTCGTCCTCGTCACACACCCAACGTGCCCACAAAATTTCATCCGGATCCGTCAACAACCCTTTGAGATATCCTGTACACAGACAGACGGGGGTGTAACCATCACCACTTTCCACCTTTGGTGGTGAATGTAAAAACGTTGCCTTACTCCTCTGCGCGCGCACGCGCGATCGGAACGACATTCCGTACAATTTGCCAAATTCAGAGCCAAAGTACTGCTAAACTGCAGGTTTGTATTCCGATTAATGTTCTACACTCTTCAAAATACAACGTTCAATCGTGATGAGGTTGTTCCTCGATCAAAGGCTGTTGTCTGTGGACAGGCAGACAAAGTGAACCAAAATGCTTAACCCCGCTTGGCGCTTCGCAGGTGCGGGGTGATGTTGGAGATCTACACTATAAAAGTGAATTTGTATATTTATTTATTTTTATATATCTAATCTCCTGAACCAGATCTAACCAAATTTTGCATGTTGCCCAAGGGTACCCCAAGTATGGGTTTCTGTCAGGGTAGCGTCTCTGGTGGAGGCGGTTCAAGATGGGGTGGGGGAAGACCCCAGTTATGTGTAAATGTGTATCGTCTAGCGCCCCTGGTGGTAGATGTTATTACATATCTTATTCTTCTTCTTCAGGGTGGTGCAGAGCCGACTGACACATTCCTGTCCGAGGGGTGGGGTGGGAACTTTCGGGGTTGTGGGACAATTTTTCGAAGACGATGTATCGCAACTGGTGGAGACCACCTTCCTGACGTCATCGACCATAAATAATAAAATTGCAAGCTTGGAACATAAACGTCGTGCGTTTCAAATATCACACGTCCAGATGTGTCCGGTGGCTCTGCACCACCCTGTATAACGAAAGGATAAACAACTTGATAACTTGCATTACGGTGATGTTGAAATCTGAGTGAGACAAATTTCGAAATTTTCAAAATGTTTTCATTTCACTCATTTTAAGTGGACGCTCAAACCAAATCATCCAACACTTCGCAGTGAAGTGAAAAAGATTTTTGCTCATGATATATATATATTTATTTATTTATCAGCAAGGATGATGAATGAAGGTGATGTCAGCCGACTTCGAAGCATATGGAAGATGATCTCGGGTGAATCGAGTGGAATGTTTGTGAAGAACAACCCGCTGTCTTTTGATTAAATCCGTCAGCAAAGCGACGGGTTAAAAAGTGCCTCGTTATGTATAAATACAAGTCGCATCTGCTGCTTGCAGTGAATATTGTGACTTGAAAGTGCCTTTATTGTTTATTTTTTTGGACACAAATTGAGGCTCATGGAAGAGCAAGGTGACTTGATTTATTGACTCACCAGAGTGTCGATCATGATGCATTTCTTTGTCTCTGAAGTGCCAATCACTGGTTTCTTGTCCCTCCCCCCCCTGTAGTCTACCATGGAAAATGACGCTGAAGCAGAGCCTCATCATCTGCACTGAGCAAAGTGGTGATGCTCCACGTGAATGAGCACTGGGAGACGGTGTACCAAGAAACTATGACAACAATGCAAGTGCAAATGATGGAAACCCAGCTGGAAGAGTGGCTGCTGCTTCCAACTTGGACTACGGTGTGCCGAGTGTCTACACCTTGCACAACAGGTGGGCATGGGGGTTGTTTGATTTTGGGGGGGGGGTGGGGGGAGGAGGGCGGTTGTTTCGGAAACGCTCAGCTGCATGGGTCTACTTTATTTTTTTATGTCTTCGCTGACGGAGTCGCAGGAGGCATGATGTTTTGGTTTTCCGTCGTCGTACGTCCATGCTAATTACCTCCGCCACCATAGGTGGAAGGAGGTTATGTTTTCACCCCTGTTTATCTGTCTTTGTGCAGGATATCTTAAAAAGTTGTTGACAGATTCGGATGAAATTTGGTGGACATGTTGGGTGTGTGACGAGGACCAACTGATTCGATTTTGGTGACGATCCAGATCCGGATCCGGATTCTCGAGTTATTTAATTTATAAAGTGATTCTTCACCATTGAGAGAAAGGGCCCAAAACGATATTAAGCAGATATTTCAAAAATGTATTGGGCCTGATATGATCTCGTGGATCAGGCATTGCGTGGTGGAGGTACGCGCTCTCCCGAGTCGATGATAATTACGACGTCATATGTCACGTGGTTTGGCAGCCATGTTGGATTGAATGAAAATCTTTAAAAAAAAATTATTTCTCTTGAATCGCTTCATCAATCGACGTGAAACATCACAATTATGACCTTGTAGTCATGGGGGGGATATCTGTTTAAAATTTCAACCTCATCGGACGCATGGTCTGGCAGCCAGAATTGTTTAATATTTTGAATCGGGGTTCAGGGATTTAAATCAAACTTGGTGCGATAATGTATAATGATGTAATAATGTGGGCGGAGGTACGTATATCAGTCGACGTCGCGACATCGAAGCGTACCCTTGCTGTTTTCTCCTGTGGTCCTGTATTCTTATCCCGTGCCCCATTGTCTTTCAGCCATCTAGTTGGTGTGAGAGATGAGTCTTCAGCATTGGCTGGAGTAAAGTTCTCAGGATCTGTGAACAAGAACAATGGAGCCTTTGTCATGGCACTGCAACCACAAATCCAGGCACAAATAATCAGCTGTTTGACCTCAATGTCACCGTGTCATCATATTTTTACAGATTTCACTTTAAAATAATTAATGTGCGTTCGCTTTTTTTTCCTTCCTCCATAAACCTTTCACATCATAATATCCTCTTGTGCCATCGTTAAATCGATGTATGTGCCCATTACCTCTCACACCTCCATCTCCACACCGTCGGTTTCTTTCGCCTGTCCTATAAAATTTTCACATATTCTCTAATCTCCTCTCATGACCACATTAATATTGGTCTCTCTGCCCTCCTTGTACTAAAGGTGGCTGAGGAAAAGGTGAGCAGCACTTTCGTGTCATCGTGTTCAACTTCAGGCCTCGCCTCCCTTCGAAGGTTCTCGTGCAAGTTCTGTGGCACAGCGTTCTCCGGTCGAGCCGAGTTGGAGTCCCACAAGCGCTCGCACAATGGCAATCTTGGCTTCCGCTGCCTCGATTGCAATTTCTCAGCCTCAACATGGTTTGCGGTGCGGGTATGGAGTTCCTGATGAGTAATGCGTTTGCTTGCGTATGGGGGGGTACAACATTGTGTACTTTGTTGTAATTTAAAGCAAACCCTGAATTTAACTGTTTGATTCCATCCATCCTTTGTCTGAGGGTAACAAATTACCGAAGCATTTATAGGCAGAGGATACTATTGAGTGATTTGTCACAATTGCATTCCATGGGTCAGTCGGGTCACAAATTAGGAGCTGGGCCGGCGCGTACAATGGTCTACGATACGGCCAAAGGAAGGCTGTGTGTGATGCTTTAGCATCCACAAGCACGTGCTTTCAAACGAGACCTCCAGCTTAACATATCGATCGATCAATAGGTTTATTATTTTCACTTTTTATTTACAAGTAAAATCTCAAAGAACTTGACAAAGAAACGAAAGGTAAGTTGAGGAGGGAATGAGAAAGGGCAATGGTAAAAAGATGTGATTTTAGGAAACATTTCAAAACGTTAATCAATGGGGTTTGTCAGCCTTTTAAAAGGTAGAGAGTTCCATAGTTGAAGATCAAACCTGAAGATTTGAGTTACGAGATTTTGAGGTGGTACGTGTCTCTGAAGGTGGTGGTTGTGCATTGTGGTGTGTGGTGCAGGAGCACATGGGCCAGCATGCTGACTTGCGGCCCCATAAGTGTTCTCAGTGCAGCTTTGCCTCCAAAAACAAGAAAGACCTGCGTAGGCATCTCCTTACCCACACCAACGAGAAGCCATTTTCCTGTCACGTCTGTGGCCAGAGGTTCATCTCCACCCGCAATTACAAACCTGTCCATACATTTTCACCTGTTCGCACCGACTCACATACTCACATGGCACGTGCTATTTGAAACACGGGCTTTAAATTTTAATGACGCAGGAGATGAGACTGGGATGTCACCCCCTCCCCATTGCTATGAGTGAGTGACCCCTCCCCGTCCCCTCATGCAGTGAGTAACCGTGGACCCCACCCCTTATCTTCCCTACCTGCGAGCATTGCTGACCCTTACTATGAGTGATTGCCTCGATGGAAACATGAAAGAAATGACACGAGGGTTCAAATTGTTTTTAAAATGCTGCAAATTTATAATAAATAACTGGAATAATGATCGAAGGACGGAGGAGCTCCTTGTGAGCCAACGGCCATCGGGTCCTGGTGCCCAATTGCCTCGACGTCCTCCTGCAGTGGGTAACCTGTCCGAGGAGGTTGGTGACAGGATTTGTACTCCGGCCACTGTAAAACGCTTCACTCCACAAAACACACTAAAAACGCAAAGAAATCTGAGAGTACCTGATGTGCAGCTGCTCTTCACAGGGCAGCTCATCGGATGATGGGATTGGGGCAAAGCCTTCAGGACCCCCACTCTTTGATCATAGGAGGAAAAACACGGGGTAACCTTCCCGGGTCAGATTGCGCTGGTGTGTGGAGCTGAGGAGTTTGTTAACAAGATGAGTGGAGATTTGGGGGGGGGTGCTGGGTGCTGTTGGGAATCTTGAAGAATTGTGGAGTGCCTTCAAGACTACCGTCCTTGATGTTGCCTGCGGATGTCTTGGAACCCACCGTCAGGCAAAGAGGAACTTTGTCTCACAAGGGACACTGAATACCATTGACCAGAGTCGCAGGGCCAGGCTTAATAGCAGAGCTGAGCCGTTCAGGGAGCCGAGGCGTAAAACTGTATGTGTGCCAGAATTATTTAATTTTTTGATCTGGGTTCTTTTTGATTTTGATTTTTTTGTTTGTTTTTTGAATAAGGTTCACTTGGCTGTGCCTGGATGGGTTTGAGGGTAGAGGAGTAGCGGCTGATACCCGAATCCTATCCAGGTTCCTCCTGATGACTTCATCTTTGCTTTTTTGCTTGTTTTGGTTCCTTCTGATGACTCCAATGCAGGACTGTACCTATTTGGTCTTCCATTTGATTTGAATTGAATTAACTTTAATCCCATTCTAAATTAAATTGAATAATGAATAATAATAAAGAAAACGTCATGGGTCAGGGTCAGGTGTCCGATCAAAGCGGGACGTCTTGGTACCCAGTCGGTCATCACTGCCAGCAGTTACAAAATGGCAGTTCTAATTATGTCTCTTATTAATTACATAACACACGAGTACACAAATGCCTCACAAAAGAAGTCCTGGCAAGGGTCGGCAATCTCTGATTGCTCTTTTTCTTGTTTGTAATGTAATGTGTGCATGTTGTTCGGCATGTATGATTGTGCTGGAGAAGAGAGGGGTTAATAGATTGGGAGAGAGATGAGAATGGATAGAGATTTTAGATAGGGAAGAATTACCAAGGGGATTCGAACCTGCTACACACACACACACACACACCACACAACACACACACACACACACACGCAATTCCCTGTCAACTGATACGAGGGTATAGGTAATCTAACTAAACAGAATTGCTGTGGAAATATCTAATCTAGGGATTCCTTTTGTGTTGAGTGAAACACCCCGGGTCTTCGCAACAATATATATTATAATATATATATTATATATATATATATATATACTTATATCCACCAGCCTTGGCATCAGCCAAAAAATGGTGGATCGTATGGGTGGCGCATAAACGAGAGTGAAACTCATGCATTTTGACCATTTTTTGTTTCCTCAAATGTTGGTAGTGGACGAGGATCCTGGATAAATAAGAGGCGGATAATCTAGACGGTTGCCTTAAAATTAACCCAGACTATCACCATGAAATTCCTTGTCCCTTAAAATGTTGGCTAAGCCACCAAAATCGACTTTCTATCTGACTTTAAACCCAAGATATGACAAACACGGTTTGATACGGTGACTATTTTGAAATTACTGCAATCGGCACTTCGGGGCAAGATCCACAATGGGTCTCGATTGTATTTGAAAGCCCATGCCCAAATGTACCATTCGGCAAACTTTGGTGCTTTTTAATCACAATTTGAACAATTCACTTAGTTTTGGTCACTTATCCATTGGACTATTAGATCGGAGATGTCTTCAGACATTTGTAGACAACCTGTGGTCATGTCCTGTTTCTCTGAAAGTGGCCCTCTAATTGCAATTCGGAATCTTTCTCAATCTGTCATCTTATCTTATTTCTAACACGAATATTCATCAGTCATTTTCATTTTCTGTTCGTCTTCCATTTGTTTGTCTTGTTTTTATTGTTCTTCAGAATCGTCATTCTATCGCTCGTTTCTCACCTCTTCCTGTTCCTCCGACAGATTTAACAGAAATGGCCATCTCAAGTTGCACATGGACCGCCTGCACTGCTCTGAGACGCACAAGGATTGTACTGAGAGCACTTCCCTCTCCTCAAAGGCGGACGGCACGTCGTCATCCAGTGGTAGGATGGACCGAGGGTGAACTTCATACGGCTTGGTCTTAGGTTGGAATGGAATGGTCATGATAAGATCATGGTTCAGCCTTAGTTTATACATTCTGATTGCATTGAGAATTCATCAATGACGGATGAGTTCCAGCAGAACAATAAAACATTCACCAGGCTTAGACTTTCACTTGATGTGCCTCTCTTTTGCACAATTAATTGCACCTCATTACTTCTCATATTATCTTATGTTATGCATATGCTTACCCGTTATAATCATACTCTGTATAATTTGCTGTTTGTTTGACTTTTATGCGCTTATAAACTGCTGGACGGAATGAGTTGATATTTGGTGGTTGTTCTTGCGGTATACCCAGGTAGGTTTTTAGCGTTAAACAAAAATTCAGTCACGGGTGGTTCAGGGGAGAGAGAGGGGGGTTTGGGGGGCGGAGAGCAGTGAGACAGATTCTCCACAGAGATGTTTAGAGCCGCTCCCGGTGCCAAGGTGTATTATAAGTCCCAGAGGTTTATTGTATTACCAGCTGAAGTACCCGGCATTGCCCGGGGAAATTCAATGCAATGTTTGTTTTGAAATATTTCCCGGATGACAAATTGGGGAATGTTGGTCTCATGGGTTTGTATGAATTACCAACATTGAACGTTGCAAACTGCATTTGGACTTGTATTGAAATGCTTCACCTTCTAAAGGTTGTCCAACATGGTATCCTGGAAGCTGCTTGTCTTGCATGTTGATCCGTAACCCGAGACTGTGTCTGCTCTGTAGTCTCAGCTGACCTGGAGGCTGCTTGTCTTCCACGTTGATTTTCAACCCGAGCCTGTGTCTGCTCTAGTCTCAGCTGACCTGGAGGCTGCTTGGCTTGTGCGTTGATCCTCAACCTGAGCCTGTGTCTGCTCTGTTGTCAAGGCTGACCTCGAGGCTGCTTGTCTTTCATGTTGAGCCTCAACCCGAGCCTGTGTCTGCTCTCGAGTTTCAAGTGACTTGGAGACTGCCATTCTCTTTGCATCTGATTTGTTTCTGCCCATCAGGGGTATTTTTTTTTTTTGGTGGCATGTGGCAGTATTTATCATTTAAGTAAGATAGGTTAAGATATTTCTTAACAGAAGTGTTCCCTTGGTAGTTCCAGAAGTGCTCCGGCGGGTACCTCACCATGCTGATCTTCATGCCGAAACCTACCAAGAGAATACACAGTTTTCGTTGTTAGCTTTCATACATAATTTAACCTCAACATATGATCTTCACAATATATTGTTGTGGCCTGGGGTCGGGGTGAGAAGATCACGAGGGGGGGAAGCCATCTCGGGTTCCCACCAGACTCTCCGGAATCGCAGGCTGTCACACACGGATAACTCCGTGACGCGGCGGGTCGCTAACCGACCGTGAACACCAATAACTCAACCACATGACCTAGGGTCCTCCGTCTAAGGTTTAACCAGTTACCTAAATGATCACGTGACAATTACCGGGGAACACGCCCTCAGTACGCCTTGTCCGAACCGGATCACCTTACCAGGTCAGATGCAGCCAAGCAACACTGCCAAGGACGTACCGACGAGAAGAACGGATCGTTGAGAAATAAAGTCCCGGCTAGGCTAGGATACGGACCATTCTGGATCAATGAAAGAAAAGACAAAAACAAGCTGGGAACATTTCTAGGCAGTCGAGGAAAAATATGTGGCACAATGAATGGATTTATTGTTTTATGTAAGTAGGGATAGTAAGGAATTCGTGGGGTGCGACAACAAGAAAGCAACTTACCAAAGTGGACACAGAGCAGACTTATCCCGATATATTTCTTCTACACTCTTAACTTAAGCAAGAACAGGTGCCATGACACACACACGCACACACACACAACCCGATTAAGAGGAGATATTCATGAGAAAGGAGAGGAGATGAGGGCTAACGGTCTCGCAATACCCAGCATGGTCAGCCAGCCACCCAACCCAGTACACTTTGGGGGACGCTCCGCTGAGCAATCCCTCCTTGAGAGTCGGCGCGTTGTCTCCTGCTTGGTTACTGTGCCGGGCGCAGCGCGTGCACCGGTCTAGAGAGTAGGCGGAGCTGACAGACGAGGGGAAGGCGGGGCCAGCTGACGATAATCAGCAGGCGAAGCCAGGCGAGTGGGTGGTGGAAAGCGGAGTCAGCACGTGAGGCAGATGGAGCATCAGGCGAATGTGGAGATCCCAGCTTTTGAAGCAAGACGAGCCACAAATGGCTTCGCGATCCGTTTTTTATAAGCCCCATGGTGTAGGGTGGGGTGACGACCCGAAGCGATGTCGTCACCCGAAATCGTGCGCTCCTATTGGACCCTGGCCTCACGTGGCCTCATTTGTACATCCGGTGAGACATGGCTGAGTTGCGGAATTGTCCTGCTCTGAATACCGCGACATGAATCGCCCTGCACCGAACTCCTGGGCCGTGCCCCAGTGACTAGCCGAGAGTCGCGTCGGCCCCGCATGCCCGCTCAGGCACCCTCGGCTGGCACCGATCAATGCGCTTGCTCCGTCCATACGCCATGCAGCCCGAGCGATCTGGGCTGTACAGCATGCCTCTGCTTGTTAGTGGCTGCATCGAGGCGGAGGTGCGAGAAGATCTCTGCCATTTGCGGGAGATATTGGTGGTCGTGGTGGCGAGCGAAGATCGATGGTAAAATGCCATTGTAAATCAGCGCACAGACCTGAATAAAGATGTGCGCCATGCGCGTCCCATGCAGTGCGATGGTAATTATCACGGGGCTGCGCACGTGTCTTATCGTGCATGTGGTTAGCACATCCCGGTGAGCTTCACAGGCGGCCGCTTGAGCGTGGTGCCAGCCCCGATCTGTGTCATGGATTGAAGGAAAGGATTGGATATAAATCAGGATTGAAAAGAAGATAGGTATAAGTAGTAGATGCAGATTTGGGTTGAAAAGAAGATAGATTTAAGTAACGGATGCAGGTTTGGGTTGAAAAGGGTGTGCCGAACGCGTCCTGTACAGTGTTGGGATTTAATATGTGATTCTATTATCCCCTTAGACACAGTGTTCTTGCACCTGGCTCATCGTCCTGCTTGTTTTTCTGCTCCCACGGCACCACACCACCACAACCAGCCTCTCTTCCACTGTAAATGTACTGGTGTCTGCCATCTTGGTTTATTTCATGAATAAGAGGAAAGAGTTGGAATGAAGATAGAGATTGAATGGAAAATGGAGATATAATTAGACCAAGCTAAAAGACCCACGCAACACACTTCTTCGTCCCGTCGACCCATTAGACATGAGGGGTAGGTCTAACTGCACGTACACTAATGAAATAACTGTCTGGAGATCACTGTATGCTGGATGCCATTGCCTTGGAAGCATGCGGTTTCCAGAACCGCAACAATATATTACTTGATCGTGGCACTGTGTAAGCAACATACTTGCTCGAGGCCTGAACGCAGAGGTGTTATAATAACCCTGTATAAAGCAATCGTTTTAACAGCAGGCGCATGTGTAAACACTGTGAAAATTAAATTTGTGTCGTTGACAACAAATCACCAGATACAACCTCAACAAATGATCTTCACAATACATATTACTTGATCGCTTCCAGGAAAAAAACGCAAGCAGTATATTCAGCACAAGACTCCATCGAGACCTGAAGGCTAATGATCTGATTTATTAATTTTTTTAGTTTTTTTTATTTATTTATCCAAACATAGCCCTCAACCTTCGTCTGGATGAAAGAGTTGGCCATGCAAAGTTTGGTTGCACTGGTTCCTGCAGGGTCCAAATGCATAAACAAACACACAAACTAACAAACTTTCATATATATATATATATATATATATATATATATATATATATATATATATATATATATATATATATATATATATATATATATATATATATATATATATATACAAGCAGAGTACCAGCCCGAAGGTCGATCTTGCTCCAAGCAACATGTTCTTCTGATGCATACCTTTATTTGGACGGTGTGTAGGCAACTGACAGCTCTATAGAGGCAAAATAAAATAACCCCGGGTTATTTTTTGATGGCTCCCTATTTGATTTCTCCATTAAAAATAAGCACATATAATGACGTCATCGTAAGGCTTTAAAAACTGAAAATATTATCAACTCAAACACGACAGTATTTCGTGTTTTATTGACACATCAACTTTAAATCTGAATTTCTTACACGTCTGGTACTGGTACTTACAAGAGTTGTACGTTAAACATAACGTTGTTCATCAAGGGTCGTAAAAGGGTG
>CM068965.1:88793955-88796455 GCA_035128595.1 Eptatretus atami | reverse complement strand
TTTTTGGTTTTGTATGAGGTTGAAGGGTGTTTTTTGGACCTTTGTGATGAAGGGTTGTAAAAGGGTGTTTAGGACCCTTTGTGATGAAGGGTGAAAAGGGTGTTTTAGAACTTTGTGATGAGGTTGTAAAGGGTGTTTTAGGACCCTTGTGTTGAGGGTGTAAAAGGGTTTTTGGACCTTTGTGATGAAGGGTTGTAAAAGGGTGTTTTAGGACCCTTTTGTGATGAAGGGTTTTAAAAGGGTGTTTAGGACCCTTTGTGATGAAGGTTGTAAGAGGGTGTTTTAGGACCATTTGTGATGAGAGGTTGTAAAAGGGTGTTTTCAGCCCTTTGTGATGAAGGGTCATAAGGGTGTTTTATGACCTGTATATGAAGGGTGTAAAAGGGTGTTTTCGGACCATTTGTGGAAGGGTTGTAAAAGGGTGTTTTCGGACCTTTGTGATGAATGGTTGTAAAAGGGTGTTTCGGACCCTTTGTGATGAAGGTTGTAAAAGGGTGTTTTTCGGACCCTTTGTGATGAATGTTGTAAAAGGTGTTTTTGACCCTTTGTGATAGGGTCGTAAAGGGTGTTTAGACCTTTGTGATGAAGGGTTGTAAAAGGGATGTTTTAGGACCTTTGTAATGAATGGTTGTAAAAGGGTGTTTTAGGACCATTTGTGATGAAGGGTTGTAAAAGGGTGTTTTAGGACCATTTGTGATGAAGGGTCATAAAGGTGTTTTTCGGACCCTTGTGATGAATGTCGAAGGGTGTTTTCGGACCCTTTTGATGAAGGGTCGTTAAAGGTGTTTTAGGACCTTTGTGATGAAGGTGTAAAAGGGTGTTTGGACCATTTGTGATGAAGGTGTATAGGTAAGTGTTTTTGACACCTTTGTGATGAAGGGTGTAAAGGTGTTTTTAGGGACCTTTGTATGAGGTTGTAAGGGTGTTTTAGGCCCTTTGTGTGAAGGGTTGTTAACGGGTGTTTTAGGACCTTTGTTGAAGGGTTGTTAAAGGGTGTTAGGACCCTTTGTGATGAAGGGTTGTAAAAGGGTGTTTTGCATAGTCGCCTTTGTGATGAAGGTGTGTAAAGGGTGTTTTCGGACCCTTTGTGATGAATGGTTGTAAAATGTTTTGACCTTGTTGATGAAGGTGTTAAAGGGTGTTTTAGGCCCTTTGTGATGAAGGGTTGTAAAAGGGTGTTTTAGGACCCTTTGTGATGAAGTTATGAAGGTGTTTAGGACCTTGTGAGAGGGTATGTAAGGGTTTTAACCTTTGTGATGAGAGTTGTAAAAGGGTGTTTTAGGACCATTGTGTGATGAAGGGTCTAAAAGGGTGTTTCGGCCTTTGTGATGAGGAGGTAAAAGGGTGTTTTCGGCCTTTTGATGAAGGTGTTAAAAGGGTGTTTTTGGACCCTTTGTGAGGAGGTTGAAAAGGTGTTTTAGGACCATTTGTGATGAGGGTTGTAAAAGGTGTTTTTGGACCATTTGTGATGAAGGTCGTAAAAGGTGTTTTCGGACCTTTGTGGAGATGTCGTAAAAGGGTGTTTGGACCCTTTTGTTGAATGGTTGTAAAAGGGTGTTTAGGACCCTTTGTTGATGAAGGGTTGTAAAAGGGTGTTTGGGACCCTTTGTGATGAATGGTTGTAAAAGGGTGTTTTGGACATTTGTGATGAAGGGTTGTAAAAGGGTGTTTTAGGACCCTTTGTGATGAAGTTGTTAGGGTGTTTAGGACCATTTGTGATGAAGTTTGTAAAAGGGTGTTTTAGGACCATTTGTGTGAAGGGTTGTAAAAGGTGTTTGACCTTTTGGATGAGGTTTAAAGGGTTTTGGACCATTTGTGATGAAGGGTTAAAAGGGTGTTTAGGCCTTTTGATGAGGTCGAAAAGGTGTTTTGGGACATTGTGATGAAGGGTAAGGGTGTTTTAGGACCATTTTGATGAGAGTCATAAAGGTTGTTTTGGACCTTTGTGATGAAGGGTGTAAAGGGTTTTTGGACCATTGTGTTGAAGGGTCTGTAAAAGGTGTTTTGGACCATTTGTGATGAAGGGTCGTAAAAGGGTGTTTTGGACCTTTGTGATGAATGGTGTAAAGGGTGTTTTGGACCTTTGTGTGAAAGGGTTTCGTAAAGGGTTGTTTTAGGCCTTTGTGATGAAGGGTTGTAAAAGGGTGTTTTGGACCCTTGTGGATGGGTTGTAAAGGGTGTTTTGACCTTTTGTGATGAGGGTGAAAGGGTGTTTTAGACCCTTTGTGATGAAGGTGTGTAAAAGGGTGTTTTCGGACCTTTATGAAGTTGAAAGGGTGTTTTCGACCCTTTGTGATGAAGGGTTGTAAAAGGGTGTTTTTAGGACCTTTGTGATGAATGTTGAAAGGGTGTTTTAGGACCCTTTGTGAATAGATGTTTAAGGCCCAAACTTGTTTGGCGGCGTTTGTAGACGCTGAGTGGATAGTGAAACGATGTTGTTTCGGCTGTGATGACCCTGTCGTCAGTGTGGTTTTGATAGAGACTTTTACGCTTACCCCAT
>CM068965.1:88771249-88783113 GCA_035128595.1 Eptatretus atami | reverse complement strand
GATTTTCACCTCTCGACGTCTGATTCCTGCAGTTAAGAAGGATGTTCTGCCTACCTGAAAACTTAGCAATATTATTTACGAATTCAAGTTCCGATGTGATGCTCGGTACGTCGGCAGAACTACCCAGACTCTGACTGACAGAATTAAACAGCACGTCCCTTTGTCCATCAGGAAAAACATGACTGGTACGCGAATACAGCCGGTACGCGCTTGGAGGAAGGTCCCAGCATCAATCCCAATGTCGTGTGTATCTGCTATTGGACAACATTTGATTGAGAATGCAAACTGTGCTGAACAGTATAATGTGGAAACATTCAAGATATTGAGTACAGGACGAAGTATAACACAACTAGAAGCAACATTTATCTATTCCCTGGACCGCATGTTATGTCGGCAAAAAGAGTTTGTCCACGCACTTTGCTTATTTGTGCAAAGAAGGAGAGGACCACAAACTCGTGTCATGATCACAGATGTTGATGAAGAGGATTCTGCAACAACCTTAGGGGCTCTGCCTCGGACTCTGCAACCTCCAATATTGGAGAGCTGAACACTTTGGGAGGTGATGACGCATCAGTGGAGAACGTTCAATCGGAATTTGACTTTGTTGACAGGTGTCTATTAGATTGTTCTTCTTCCTTACCTCATTCACTTTGTGTGAATTTCACTTGAAGAGAGCACAACGAAAAGCTTTGTGGTTTTATTTTTAGTCTGTTTTATGGTAATGTCCTTCAAAATGCCTCTCTCCGTGTCTAGATTGAAGTTTTGTAGTACCAAGCATCTTTATAATAATTCTTGTTAAGCCCACCTGCTATGTATTTAGAAATAGTAATGACATTTAGAATGTTAAATACATGCATCGGGTGAGTGAGTAGTGAGTTACACGGCGCATGATGTTTTATTATTTTGGGGACGTGTGTGTAAGTGTAAATGTCGCACTCAGGGATCCATAGGTAAACTGTCTGAGAGGGACCTACATCTATTGGTGTGTACACGAGCATTGGCAGACTCAGGACGAGTCTGGTAAGGGGAGGGGGTAGTGTTGTGGTTTTGCACATACACCCCCAAGCATACCAGAGATACGTAGGTTCCCAGAGTACGTAAGCTATGTCATTAATTAGATTCGTACATTACATTGCCCTCCCTTTGTCTCTGAGGTTTGAGGGATATATGCGTTGTGTGGGTTTAGCTCGGACCTCCCCTTCTTCATCGATCGATACAGTATCCCGTTCCCTGCCATTCTTCACCTCCACATTTCATGCTTCTCTCAATAATGCTTCACCCTTTCACCTCTCCATCATTTAACGCCACCTGCTCATCCTTTCATCTCCTTCGTAGTTCGACTCCCATCTCCCAGACACTAACTTCATTCGTCGTCATTATTGTAAATAGGTCCCGACTAAAATAACCCCTGTGAACCTGCACGAATAACGGTTGGAGTGGAATGTAATGGATGGACAGAAGGGGTTACATTCTGTTTATTTTCACCACCTAAAAACCATTAATTTTAAATATCACACATTACACTTTGTATTAATGGAACCGCCACCACCTTAATAAGCACTGATTCTTCTGGGACCCAGACAGCAGAAGGACGAGCAGTCTGTGGAACCATCTGGAAGTACACGAACCTTCGACGCGCCGGGACCAATGAGGAGACGCCGCGAGCAAGTGGGACGGGCTTTAAGCCATGCCTGTGCCAGACCAGATAGAAGGCAGGCACACACCAGCGAGTACGGAACCGCCCGGGAGACCGAGAGACGCCACCGAGGCAGCACCACGGAGAGGTCCGAGAGCGGAGTTTTGCCCGAGTGTTGTTGGCTGCCTGTATGGCTTTGTCTGAACAGGAGGTTACATGCCTGCTCAACTTTGCCTATGCCAGTTTGATTTCCTTCATGCGTCTCTGAATGAGGTGCTAATGGGTTTCGTGGAGCGCTGATCGTCTGCATGTTTCCTCTGTACCAGCCCATGAACTTGGTGGTTCCCAACCATCTGTGCATATCAAACCGACACAACCTTACCCTAAGTACCTCCTTCCACATCCCACACCCCTCCCATTCACATTGGGACCAACGCAGGCCCGCATTGTCTGCATCGGGTGAGCTGGAGTCGTACCAAATTCCACTCTTCTGTCCATCTTCTCACATTCTCACCTTTGTTTCCCGGTTGATTGTTGACGTGTCATGTCCTGTGTGTAGCGATAGAGAAGATTGTTTTAAGTGGGCTCCATAAGTGTTAAGGTAATTACTTTCCTCGTCTCTCTTTTGAATGCGCTTCTGTTGCTTTGTAAATATCTGTCATTGTGCTCGATTTGACGGCGAATTACTGTGCTCTGGTTGATTTTGAATCTATGTAACCTTTTTGTGTAATTGTAAATGAGTGTGTTGATTAAATCAATGAGCTTGTTAAGGTTTGAGACGTATCCGACCAGTTCATCTGTCTTTTCCTCCATTGGTCCAGCGTAGTCTGTACCTCATTGTTTTCCAGGGAGTTCTAACCCACGTGATTTGCTCTTGTTAGCCGCGCACAGTCACTGTATTTGTTTTCTCAGCAACCACTTGTGTGACAAAATTTTCAGGGTAGGAGCGATGTTTTTATTTATTTATTTATTCCCCCCTCACCCCCCAATGGAGAATATTTTAATAATTATTATTGTGACATCTTGGGTCACGTGGTGTGGCAGCCATCTTGGATTAAACGCAAAAAATATATATAACATTATATCTCTGAAACCGCTGATCGGAAAGATTTGAAACTTGGCGCATCTCATTCCACTCCTAATAGGGGGTAGGTGATTGTAAGGATGCCATCGATGAAGTCGTAGACCAGCCATAAATGTTTTAATGAAAATCCTTGTTTATGCTTCAGTCACATTTGGCTCGGCGGCCGTAGGGTCTAAAAAATCTATGGCCACTAGCAATTATAGGGCGGCCGCAGTATTTCCACGGTCACACAATGTAGCAGTCACATATGTTTTTATTTTTCGGGGAGCCGCACGGGGTATTTAGAAATTGTGGAGACCGAAAACGTGGGGGTGCCGTACGGTCTTTGATTTGATGTCGCACGGTGACCTTAGGGCGTCCCTGCGGCGGCCATAGAATTTTCAAGGCAGACGCAAGGTAGCCTCAAGGTGCCCACAAGGCGACCGCAGGGGGGCCCTAAGGCGAACGTAGAAATAGTGCGGCTCCCGTAATTTTTGGGGGGTTGGCAAAATTCATTTTTCATTGATAAGAGCCTACGGAAAACGCACGAATAACGCAAGCCCACTGTACGCCCTACGTACGGTCGACGTGGAACACATCT
Organism: Eptatretus atami; assembly: GCA_035128595.1. Classification (NCBI taxonomy): domain Eukaryota; kingdom Metazoa; phylum Chordata; class Myxini; order Myxiniformes; family Myxinidae; genus Eptatretus; species Eptatretus atami. The sequence continues at coordinate 88,779,813 of CM068965.1, read as the reverse complement.
ACGTCATGGCTATGGCTTGTCGAATTGCTACGGCCAACCTAGAAATGAAAAAAGTTATAACTCCGCGCTTTAATTCCACGGAGACCCCTACGGCCTGTAAAATATAGCCATACGGCATAGGGCCACCCTGAGGCCACCTCAGAAACTCTGCGGCCGCCGCACGTTTCTGTCAATTCAGGGGGGGGTACGGCCGCCGTATCCTAGCCGAAGAGCAAATGTGACTCATGCTTTACCATTGAGATTCAATGTGGATATCCAGGCCGTAATAGTTTTATAAATGGAGTTTTTTGTCATCAAATCTTCAGCAAACCGTTATTAGAAGATGGTGGAGAACACAAATGAATAAAATGTGCAATTTTTTTTGAACTCATTTTCGTCAAGTTTAGTTTGAGTACAAAGCAGATATGGAACTTGTGCACTGGAGTCCATTGTCGACTCATGCATGACCTGTGTCTCCATTTCCCTGACCCCAGGTGACGTTGTGGTACCCACGTCTGAGCAGATCATGTTGGGCCTGGTTCCTGGAGCCATAGATCAAGTGAGCACCTCACAATAACTTTGCTACAGCGAATTGTTATTTTATCATCGGCGACACTCAAACATCAATGCTTCCTCCACCATCAAGTAAACTCTACCTTTAATGATTCCACTGCCATCAGGTACACTCTCCCTTAAATACATCAATCATCAAGTAGACTATATCACTGTCAGTTAAGCTTCAACTTTAATGTATCATACTTAGAAGATGAACAGGATAGAACATCATAAATATATGTGGAAGACCCTCTTGTGATGTTTTTTGTTTTTTTAAGGTCTGAAGGGAGGGAAGAGGCTGCAGCCTGCCAGTCTGAAGGATGAGGGATGTCACGTCAGAGGGTGGAGTCATCACCAAATAGATAAAGGGGATTTTCCAGAGAGTCAGAGAGATCGTTGATGAAGATGAGCAATAGAGCTGGGCTCAAAACACTTCCTTGGGGGCACTGCAGCCTTAACAGGTAGAGGAGATGAAAGGATTCCATTGAGAACCACACATTCGTGACTACAGTACAGGAAGTCATGAAGCCATGTGTGGAGCTGGCCTTGAATGCCAAAGGTGGAGAGTTTGGACAGCAAGTCGGGATGCCAGGCTGCATCAAAAGCACGAGATACAGTACCTTCAGAAAGTATTTACACCCCTCGACTTTTGTCACAATTTGTTGTGAGATCCTGAATTTAAAACAGATTATATATTTTTTTTAAATTGTCACCGATCTACACAAAAAACTCCATTATTACAAAGTGAAAACATGTTTTTAGAAATTTTTACAAATTAAATATGAAAAGCTGAAATGGCTTGTGTCAATAAGTATTGAACCCCCTGAGTAAGGACTTTGTAGAAGCACCTTTGGCAGCGATTACAGATTCGAGTCTTCGTGGGTACGTCTGTATCAGCTTATCACTTCTGGATTTGGGGATTTTCTCCCATTCTTCCTCGCAGATTGACTCAAGTTCTGTCAAGATGGATTGGGAGCGTCGGTGAACAGCAATCTTCAAGTCTTTCCACAGATTCACAATGGGATTCAAGTCTGAGCTTTGACTGGGACACTCAAGGACTTTCACGTTCTTGCTCTGAAGCCATTCCAGTGTTGCTTCGGTTGTGTAATTGGGGTCATTGTCCTCTTGGATCGTAAATCTTTGCCGCAGTCTCAGGTCTTTTGCACTCTAAAGCAGGTTCTTCTCAAGGATTTCCCTGTATTTGGCTCCATTCATTGTTCCCTCTGTCCTTACAAGTCTCCCAATCCCTGTTGCTGAAAAGCATCCTCATAGCATGATGCTGCCACCACCATGCTTCACAGTAGGGATGGTGTTAGATGGGTGATGAGCTGTGCTCGGTTTTCACCAGACATAGCGCTTTGCATTCAGGCCAAAGAGTTCAATTTTCGTCTCATCAGACCACAGAATATTCTGCCTCATGCTCTCAGAGTCTTTCACGTTCCTTTTTACAAACTCCAGGTGTGCTGTCATGTGCCTTTTCCTCAGGAGTGGCTTCCGTCTTGCCGCTCTCTTATAAATCCTAGATTTGTAAAGTGCTGTAGAGACTTGTCCTTCCAGCAGGTTCTCCCATCTCAGCCAAGGAACTCTGTAGTTCTATCAGAGTGGTCATTGGTTCGTGGTCACCTCTCTGACCAAGGTCCTTGCACAGTTGCTCAGTTTGATTGGACGGCCAGCTCAAGGAAGAGTCTGGGTTCCATATTCTTTCCATTTCCTAATGATGGAGCTCACTGTGCTCTTGGAACCTTCAACACTCCAGTTATCGTTTTATACCCTTTCCCACATCTATAGCTCCTCATAATTCTATCTCAGAGTTCTACGGACAGTTCCTTGGACTTCATGGTAGAGTTTCTCCTCTGACATGCACTGTCAACTGTGGACCTGATATAGAAAGGTGTGTTTCTTTCTAAATCATGTCCAATCAATTGAATGGCCACAGGTAGGACTGCAATCAAGTTGTGGAGACATCCTGAGGATGATCAAAAGAAATTGGATACACTGAGCTCAATTTAGAGTGTTAGAGCAAATGCTCTAAGCTCTGTGAGAGCAAATTAGGAGTGTTAGAGCCAGTGTGACCACTCCTTGGCTTTTTTCACACAATCTTGGCTATTCGTTGTTCACCTTGGCGTTTGGTTTTCTATAGGTTTTCTTGGCGTATAGGTTTTCTATTATCATGCTTTTCCGAACCTTGTGAATTCTTGGCTTTTTTCATTGGCTCACCTTGGCATTATGAAATGAGTGGTCACACTGGTGAGAGCTGTTCGGGTTTAATACTCATTTTCATTTTATATAGTTATTTTTTCATTTTTGTTCGGGTTGACTAGAATAGACGCAAAACATTCGGTTTTTAATTTTTTAATTAATGTGTAAAAAAAATTGTGAAAACACGTTTTGACTTTGTCATTATGGGGTATTTTGTGTAGATCAGTGACTTTTTTTATTTTAATGTAACCCATTTTAAATTCAGGCTGTAACACAACAAAATGTGACAAAGTCGAGGGGTTTGAATACTTTCTGGGGACACTGTACGTCCAGAGAGACGGCCCTTGTGTCGTGTCTGACATTGAGGGCCTCCATCCATTGTTAGGTGAGTGGAAGCAGCATGTCCCAGGTCGAGTGACCTGGTATGAATCCAAATTGGTGATCTGAGATGAGGTTGTTGAAGAAAAGGAAGGATTTCATATAAACTGTGATGATGGATTCCATGAGCTTGCTGAATGGAAGCAAGCTAATTGGTCTGTAGTTCAGGTGATCAGTTTTTGCACCTTTTTAATGTAGTGCAGTGATGTTGGTGGATTTCCAAGCAGATGGAAGATGACCTCATGCAAATGACTGGTTGAAAATGGCAGAGGGCACGTGCAAGAGCAGCAGAGCAGGTTTTTCGGACACGCGAGTAGGCACACAAGATTTGGAAGCAAACATGGAATTGAGGCATTCGGCCTTCTCATGAGCGGAGTTGGCGGTGGTGCCATTTAAAGTGAGGGAAGGGGTGGATGAGGAGCATCCACCAGAATAGACTTAAGGCACCAACAGATACCTGTAATATATCCAAAATCAGGTAAACTCTACCTTTAATATATCACCTACTTTTATATGATTCCTCCACAATCAGGTATGGTATGTTCTTCCTTTCATGTATCGTTGCCATAAATAATTCCTCTACCATCATTGTAAAAGTCCTCGATCACCATTTGAAAGACTTCCTCTGAACCGTACGACTGACCAGCTTTCAGAGACCAATCAATGGCGTTTCAAGTGTTAAGTTACATGTTCAGTTGATTGTGATATCGTGTCGAGAGTTCATTGTTGTATAAATATAGTTGATTGTTACACGAGTAAACATGAATGGTTTGTAGGTGATTGTTTATCAAGTTTGGAGAGTTCCACAAAGTTCCACAAATTACTTGTTCTCCTTGCATTGTGTTCAGGAACAAGCAACATACATCGAACATGTCACGGCCGATGGAGAAACCTTCCAGCAAGTGATTGCCACCACCGATGAAATGGGACATGTGAGTGGGTTGCAGACGATCGTGTGTGAGGCAACACCCCTTTCACAGTTTAACGGATAACACGTTGGTAACCTCGGAGGTGTAAACCCCGCCAATGCCAGAGCACGACGTGCCTTTGGTTTTATTTTCGTTTGAGCCAATTTCGAACTCTCCTGAATGGCTGATTTACATGTACTGTACATACATACATACATACAGAGCATGCGCGTCACTGCATCCACTTTCCACTGGTACTCCAAGAGACAGATGCCTGGCCCAACCCCATCTCTTAGGGATAGGACACTCACTCTAAGGGACTGCCTCAGGTTAACTCGAGGAGACCGCTGTCTGGTGGACGACACCTCAGCACCACTCCGACACACACCACTGGTGTGTTTTTTGGAGTGCAGTGTTTTAAGGTGGCCGTAGTGCAAATCCTGCCACCAACCTCCGAGGAAAGGTAACCCACTGCAGGAGGACGTCTGCAGACACAGTTGGGTACCAGATATGGATGGCCGTTGGCTCACAATGAGCTCCTCTGCCCTTTGCCAGATTTTTTTTGATTTTTTTTTATCCTGCTGGGTGTCCATATCCATACACTCCAATTCTCAAGCAGATGTGATCCGCTGATAACGGTGTTCACAAATCCAGGTTGAGAGGAGCCAGGTTATGTGGAAAACTGATGACCTTAGTGATTTTACCATGTAATGTAAGAGGAAAATCCTACATGGTCGGAGGTTTACATCCAGCCAGCTGGACCTCGGTCGCTTTAAAGAGGTACGAGGAAAGTGTCGCTTGGAGAACGAAGAGTGAGACTCGTGTGTACTTGTACCAGAGACCTACAGTGCATGATTGTCGAATTGCACCAAAATCGAATCGGCTCTTTCTTCGCCCACTTGGAAGTGGTGTACAAAATTGCAGGTTCGTGTCTACAGCCAAACGGACCGAGGGAGACTTCTCTCTGGAGGTTTCTCACCAATGATTTGGTGATAATTCGACACAAAATTCTGGCCTGTTATGACAAACTAGAGGTGATGTATCTCAGGCATATCAAATGTTATCACACTGCTTTAAAATTGGTGTTTAACTGAAACAAGCGAGAGCGTGGAAACAGGTCATTTTAGGGTCTTTGTTCTGATGGATATGTTCATGTCCAACATGTCCTTAACGTTGAAAATGAAGACTTGTGAAATGGTATCCCCGTGACACCTGTAACGGGGACAAATAGTAATGTTTTTTTAAGGGTTTTGTTTAATTTGGAAACTTTTCAAGAAGGTTTAATTGCTAAGAGCTATCTACAAGCAGTGTTGCTGATTTTACCAAATGTTATTACGAAGTGAAAAAGATTAAACTTTAATCCTGCACCTTGCAGGTGCAGTACTTGATCTCCCAGGACGGTGTACCTCAGGAGTACATCGTGGCACTACCCGAGGGTCACCAGCTCCAGTTGGTAAGAACCCAGAGACCCAACGTGCAGGTTGGGCTCCGATTATCGTTAGGAATTTTGCAAAACCGGCTCTTCTCTTCCCTGCCAGCTCCAGGATGGACAGATCCAGGATGGTGAACTCCAGCTCCAGCAGATCGAGTATGAGCAGAACGAAGCTACACAGCATCTGCTGCACGAACAGGTGAGAGCCGTCTGCTCATCATGAAGGTTCTACCAATAGGCCGAAATACCAAAAACATCTCGGTGAGTTACATACGATGGGTGAAAAGCAGCAAGATAATTATTATTTCTTTGAAAATTTTTTTCTCCACAATCCTCCAATGTACAACACTGAGCTCATCTGATCATTTTACTCGGCTTGTAGATGCGGTGAAAATGTATCGGCAAACAGGCCCTGGTACGTGTGTGTGTGTGTGTGTGTGCGCGCGCATGCGCACACTGATACCCGTTTTCTGTCCTCTGAGGAAATTGACATTGAGGAAGGGAACTGCCAGTTTGTACCGGGCCTACAAGACAATCCTTCCGGTGTGAGTGTTCAATCCGACTGTGTGATTTGAGAATGGAAAGTAAGTCCTGCGGATCCCTATCGTTTTAAACACTCGTTTTAATTCCCCCGAGTTACCGCACGTCTCCACCATCACTGCATCACAACCGCCTCTCTCGCGCCTCTTTTTTTTTCGTATGCATAGGTGAGGTTCGTGGAAGAGCTAGTATCAGGATACGGAACGGATCAGAACATAGCAGGACAAAAGGAACAGCAGAGAGAGAGGGAAACACCAACAGAGGTTCAGCAGAGGTGAAGGCCAAAATGGAGGCAGACTTGGACAAACAATGGGTGTAGGGAGTAAAGGAGGGCAATGGAGGATGCATGGGGTGGACAACATGGATACAGATGGAAAGTCAGGAGGGAAAACTGGAAATTTGGAAGTAGGAATGATTGGGAGGAGGGGGTGTTTTACGAGGGTAGAAAAGATCATGGTTTTGGATTGGGGACAATCTGAAATGGTGGTAAACAGCTGTCTTGAAGACATGGAGGGAAGAATGAGATTGAGGAGGATGTGGAAGTTGGTTCCACGGGTGGAGAAAAACTGGAACAAATGTGTGGAGGTGATCAGTGATCCTGGCTTTACAGTGGCCTGCAAAAGTATTGTTATGTGGAAGAGAGGGGAGGGATCCATAGCTAGACTGTGGTAAGTGTAGTATGGTCCGTGTGTTACGAGTAGGTTAGATTGCCATGTAAAATGGATCTGTTAGAGTAAGTTGTTTGTTACACGTGACGCTGAGCAGGCAGCATATGTAATTTACAGAAAGGATAGTCAGAGTAATATGCTATGCATAAAGAAGAATGGCACATGTCGTGTGTGCGACCAGGCCATTAACGATCTCTCTGGCCAGTGTGAAAGCTATGGTGGTGTAGTGGGCTGTGGAGCCTGGAAGAGGCAATATGGAGTTATTTTTTTCATTGGTGATGGCCCAGAGGAGGCTCCACAGAGTTGAAGGAGAAGATTGATCACGGAGGAGTTTGGGAGGCAGAACATTCTTGTGGTTTTCTCTGAAGAAGTGTACAACAGGGAAGGTTGGGGACCGGAGTGAGGCGTTGGACACAATATTTGGAAGTAAACACATAATTGCCACAAATGGAATTGGCTGTGGTGCCATTTGAAGGGATGGAAGAGGAGCATACAGCGGAGACGGGCTAAACAAGGCGCTACGAGGTTTTAGAGGATGGAGACAAGTTTAAAAGTTCAGCGTTGAGGTTTTCTGGCTCTCCTGAGAGTGGACACGCACACACTTGTTGTGGACTTTTTGGAAAGCACTGAGATTGCCTTCAGACGGGTTATCCTTTCAGGAAGAGAAGACAAGTTCTTTCAGAGAAACTACCTCACCACAGGATTCAGTGTACCATGTGTGGGAAGAAGGGTAGGATAATTGAAGATGAGATGAGATGAATCTATGAGAGAGGTCAAGAGAGAGGGAGAGAGAGAGATCGAGAGAGGTCGAGAGCGAGGGAGGTCGAGAGAGAGGGAGGTCGAGAGAGAGGGAGGTCGAGAGAGAGGTCGAGAGGTAGAGGTCGGTAGAGAGAGAGATCGAGATCGAGAGAGATCGAGATCGAGAGATCTTTGTCTATGGAGGGGTGAATATTGCAAATAGTTTGTCAGGTTCATTTGGCTGTGCTTGGATAGGTTTGAGGGGAGAGGAGTGGCCACCAAAACCTGAATCCTATCCAGGGTTCCTCCTGATGACTCCATCTCTGTTTGTTTGTTCCTCCTGATACTCCAATGCTGTATTTGGTCAGTTATTTGAGTGTGCTTTAGAAAGCCTGGGCCAAGTTTGTGATCCGCGACAGTCATACCGGTATGATCGCGATACCGGCATGGCGATAGCGATGGATACGGCCCGTGGTGATTACCAATACCGATCGCACTTTGAAACAAAATCATTTGTAATACAGCTTGAAATTGGAAGTAAAATAACCGTTCTCATCATGGGGGCGAAAAGCCCCGTATGGAAATACTTTGAAAAATTACCATGTGTCAACGATGTGTGTATATCATGTACGAAAACATAATGGGCCATCGGACCTGCCCTTTTAAAAAAATTTTATTAAAATAATTTAAACTTTAAATATACGGTATATACTGATTTAAGCCATACCAGCGCATAGTGGCGTGCGCCTGTAATCCGGCTACTCGGAGGCTTGGGTTGGAGGATCGCTTGAGGATGGGTGCTCTGCGCTGGGCCGCGCTATGAGAGGTGTAGGGCAGCCCGGAATCATGGCAAAACCCAATCCTTATCCGTGTGTCGTAAGAGGCGACCAGGGTTGCGTCAGGAAGGACATCTGGCGTAAAACCGTGCCAAATCATGTATGCGGATCATAATGGATGATCCGCTGTGGCGACCCCGAACGGGAGCAGCCGAAAGGAGAACAACAACATACCGGTATTTAGCCCACTGGTATATAGAAAAAAAATCGACACCGACGGAGTCTATAGCAACATCATGTTATGGAGCATATTTTCATCAGCAGGAACTGGCAAGCTTGCCAGGATATAAGGGACAATGGACGGTGCAAAGTACAGGAGAATCCTTGATGA
>CM068965.1:88748704-88769697 GCA_035128595.1 Eptatretus atami | reverse complement strand
TGAAAACTGTAGGCTGTGAAACAAATGAAACAAAAAACGTCAAAAAATATGAATGATGTCATAGAAATTGATATGACGTCATAGTGATGTATCATATGTGCGGTAATTCATCTCTGCTAATGAAACAATCCCCCATGGTGATAACCCTTCGGAAATTTCCCAATTTTTCCCAAATTCACGGCCATGGGGGGGACTAAACCAAAAAACCCCAGGAACCTTTAAGGGCCCATTGCCATCTCTGGGGCTCATTGCAAATGCGGGGCATGGATTTCAATGGGATGGGAGTTTCAATCCCAAAAAGGCTGTTCCAAAAAGCCAAATGGTGAAAAGCGGCCGTGGGTTGGATTCCAGGCAAAAAAGGCTGGAAAAAAACTGACTCATGTATTAAACAAGCCGTAGGCGTACAAATGGTAGTCGATCAAGTCGAATTGTCGTTTTCAGCCGTTACTAGCACAAAAGCTCCATAGCAACGGTTCTTCTCACACATAACTAGACAGACCATAACCTCACCATACCAGTTTCATGTTATATCTGACTCATAGTCTGAGATATAACGAACTTCGTTTTGTTATTTTCGACCATGGTTCATTCAAAGTCTATCTTCTTCCGACAGTTTCATAGGATTCCGCTCGAAATTTTGACAATATGGATGAATGTACTGCCAAGTCGCTCGCTGGCCCAATTTTTGATAAAAGTAATTTGAGATTTTTTGGAAAAAAAAAATTTCCAAAAGGGTTTTCCGTTGCTAGGCAACGGATGGGTCCATAGCAACGCTTCTCATTTCAACACAAACTAGGTTCATGATGAAACCTACCAACCAAAGTTTTCATCGAAATCCATTGCTAAACGACACTGACCGAACTAGGAACCTACATACAGACAGACAAACATACGACGGAAATACTGATAATAACGTAAATAGACTGACTACCCCAATATATATATTTTCTAAGTCTAAAAAGGCTATAACTGTGAAAAAATTGAGAAAACCCACTGAAACTCAAACTAGTTTAACTTATCGTAATAAAATTTCAATGTTACCAAATTACAGATGAATACTTTTAAAGGGTATGGGGAAAAAAAGTCAGAAACAACCGACAGCCTGGACAGAAACGACCAAGAGAAGCAAAAACCGGTAGTCCCCTACGTGAAACCGAAGGGGACGAATAAAGGGGATGAACGTGTGAGTTGAGGGCAGTGAGGCAAACAGGTGAATGAGGACCCATTTGATCATTCACCGTGACTGCTTCACAAGAAGGATGGAGAAGATGCCGGCGAAGCCCGTCGTTTAGACGAAGGAGCGTCGTTCCAAAAGGGCCATACATTTCTTATCTCCAATAATTTATTAGTTTATCTATGTTGAAGTTATTAACCTCCACCACTGAAGTGAAGAGTGATGTTTTCACCCCTTTCTTCTGCTTTTGTTAACAAGGGATATCTCAAAAAGTTGTTGATGATTCGGATGAAATTTGTACAGTCCGGTGTTGACAAGCACGAACATCTTGAATTCGGTGAAGATCCGATCTAATAATAATTTTTAAGTGATTCTTCACCATAGAGATAGGGCCAAAAAACAATTAGTATAGCACGATTCTCAAAACTGACGGGGGGGATTCGGATGAAACTTGGTGAAGAGTGGGTGTGTGACAAGGATAACTGATTAGATTTTGGTGAGTCTGAATCCGATCTGGATATGAAATAATTTAATTTTTTAAGTATTCCTATACCATTGAAAGATAGCAAAGACCGATATGTAGGGCACGACGTTTTTCAAAAGTGTATTGTGCAGATTATTTTTTTCTCGTGAGGCTCCCAGAACAGCTGGCGAGGTATTGCGCCTCGACAAAATCCCTTCTAATCTTGATAGTAATGATTAGATACTAACTTTACTAAACAGTATACAAACAAAACAAACATTTACCATGGTATTTTTCATGATATATAATCGATGTGGGAATTTATTTGATGACTTATTAGCCCTGCACATTCCCTCAAAAACGAAAAACTATTATGAAAGTGCTGTGATGAGTGAGCACTCATCCTATCAGATCTTACTAATTAATCCATGTACTCCAGTGAGCTACTTATTGTTACCAATAATCACTCACAAAGAGCCCATACAAAGATAAACAGCATAATGTTGTTCCAGTTTCCACACGGACCCACCACGGTGCCAGAAGAGACTTCGTCCATCTGCACGCAGAGTCGATCGAATATAGCAGTCGTCGAACACCAGCACTGCCTAATAATGGTTGCGAGACACCTTCACCTTCTGCTGCTGCATGCGTGTTACAATTTGCTCAAGAAATAACCTGCCTGGACAGAATCAATTCAAACCACACCGGAGAGTGATAAGGGGTGAGGAGGGGAGAGGAAGCGGAAGAGGTGGCATAACCAAGAAGGGGAAAAACCAGGGGGGGCCTTGACAATGCTCACCTGCATGCCGTGGCCCAAGCACAATAGAACAAACGGGACAAAGTCAATTGCCTGCTGCTTGTACTGCGGTTTAAACTTGTCTCGTACCTATGGAACCCTTCACATGGTGAAGATTCAGATCAGGACAATTTTTAAACAATAACGTCAAGGTTTTTTTCATCGGTGATTCTGTAGTCTAAGATTTCAAAAAAAACAACCCGCAACGCAATCACCGCCCCCACCTGAGCAACAAGGCGCAGCTCCACGGGGCGACATTCAACACAGCCAAACGGGTGGCGACTCTTCAGGCGGGAAGGAGACAGACCCAACACGGTCTCAAAAAGAACGGCGAATATGCGGTTAACCTCGGAATAGCCAGAAGAGCGAGCAGCAGAGATTGCAGGGTCAATTTCATGGTGAGGAAAGGAGAGTAAAATGATGATGTTTTGTGACAGTGCTTCAAATTAGATCACAAAAATAGGATCAATTTATATTTTTCTGCAAGTACGGAGGCCGCGATTGAGGAGCAGCTAATGGTATACCAATTGGAAATGGAAAAACCTTACACAATAGCACGGCAGAATGAAAGAGGCAATGAGAGAGGAGAGGAGTGAGGAGGAGGGTGGAGACACAGTAAACTGACGAGATACATAAGAAGGTAACCACCCCCCCACCACCCTCATTAATTCCCTCTACCACCCCACACCATTCAGCCACTGTTCATCAGCCCCAATCAGGATACATCAGCAAGTGTATGCTTCGCAGGTGTCGGGTGGTGAGGGCGAGGTGAACGAAACTGATTGGTGAGTGCAGCGTTGTACCAATTACCGTGCGTGAAGTGTAGAGTGTACGAACTGACCGTTGAGTAGTGATGTGAAGTTACCAAAATGGAACCCGTGTTGTGCATAAGGTGATGTCGAGGAGTGACCAACTGACCGTGGAGTAGTGAGTGGTGAGAGTGGACCAACTGACGTACGTGAGTGTGAGCTACCAACTGACCGGGTGAGCGTGACCACTAACCTGTGATGTGAGGTAAAGAGTGTTTACCAATCTGACCGGGTGATGGTGAGAGTGTTACCAACTACCGTGGGTGAGCGTGGTACCAACTGACGCGTGGTGAGTGTGAAGTGGTGAGCGTGTTACCAACTGACCGTGTGAGTGGTGAGTGGTGATGCGTTACCAACTGACTCGTGGTTGAATGTGAAGCGTGTACCAACTGACGCGTGGTGAGCATTGGTGAGCGTTTTACAACTGACGTGTAAGAGTTGGTGAGAGTACCAACTCACCGTGTGATGGTATCGGAGAGCTTCTGTGCCGCCAGCGTCCACACACAGAGCGCCCGTGCGAGAGCCGTAGAGCAGTTCCTGCCCCACGCACACTCACCACGCCGTTCCAGCTCGAGGCCTTTCCTGCCATCGCCACTCCAAAACACTCAAACAGGCAATCGTACCGCACGGCAGCACGAACCGCACGTACAGCACGACAGCACGTTACCGCACGACAGCACGGACCGCACAGACAGTACGGACCGCACACCGAACAGTACGTACACACGGACCGCAACGAACAGATAGACCGGACCCCCATACAACACAGCACGGACCGCACAAACGACGACGAAGTACGGACCCGCACGAATACGTCGAACGGACCGCACGAAACAGTACGGACCGCACGAACAGTACTGTCACGGACGCAGACGAGCGGACCGCACGAAACTAAAGTACAACAACGGGAAACCCGCAAAAACGAACAGTAGCGGACGCGGCAACGAACAGTAACGGACTCCCACAAGTACGACCGCACGACACGCAACCGACCGTCACGGACAGTACGTACAGCCACGTACCGACATCAACAGCAGCGGACCGCACGAACAGCACGTACCACACGAACAGCACGTTTAACCCCACACGAACAGCACGGACCGCACCGACAGTACGTTACACCGTCCCAGAACAGCACGGACCGCACGAAGCAGCACGTACCACACAGAAACAGCACGGACCGCACGTGGAGACGAACCTCGACATTTACCTCAACATGGACCTCAGATCGATTCGCGTTCCCTCACCGAGGAGTCTGGCGATGAAATCCCTTTGCCTCGCCGCCATGCACGAACAACCACGCTCTGTCCAATGTTGTTATCTCGTCAACCAAGTGAGTTACAACAGGAAAATATCCGTTCGGTAACTCGGGCCGACAAATTAATAACGAGATATTATAATTATTCAGGTAATTATTGTAAATACAATGGAGGCAATTGTTTCAGGTATCAAAGAAAAGAGTAAAAGAAGTAAAAGAGTAAAAAGACACCTCCATCCACTCCACGTCTCCAACGAGAACGTTTTCCTTTTTCCCGCAAAAAAATTGCGATCCGGTGGGCGGGGAAAACGCTGACCGTGTCCCTCCCAATGAGAAAGCCGCACGTCGTGACGTCATCTATTTTGCTGACGTGAATCCTTCTCTTGGCACGTCACGAGACGTTCGCCAATGGGAAATCGCAACAGTCACGTGACCCTGTTGCCGCGCAACCACACGAACCGGCAAGTTTTGCAATCGTTTTTGTGGACTCCGCGCGAGTTTAAACGACCTGTTGTCCATGAACGCACGAACGCGGCCGCCTCCGCCTGCTCTCGAGCGTGCGAGAGAACCCGGGTTCGTTGTCCCGGCAATCCTGGACGACGAGACGCTCGGCTGTGTGCCTACTCGTGCGACCACCAGGGTAATTTCCCCTCCACGTGGCCCCGCCGCTGGTCAGAGAGGCGACGCTGCGGGTGTTGCTGCCCGCGGAGCGACGCTCGAGGGCGCGAGCAAAGCTACGCTGGACGCCGCTCATGGGAGGGCCGTGAGGCGCGGGCGGCTGTCCTGCCTGTCGCCCTTGCTGAGACACGGAGCCAGCTGCGAAACGCGACCAAGCCGTTAGCGGCGTCACGGCGTTTGCGCGCTGCGGGCGGGGGAAGGCTCCTGGGCGTCGTGCGAGCCCTGCCTCGAGAGGGGCGCGGGGATCCCGGGATTGGTCGGGACACGGGGACCTTGGTGGGGCCTGGGCTTCCCCGCGGTGGCTCCCCCGTGGTCACGGCCGCGGCTCATGACACGAGCCGTGCGTTCGAATTCTGCTCGAATGGGGCTTCGAGGTGAGTTATTCACAGAGGGTCCACCTTACCTGGTGGTCGTTCCTTTTATCCATTGTAAAATGTAACACCTCCAGGGGTCCGGAAATCGTCACAAATGCGCGTACAGGTACAGGGTTCATAGGTCAGGTGTGTATAAAACCGTATGAAGCGTGTACCTGTCGCGCACAAACACGGGCATGTCAAACACATCATTTATATAATCAGGAACGGATGGAGGAATCGTGGGATTTAACCTGGGTCACAGCATCGTGCAAGAAGTGCTTAGATGGGAACTTCAACCAGGCCTTAATCACACACCACACCGATGTTCCCTCTCACTCTCCTCCACCAGCTGAATGAAAGGGAGGAATTGACCGGATGACTCCTTTGATGCCGCGCTGCTTGTACGGACATTCCGACCTGGTCCTCAATTTGGTGGCACATGGAGCAGAGACCAACATCACCAACACGGGCCAGGAAAACCGCACTGGACATCGCACGGTGCCTCGGCCATCGCCGGCTGTCCCGATATCTGCAAGATAAGACCGCAGCACGACCCGGAGACGCAGAGAGCACGGAGGTAAACATCTTTCACGTTATTCAAGTTGAAATATCTCCGAGATTGAAAAGTCTTGGAGGAAGATCCGAGGCTCGCCATGTCGCCGATGGCGATGGAGCGACTCCCCTAATGATTGCTGCCGTAGCGGGCGACCTCTCTCTTGCTCGCATACTCCTAGACGAGGGGCTCGCCGATGATCGAGATCCGGTAAATGGCTGGACGGCGCTGATGCAGGCGGCGTTCCATGGGCAAACCGCGGTTGTTCGATTACTGGTTGCTCGAGGGCTACCGTCGGTCTAACGGACCAATACCGGGCTTGCAGCCTTCGAGCTGTCGACGCTCAGTGGTGACTCAGACCCGGAGCTGGTCAGGTTCCTGGCTCGGTAAATGATGACCAGAGTGGAAAAGTGTGGCCAACGGGATCGTCCGAGGTCCAAG
Organism: Eptatretus atami; assembly: GCA_035128595.1. Lineage (NCBI taxonomy): Eukaryota > Metazoa > Chordata > Myxini > Myxiniformes > Myxinidae > Eptatretus > Eptatretus atami. The sequence goes on along the minus strand of CM068965.1, from coordinate 88,763,169 downwards.
AGCGAACCCTCGTGTGGCGTCATTCCTGATGGTAGCAGCACATTGAGATCTTGGTGGACCAGGATGTCGAACCAGTTTAGGAACCTCAAACTGTCTCGCACGCTGCAACGGGGCCATTCCTGGGACACCTCGCACCACAAAATTTCACGGGTAAGGACTGCGATCGTGAAAAGACCCATGAGAGTTTGGAGATCCAAAGCGACGTCCTCGGCGACGTTGAGAGCAAGTCGGAAGAGCAGGAGAATGAGGAGGCTCGAGCGACCCTTGCATGGCGAGGGGGCACAGATTTAATGGTGGGTAACAGTTACTGCTCCAAACTTCCGAGTTTGATTTGTTCGCAGGACAAGACCTGAGATCCCACTTTAAAATGTAACCGGTCACGTCTGCTTTCGCGTCTAGGTCTTGGAGGAGGAGCTGGTACCAATAGATCCAATGATCTCGAACATGGTGCGTTCTCTTTCACTTTTGGCCATTTTTGCACTTCACGGGCTGACTGGATGTGTTTTCACACAAGCCGTAGATCCTGGTTCCTGGTTGGAGACAAATGCTCTGCATTTTTTGGTTAACCCGGTTAACCTAGTCTGGTTAGTGCGGTCAAAATGGGTACGATGTCTATTTGTGTTACTTGTCTGAAATATCGCAACGTTCTTGTGCATGTACAACCTTGTGCATCTCTTCTCCCCTCTTGCTTCTTCTGAAATGACATTTGAAGGATTTATATTCCATTGGTAACCTTTGAGCCCGTTTGTCGCTCCATCTTCCTCATTCTCTCCAGATGCTTTCAGGCCAACCCACATCCTGCTCCCCTGGTTGCGTCCCCAGCCAGTCGTGCCTCCATTCCTGCCCCCCGCCGGCTCCAACTCCCACGACGGGGTTCGCGACATCGAGCTGAAAACCTATTGGATCCACCTGATACCGAGCTTCAGGTGCGGACGGGACAGCGTTCAAAATCAGCGGAGGGTCGGACATTGTGAGTGTCGTTCTTGTTGGCATAATGGTACTAGTCAAACCTGTTACCTTTTCCTCATCAATTTACCATCTTGTGGGTAAAAGTCCCCAATCATTTGGCCACCGGTGTCACTTCTTTTCAAGGTGTCAGAAATTTGCTGGTCAAACACCTTCTTGACCAATCAAACTACTTTTGTCATATCTGAACCACAAGTTGACCGTTCTGTAGACCTAAATCGTAGACCTGTACAACACACCACTTCCTCACTCGGTCACACTCACAGATTTCCGTGAGCCGTGTAGGCTCGGTTGGTCGTGGAAAACCATCCGCGTTCTTTCCGACCTACCCGCATGATCCTGCGTCCGGGCGTGGGGTCCATCTCCCGCCGAGACAACCTCAATACTCCAGCATGGGAACGGTTATTCTCTCAAAAATGGCTGCTCATCTCGCCCGTGGTGCACTGAGGGTGGACATAGCTCACGGTTTGAGACCGGCGAATCGAAGCCCGGGGCTGAACTCACCGCCCGTGCCTCTGCCTCAACGCTCGCCATCTTTTAGGTCTTCAGAAAATAAAAATCCCTCTCAGGTAAGTTGTGCCTCGCCCATACACCTCACCCAAATTATTTGTACTTGCACACCTTGCTGACCTCACCGCCTTGTTGCTTCATTCTTCTGTAGGCCGACGTGCAGCGAGGAACGTGGGAAAGTCCCTCAGCACATCTCCAACACTCACCCCCTGCAGCACCATCTCTATGCACCTCTCGACGTTAACTCCACCGCCTTCCCGACGCCTAAGGGTTTAATGGCTGGTACGCTCGGCTATGGACCCAGTGAGGCTTGGTTTTGAGAAGTGGATTGGTCTTACTGACAATACACCAGGTTAAGGCTGCACGAGCGCATTACATTATTTCAATTTTGGTTTATTATATTTCTGTGCGTTTAATGCAAATGCTTCCAGGAGTTGGGGAAATGCACGACGGTTACTACTACCACGAACCTACTTTTACTTATTCCGCATTGTGTTGCCTCCTCGAGCAACTGAGTTGGTTCATTTTTGTTTTTTATTCCACGTTCTTTTACACTTTAATTAGTCTTTTTGTGTTCAGGCCTAGCCACGTGTGCCCATGGGACTAGTCACATCCGACGTGTCCGTTATCACTAAGATACTTGGTGATCCATAGTTTTTAGCTCACCTGGAACTTTAGTCAGGTGAGCTTATGCGATCAAGCAGTGTCCGTAGGTGAGTGAGTGAGTCATTCAATCAGTCAGTGAGTGAGTGAGTCCAGTCTGTAAACACTTCAATCATTATCCTTAAACCAAACAGGTGATTTTGATGAAACGTGCCACAAGCTTTATCTACCAAAGTTTGAACTACCAAAGTTGGTCTACGGACCAAAACAGCACGTACAGATCTACCAAAGTTTATCGAACGCATCAAAATCTGCACTCATTGAGGGGGTCTACAAGGTTTTTTTACCCCCCCTCCCCCAAAAATAAATACGTATTGCCTTCTCTGAAACTACACACACAATTTCCAATGAAACTTGATCACAACCTTCATCACCCTAATGTACCAAAGTTTGTTCATGACATTAGAAAAATCCGGGTCTAAGGGTCTAAGGGGGGTTTGAGTGACTGTTGCTCCTAACCAGGTCAGCTTCAGGACACAACGGTCCGATTTTTAGTTTATTTACCATTTCCTGTGCTAAATCTGCACATATCACGTGTTTTTGTAACTTTTGTTTGTAAGAGAGTTAATTATTTTCGAATCATGTCTGAATCGTGAGTGTGCTAAATCGTGCGACCACTTCTGGCAGGTTGTGAGCAGTACAGTACACCTGTTTCACTCCTTGAGTGAGAAATGCATGGTGTGAGAATGTGTGGAGTTGGAGGATGAACTACCCAAATGGAAGCGTATGTGAGTGCAATGGCTAATGTAGTTGGTTCATCAGCAATAGTTGCAGCCTTGACAATGTACTGAAGAGCTGTGTTCGTCCTCAAATCCGAAGGCTGCAGAAAATAAGTGATTGAGGAAGCATTGTATCGGAGGGTTATTTGTCCAAGTGTAGCCGCTTTCGAGCCTTGGTACACGATCATCCTCTCCAACATACCTCCTTTTATTGCCGATCACGTGCTGTGCATTCTTGGAGCGATTACGGGTGCGAAGATCACCCATAGGCCTGTGCCTTTAGGATGTTCGTAGCCTACCCCACACCGTATCTTGTCTTTTAAAAAAGAAGTTTCCATTCACCTGAGCAAGGACACGAATTGAGATCCTTTGTTATTCCGTTTGAAGAAGAAACTATAAGGTGTTTTTACATCACCAATGAACCTTGTTGTATGTTTGTAAGGCAAGGGACCACTTGAGAGCAGACTTTCCCACGATGTAAAAAAGTGTCTGCTTCTCAGGACCTTTAACAGCCTGGTGTTAGCTTAGTGGTTAGGGTGGCTGGCTTGGGATCTTAGGGTCTTGAGTTTGAGCCCCTGATGAGGTGGGGTTGACTCGCGTCTGTCATCCTTCTGAGGTCGCCAAATGAGTACCAGTGCACTGGCACAGGAGCACAGCATGAGGCGGTATGGCCACACCCCCAGGAAATGATGCAACACAGCAGCCACAGGCTGTACGCGATAACTGTAGCTCGACCTTGAACAGCCAAAGGAAGATGGGACTGTCAATCCAGCTATCTGTGATGAAGGGTACCTCTACCTGTTCCTCGATGCCCAAGAAGTCGAAGGAAGATGAAATTATCACTTTGGAAGTTTCTTTGCCGCCCCCTGCCCTGGCTTATCTTCTGCCATGGATCAATGGCTGATGGTAAAGTTAGGGAAAGCGAAAAGCAAAGAAGAAAAATCAGAACAGAAGATGAGGGGGATGTTGACGCATGTTGATACTTTTGAAGATACAACTGCTAAGGACATGATAAGGCTAAGGACATGATAATGATAAGGACATGATACAACTGCTAAGGCAAAGCGATCCACAAAGTCTGGTGGCTCTGGAAAAGAGAGAGTTGGTTACTCAACTTGAACAAATCGAAGAAGAGTAGTTACTGTTACTTAGGTAAACAGATCATGAATGTGAGTCACTGCCAAATGCAACCAGTGACCTGCCAAAGAGTGAACAGAGAGATAAAGTATCCATAACCAAAACCCAGTGTGGTCATGACGACTGACTCGGTGACATCTCCTGAATTGGCAGAGTCAAAGGAGCTGACTGAGAAGTCTGTCGTGAAGATGGTTCATCCCGTGGCACCATAAACAAACTGGCAGTGAAGCTTTGCAATAAACCAAATGGTGGTGCATCCACAGTGGCAGTTCTGCAAGGAAGGAACACCACTAAATGCTCAAATGAAACCGCAGAGTCTTTTCTTGTTTGGAAGGCAAACAAATGCAAAAACAACCCAATCACACAATCGTCTGAGGCATTGCCTGTACTGACAGGTCTTGAGTTGTTTCCTCTGCATCCACAGTATGCATGAGAGAGAAATCACAAGCACATCTCACCAAAAGCACCCCGAACAGATAAACTCCTCGTCCTCTTACATGTAGCATCTTCAATTCCTACAGCTTAGTGAGGCAGCAATAACTACACCACGAAGCAATAAGGTTCGTCTGTGTTTGCCAGAAGCCTGCCTGCTAAGTCTGTTTTAAGTAACAAACAAGGTAGAGGATTTAGCACACAGTGAAGACATCACAAAGGGGAGAGAGCATGAGATCCAGACAGTGTAGAGATAACAAAGGGGAGAGAGCAATGAGATCCCAGAACAGTGAAGACGTCACAAAGGGGAGAGAGCATGAGATCCCAGACAGTGTAGAGATAACAAAGGGGAGAGAGCAATGAATCCCAGACAGTGAAACGCACAAAGGGGAGAGAGCATGAATCCCAGACAGTGAAGAATAACAAAAGGGGAGAGCATGAATCCCAGACAGTGAAGACATCACAAAGGGAGAGAGCATAGATCCAAACAGTAGAAGACGTCAACAAAGGGGAGAGAGCATGAGATCCCAGACAGTAAAGAGAAAAAAGGGAGAGAGAGCATGAGATCCAGACAGTAAGATAACAAAGGCGGAACGAGAGCATGAATCCAGACATGAGACGTCACAAAGGGGAAGAGCATGAGATCCAAGACAGTGAAGAACGTCACAAAGGGGAGACATGAAATCCCAGACAGTGTAGAGATAACAAAGGGAGAGAGCATGAGATCACCAGACAGTGAAGACGTCACAAAGGGGAGAGAGCATGAGATCCCAGACAGTGAAGACGTCACAAAGGGGAGAGAGCATGAAATCCCAGACAGTTAAAGATAACAAAAGAGAGCATGAGATCCCAGACAGTGAAGACATCACAAAGGGGAGAGGGCATGAGATCCCAGACAGTGAAGACGATAACAAAGGGGAGAGAGCATGAGATTCCAAAACAGTGAAGACGTCACAAAGGGGAGAGCAGAGAGATCCCAGACAGTAAGAGATAACAAAAGGGAGAGAGCATGGAATTCCAGAGAGTGAAGAGAAACAAAGGGAGAGAGCAATGAAGATCCAAACAGTGAAGATGTCACAAAAGGAGCAGAGAGCATGAGATCCCAGAGAGTGAAGAGATAGCAAAGGGAGAGAAGCATGAAGATCCCAAACAGTGAAGAGATAACAAAGGGGAGAGAGCATGAATCCAACAAGTGAAGACGTCACAAAGGGAGAGAGCATGAGATCCCAACAGTTGAAACGTCACAAAGGGGAGAGAGCATGAGATCCCAAACAGTGAAGACGTCACAAAGGGGAGAGCAGAAATCCCAGACAGTGAAGATGTGTCAAAGGTAGAGAGCATGAAAATCCCAGACAGTGAAGATGTGACAAAGGGAGAGAGCATGAGATCCCAAACAGTGAAGACGTCACAAAGGGAGAGAGCCATGAGATCCCAAACAGTGAAACATCACAAAGGGAGAAGAGCATGAAAATCCCAGACAGTGAAGATTGACAAAGGGAGAGAGCATGAGATCCCAACAGTGAAGACGTCACAAAGAGAAGAGCATGAAATCCCAGACAGTGAAGATGTGACAAAGGGGAGAGAGCATGAGATCCCAGACGTGAGAATGTGACAAAGGGAGAAGAAGCATGAGTCCCAAAACAGTGAAGACGTTTTTCACAAAGGGGAGAGAGAGCATGAGATCCCCAAACAGTGAAGACGTCACAAAGGGAGAGAGCATGAGATCCCAAACAGTGAAGACGTCACAAAGGGGAGAGAGCATGAGATCCCAAACAGTGAAAGACGTCACAAAGGTGGAGAGAGCATGAGATCCCAAACAAGTGAAGACGTCAACAAAAGGGGAAGAGCATGAAATCCCAAACAGTGAAGACGTTCACAAAGGGAGAAGCATGAGATCCCAGACAGTGAAGAGATAACAAAGGGGAGGAGCATGAGATCCCAAAACAGTGAAGACGTCACAAAGGGAGAGAGCATGAGATCCCAGACAGTGAAGAGATAACAAAGGGAGAGAGCATGAGATCCCAAACAGTGAAGACATCACAAAGGGGAGAGAGCATGAGATCCCAAACAGTTAAGAGATAACAAAGGGGAGAAGCATGAGATCCCAGACAGTGAAGAGATAACAAAAGGGGAGAGAGCATTAGATCCCAAACAGTGAAAGACATCACAAAGGGGAGAGAGCATGAAGATCCCAAACAGTGAAGACATCACAAAGGAGAGAGCATGAGATCCCAAACAGTGAAGAGATAACAAAGGGGAGAGAGCATGATATCCAGACAGTGAAGAGATAACAAAGGGAGAGAGCATGAGATCCCAAACAGTGAAGACATCACAAAGGGGAGAGAGCATGAGATCCCAGACATGAAGAAGATAACAAAGGGAGAGAGAAATGAAATCCCAAACAGTGAAGACATCACAAAGGGGAGGAGCATGAGATCCCAGACAGTGATTTAAATCTACGTGCAATGTTTCTGGCAGAAGATGGTTCTTTGCTCAATGATGCAGTGTTCATGAACGAATTAGAGCCTTTTATGCTCAGCTGTACTTGGGAAAAAACATGGATGCTAATGCTTGTGGCATTTTGTAGAATAGCCTCCCTGTGGCTACCCCAGAGGATCGAGAACGACTAGAGGCTCCTTTGTCTCTGGATGAATTGACAACTGCTCTGCAGAGTCTGTCGCTAAATAAGTCCCTTGGAATTGATGGCCTATCTCGTCAGTTCCACAACAAAAGTATGGGATTTGATTGGGCTTGACTACCTAAGTGTAGCCAAAGAAGCATGTGATGCAGGCGAAATGCCGCAGTCTTGGTGTCGAGCAACTTTGGCTCTGATTCCTAAGGAGGGAGCTTTGAGAGACATGAGAAACTACCTCCTCGTGTCCCTGCTACGCGTGGACTACAAAATAACGGCAAAGATGTTGTCAAATCATCTGTGACCTGTGTTGCCAAAATTAGTGTTCCCTGACGAGTCACATGCTGTCCCCGCAGAACAATACATGACAATATATCTCTGGTCAGGGACGTGATACACGATGCGGACATGACTAAAACTCAAACTGGATTCCTTTTTCTGGATCAGGAGAAAGCATTTGACAATGTGAACATGACTACCTCTTCAAGACATTGTCCTTCGGGTTAGGGAGGAGATATGGAGGCATCCTTCAGACACTACACTTTTGCAGAGTGCTGTGTTAAAGTGAAATGGTTCCTTGCTTACAACCTTTCCCTTCTGAGAGTGAATAAGGCAAGGATGTCCCCCCCACTAGCTCACTCCATTCCCTGTGTATTGAGTCTTTCTCTGCCTGAGGAGGTGAAGGTTAACCGACGTTGTGGTGCTGTGCAGTAATATTCCCTTCATTCTTTTTGCTTATGAAAATGATGTTCTCATGTTTGTGGGAAGTGCTCTGATCTCACCTCTTCCCCCCACACCACTCACCTCTTCTCCACCACCACCACTCATCGTTCCCCCCACTCACCTCTTCCTACCACCACTCATTACCCCCCCTATAACTGCCACCACTGTTACGCCCTCCCCCACCACAACAACAACCACATCTCAGCCCCACCCCCACCACCTCTCAGCCTTCCCTACTACCACCACCCAACCAACGTTACATAATCCTTTCACTAAATATCCAGAGAAATAGAAATACACCGAAGCTGTTTTTTGTCTTTCACAGGTGAACTTTCCACCTTGCTGCAGCAACTCTCTCTGCAGACTTACCGGCCAATATTTGAGGAGCAGGAGGTTTGTCTATGAGTGTGTTTTACATTCGTATCTATCATTATTTGTTTATTGGGTTGACTCGTAAATCACAACCTGAGTATAAGTGTCGAAGCCTTAGGAACCTGGCAAATGCTTCAGTTTCATCATCCCCTTTCTCCTCTCACTTCTGCAGTCCTTCTTGGAGGGGCCAACAACCTCCTTTCTCGTTGCAAACATCACTCTTCTCATTAGGAAAGGTTCAAAACTGAAACCCCAAACTAAAGACCTATCACCCTTCTCCCCATCACACAAAGTAATGGAGTCCATCCCCTGGTATTTTCACATGCACGCGATTCATCAATGTGTGTGCCTCCCATCGGATGGATGTTAAATCAGGAATCCCATTTGCCGGCATTAGTTGGTGACCATAAACGATCCCACTGTGTCCTTTTTGTGAAGAGTAGGCAAGTTATCATCGCACCCTGAACAAATTATTAATTGCTGCTCTAATCTACATGGGGCACTGCTTCAGTGGCACAGCCACACTCTCAGCAAATTATGCAAACCTGCCATTGGCTGGAAAGGACAGAAGAAGGTTTTCAGGGGCCCCTGGCTTAAGTGGTTGTTTGGGTTAGGTCCTGGATGTGCATAAAACAGAGGGTAGCCCTCGAGTGTCTCCTTCCCATGATATTTCCCTTCAGAATTGGGTTCCACAAAGCAGTAATCTTAGGACTTGTTTATTATTGATCAATAATATGCTTGATCTAACTGATTGCATTGAAAAACCAACTCTCTTTTCACCGAGGACTCCATCTTATGCAATACGATACATCAGAGTTGTGAAAGTCTCGCCGCGTGCTGAATACCTTTAGTCAGACCTGGACAAGATAAGTTGCTGATCAGCTACTTGGAACATGATGTTCAATGCTGTAAGCAACATACCCTCACACTGTCTCTCACAAGGATTGGCAATTTAACTATCTGATCAACTTCTCTGGACAGCTACTGGAAAAGGGTGCAGTCCCTGGAACACATTGGCCTCACCATCTGCCATGACTTTTTATTGGAGGACCAATCACTGAGCTGCCATCAAAGGCCAGTCACCATATGTTATTCTCTGTCAAGCTAAGGCATCCCTGAACCCCACTGTGCTCATCACGTGTACAACGCTCGTATGGAGATTCCGTGGCATATTGCTCACCGCTCTGGACTGGCACTCCTTCTTTCCACCTTGCTCCTCTTGAGGTGATAAAACAAAACAAAACAAGACCTTCCGCACCATTGGCATCTCGATTCCAAAGGAGGTGGATTCACTCTCCTACCGGTGGCAGGTTGGTGACGCTCCATCTTATACAAGTTTACATCTTGCGTTGCTCCTCCTGCCCTCTCCTACTTCTGCCCCTCCCCAAGCTAACCCAGGTCGCACGTGTTCCTCAATAAACCGTCACCTTCTCACCCTCTCAAAGTCCATGTTGTTTCCCACCTGTATTCATTCGTCCCCTTATTCTCCCGATTGTGGAAATAGTCCTGTGTCCATTGTCTGGTTATGCTCAATTCAGTCTTTCAAATGTGCCGTCAATTCACTACCTCATGTGCTCACTTATGGACATCCACATCTCTTCTACACTCGACGATTCTTTCCCATTCTGTTCCTCTCAGGCCTCAATATTCGTGCACCTCACCTTCCACTCCCCCACCTCCAGTTGTTTGTGAACCCACTGCCATTGTTGTTTAGCTACCCCATGAGCCTTAACCATTGTATCGAAATTTCGATTTTTTTTTTCTTCTGAATGTACAGCACCATGTCCAGTTTTACGCCATCAGTCATATCCACAACACTGAATTCCACCCACTTGCACATCATTCAACTGCACACATCAATCGACTGTACTTCCATTGAATATTTTAATTATTTTGGAGCATCGGTCTTTGCAACAGTGTTAAATCCAGGTTAAAGCAAAAGGTTTTCCACGAGCACTTCCTGTTCGGCTCATCGCTTTAAGCGTGTTATGTTCCTCCTGCAATCGGCAATTCCTCTTGTGATATATTCATGGGTATCGGTTCATGTTCCGAGCACCTCCATTTGCATGCCAGAGTGGAGCTTGGGCCCACTTGCACATGGGTTGAAATCTTGTCCCGTTGCAGCTCATACCAAGTCCTTGCACCCCCCATGACATGTGCTTGAGAGGTTCAGCAAATTGGAGTACCGTCGTTCCAAATCTATGATTTAATGATGTTCATCCCGTAGGTGTTGTGATGAAGTTTTCAGGCTGCCCCATCTCACCATCCATTCTAGGTTGACTTGGAAGCGTTCCTCACCCTCAGCGATTTAGATCTGCAAGAACTCGGAGTTTCCAAGCAGTGGCTCCAGACTTCAACTCCTCGGTGCCATTTCTCGACTCAACTCCAGTAAGATTTAGAATTACTTTCCACTCGAATCACTTTTTTCTTATCATACATCTCATTTCGTCTCTGAATTTCGCCAACCTGCACAAGTTTACCTATTTCAAACCAATAGCACGACACAGGAAATGCTAATGTGTGATGGCCTGTTGTTGTGCAGTTGTTTTTATGCCTCTGCACAAGGGTACGGAGCGCATTATGTTTCCGGGTTGTCCCGTCGCTCCGTCCAGATTTTCGTTTACGCCATAACTCAAGAAGCAAATTGTAGAATTTCATCAAACTTGGTAAAAAGGTAAAGTAAGACAGGGCAATTAAGTGATTAGATTTTAGGCCAGATGTGATAAAGGTCAAGGTCAAACTGAAATTTTACGTTTTAGCCCTAACTCAAGAAATATTGACAGAATTTCATCAAACTTGATACAAGGTAAAGTTAAACAGGGCAATTAAGTGATTAGATTTTTGGGCCAGATATGATAAAGGTCAAGGGTCAAATATGTCAATACTCAAGTGTTTGTGCGGGAGAGCGGAGGCATACCCGTCACTGCCGCGCAGTCGAATTACTCTAGTTTAAATTTAAAATTTCAACAATTCCATCCTTCCTTCTCCAATGTCCTTCGATTTCCTCCACTGTCTTCTTATGATCTGTTTTCAGTTTATCATCCACACATCTTGTATGTAGTTTCAATTGTGCACTTCATTCTGCATTTGATCCTTCTCACATCCAATATTACCTTCGTGTAAACCTCAATATAACGAGGTAGTTTGATGATGAACGACTACCTCTGTCACTCGAACATCGTTACACCATGTGGTTCATTCGATTTGAGCTGTTGTTCACATATACACGGATGTGGATACGGTAAAAAATTGGGGTCAGTGGTTTTAAATGTGTTCACACATCTCCGCACACGGATACTCGGATCGCACCATGTAGCGATTGTTTCCACCAAATGGAACGGGACGGCAAAATTGCTGCCATTGACGGCGAAATTCACACCTGGAGCATCGAGATCACTGGACATCATTTTTCAATGATCAGTCCTGAAGGAGTTGAGAAGTTGGAGGTGGTATGGTGAAACCGTTGTCTCCACAAGCCAAGATTCTCTGAGCACAAAGATACTCAAAAATACACAATGTGCTGCGTCTGCATTGTGCTGTCATAGGCCACGACATTAACGATGCGGACGTGGTACAGAGAACATTGAATAATGAATCTCTCTTTTAGCCGACATCGCGATGATGGTATCCGGAGCTATTTGTTGGGTTTATGGGAATGATTAAAGTTTTTTTTTTTAAAACATTTCAAAAGCTTGCCACAAATGTTTCTAATTATCATGAGATTTTTTTACTCTCGAACAGACGTAGTTATTTATTTATTTTCCTGCCTGCATCGCATGCCCGACCACACAGCCGTGCTCGAGGCTCAGGTGAGTGCGGAATCTCCACAACCGCTGCTGTCCCACAGACGCTACGCTGTGTGTCGTCAGCAGTGCAGAGAAACGTGCATCCTTGTCGTAGCTGGTGCCATCCTGCTCGTTTTCACAAGAAAAACCGATTTCTGCACTTGACTCGCTTTATGTTTATATGCTGTACACACCGCGCGCTTCGCTCGATCCGTGCTGTGCGGCTCATTCGTGTATTTCATTTGGATGTTCTCAGATGGTGCGTAGTGTCCGAATGCTGATAACTAACGAGGCCTTTTCAGAAGCACATGGTGAGGTTGGTGCACTCCATGTAAAAATTACCCTGAAACTTATTTTATTGTAAGACTCCCAATCAGCTGTTCCAGGATCACCAATCGCTCGATGGTTTATCTCGATTACCTTTCAAATCGAGTGTTCATCAGGCCCCGCATGAGCACCTTCAAAAGCTCCCCTCAAAGCTGTATGTGCATTAAACGGAATGTAAATATTATTCTCTCATTCATCGTCATTTCCTCATTAGTTTCTCGATTTATTTTCTCTTTCCTTTACAAACCATACTGCAACCCCGATCATTCCCTTTTTGTGTTTTCTCAGGAGTTGTTCCCTATGCCGTGGGCAGTTTTGCCATTTTTGGAACTTTCTTTATCCCTCTCAACGCAGGTGTCTGTATCTGTTATGCATGACCTTTGAACCAAATCAGCACCGGTCAATGCGAGGTCAAACTGCTTCATGGAGTTTGTGAATCTCACGGTGGGACGTGAAAGACATCCCGTTCACCCCATGACCCATCATGCAGAGGTCTTCAGAGACGACCGTTTGCCTCTCGCCTTACTAGATGCCACACACCTCGGCCATGAGGGGTTGAGAAACGATAGCCTCTTGTAAAAGATCAAAGGTGTTTGTAGATTACGGTGTTGCTTCGCTCCAAACCTCAGCACTTGCCATGTTCGATCAAAAAACCCACACCGAGTGTTCATATGAAGTTGTTTCAGTGCAAGTGAAGACATAATACAAAGCATTTCATTTGAAAGTAGTAAATGAGGTGAACAAGGGCACTCTGATCCACCTTCGTCTTCCTTTATTCATTACTCCCGAAGCCCAGTGTCGATCCTCCGGCCATGTTCTAATAAAATATATTTTAACGTTTTTTGTATATATGATTAAGCCTCATGAAATATTAATAAAAATAACCAATTCATAAACTTTACACAGACAAAAAGATGAAAGAAAACATGAGAGAGAGGGTCAATTGTAAAAAGGAGGCTTTGGGCCTGGATGACCGTCTGACTACGCAGGAGGCGCGTCGTGTCGAGAAGGTTGCGTCGGGTCACGCCTGTCGACGAGGGCAAGTACCCACTACCTTGCGCAAAAAGACACCCAGCAGAGCGTCTGGAGAGACGGTGGTTATGAGAATGTCGCAGCCTGAGCCTCAAGCACAGCCACCTATGTGTGTAAGCACAAAGAAAAACCATAAATAAACTAGACGGGGACACTCGGTAAGTGCAAAACCTCCGCCGCCAATACTGCTGGGTCACTTAAGTGAACCTAATATCCTATTCATTGTAGGTCAAAACGGATCAGACTCTACTGAACCACGATGAATAAACTAAACTAGATCGACGCGCATGAAGAAATCCCAAAAAAATAAAATCGACAATTTTTTTTTAAAAAAAAGTTGCAAAATTTTTTTTTTCTCTAACAATTTTTTTTGGGGGTTGGAAATCACAATAAAACATGTAGAAATGCCAAAAAAAAAATTCAAATATTTTTCAAATAAAATCGAAATTTTTTTGAAAAAAAGTTGCAAATTTTTTTTTTTTCTCTAACAAATTTATTTTTTTTTTGGTTGGAAATCACTTAAAAAAGTTAGAATGCAAAAACAAAAAATTCAAATATTTTTTCAAAATGGCCCCATAGCGGCCATATTGGACTTTGGACCAAGTCCAAAATCTAATGGCATGATCCTTGACCATACCTAAATCCCCCACCAAGTTTCGTCGAAATCCGTCCAGGAGTTTTTCCGTAATACTGTTCACAAACAAACAAACAAACAAACAGACAAACAACAGGGTGAAAACAGTAACCTCCGTCCATCTTCGATGGCAGAGGTTAAAACTCCATCTGTTCAAATCAAAATATAATTACAGTGGCTTGCAGGAGTACCCCCTCCCAATAATCACATTTAGATCAATTATTATGATATAAAATAATTTTTTCCAAAATGAACTTTTTTAGATCCTCGTGGAGGATCTCTAAGTCTTACTCACGTTGTTGTTCTTGGACTTTTTTGTTTCACAGCCTACATTTTTCATCGAAACTTCCTGAAACTTGGCAATACAGTATATGTAAAATACCCTGCGCAGACAGTAACGATCTCCGATTTTGAAAATTCCTCCTAGAAAAAAGTTATGACGTCAAAAATATCTCCGCTAATGAAATCGCCGAAAAATTATCTCCAAAAATTAGGCAAGCTTTTGAATTCTGTTTCACGGAAACGAACATGCG
>CM068965.1:88724651-88748679 GCA_035128595.1 Eptatretus atami | reverse complement strand
AACAAAAAAGTCCACAAGAACAACAACGTGAGTAAGACTTAGAGATCCTCCACGAGGATCTAAAAAAGTTCATTTGGAAAAAATTATTTTCATTCATAATAATTGATCTAAATGTGGCATTATTGGGAGGGGGTACTCCTGCAAGCCACTGTAATTATCATTTTGATTTGAACAGATGGAGTTTTTAACCTCTGCCATCGAAGATGGACGGAGGTTACTGTTTTCACCCCTGTCTGTTTGTCTGTTTGTTTGTTTGTTTGTTGTGAACAGTATTACGGAAAAACTCCTGGACGGATTTCGACGAAACTTGGTGGGGGGATTAGGTATGGTCCAAGGATCATGCCATTAGATTTTGGACTTGGTCCAAAGTCCAATATGGCCGCTATGGCGGCCATTTTGAAAAAATATTTGAATTTTTTGTTTTGCATTCTACATGTTTTAAGTGATTTCCAACCAAAAAAAAAATAAATTTGTTAGAGAAAAAAAAAAAATTTGCAACTTTTTTTCAAAAAAATTTCGATTTTATTTGAAAAATATTTGAATTTTTTTTTTGCATTTCTACATGTTTTATGTGATTTCCAACCCCCCAAAAAAAATTGTTAGAGAAAAAAAAAATTTTGCAACTTTTTTTAAAAAAAAATTGTCGATTTTTTTTTTTGGGATTTCTTCATGCGCGTCGATCTAGTTTAGTTTATTCAATCGTGGTTCAGTAGAGTCTGATCCGTTTTGACCTACAATGAATAGGATATTCAGGTTCACTAAGTGACCCAGCAGTATTGGCGGCGGAGGTTTTGCACTCTACCGAGTGCTCCCCGTCTAGTTTATTTATGGTTTTTCTTTTGTGCTTACACCACATAGGTGGCTGTGCTTGAGGCTCAGGCTGCGACATCTCCATAACCACCGCTCTCCACAGACGCTCTGCTGGGTGTCTTTTGCGCAAGGTAGTGGGTACTGCCCCTCGTCGACACGGCGTGACCCGACGCACCTTCTCGACACGACGCGCCTCCTGCGTAGTCAGACGGTCATCCAGGCCCAAAGCCTCCCTTTTACAATTGACCCTCTCTCTCATGTTTTCTTCATCTTTTTGTCTGTGTAAAGTTTATGAATTGGTTATTTTTATTAATATTTCATGAGGCTTTAATCATATATACAAAAAACGTTAAACTATATTTTATTAGAACATGGCCGAGGATCGACACTGGGCTTCGGAGTAATGAATAAAGGAAGACGAAGGTGGATCAGAGTGCCCTTGTTCACCTCATTTACTACTCTCAAATGAAATGCTTTGTATTATGTCTTCACTTGCACTGAAACAACTCATATGAACACTCGGTGTGGGTTTTTTGATCGAACATGGCAAGTGCTGAGGTTCTGGAGCGAAGCAACACCGTATCTACAAACACCTTTGATCTTTTACAAGAGGCTATCGTTTCTCAACCCCTCATGGCCGAGGTGTGTGGCATCTAGTAAGGCGAGAGGCAAACGGTCGTCTCTGAAGACCCTGCATGATGGGTCATGGGGTGAACGGGATGTCTTTCACGTCCCACCGTGAGATTCACAAACTCCATGAAGCAGTTTGACCTCGCATTGACCGGTGCTGATTTGGTTCAAAGGTCATGCATAACAGATACAGACACCTGCGTTGAGAGGGATAAAAGAAAGTTCCACAAATGGCAAAACTGCCCACGGCATAGGGAACAACTCCTGAGAAAACACAAAAAGGAATGATCGGGTTGCAGTATGGTTTGTAAAGGAAAGAGAAAATAAATCGAGAAACTAATGAGGAAATGACGATGAATGAGAGAATAATATTACATTCCGTTTAATGCACATACAGCTTTGAGGGGGAGCTTTTGAAGGTGCTCATGCGGGGCCTGATGAACACTCGATTTGAAAGGTAATCGAGATAAACCATCGAGCGATTGGTGATCCTGGAACAGCTGATTGGGAGTCTTACAATAAAATAAGTTTCAGGGTAATTTCTTACATGGAGTGCACCAACCTCACCATGTGCTTCTGAAAAGGCCTCGTTAGTTATCAGCATTCGGACACTACGCACCATCTGAGAACATCCAAATGAAATACACGAATGAGCCGCACAGCACGGATCGAGCGAGCCGCGTGTGTACAGCATATAAACATAAAGCGAGTCAAGTGCAGAAATCGGTTTTTCTTGTGAAAACGAGCAGGATGGCACCAGCTACGACAAGGATGCCACGTTCTCTGCACTGCTGACGACACACAGCGTAGCGTCTGTGGACAGCAGCGGTTGTGGAGATTCCGCAGCACTCACCACCTGAGCCTCGAGCACGGCTGTGTGGTCGGGCATGCGATGCAGGCAGGAAAATAAATAAATAACTACGTCTGTTCGAGAGTAAACAAAATCTCATGATAATTAGAAACATTTGTGGCAAGCTTTTGAAATGTTTTAAAAAAAAAAAACTTTATCATTCCCATAAACCCAACAAATAGCTCCGGATACCATCATCGCGATGTCGGCTAAAGAGAGATTCATTATTCAATGTTCTCTGTACCACGTCCGCATCGTTAATGTCGTGGCCTATGACACGAACAATGCAGACGCAGCACATTGTGTATTTTTGAGTATCTTTGTGCTCAGAGAATCTTGGCTTGTGGAGACAACGGTTTCACCATACCACCTCCAACTTCTCAACTCCTTCAGGACTGATCATTGAAAAATGATGTTGCATGGATCTCGATGCTCCAGGTGGTGAATTTCGCCGTCAATGGCAGCAATTTGCCGTCCCGTTCCATTGTGGATACAACGATCGCTACATGGTGCGACCCGAGTATCCGTGTGCGGAGATGTGTGAACACATATTTAAAACCACTGACCCCAATTTTTACCGTATCCACATCCGTGTATATGTGAACACAGCTCAAATCGAATGAACCACATGGTGTAACGATGTTCGAGTGACAGAGGTAGTCGTTCATCATCAAACTACCTCGTTATATTGAGGTTTACACGAAGGTAATATCTGGATGTGAGAAGGATCAAATGCAGAATGAAGTGCACAATGAAACTACATACAAGATGTGTGGATGATAAACTGAAAACAGATCATAAGAAGACAGTGGAGGAAATCGAAGGACATTGGAGAAGGAAGGATGGAATTGTGAAATTTAAATTTAAACTAGAGTAATTCGACTGCGCGCAGTCGACGGGTATGCCTCCGCTCTCCCGCACAAACACTTGAGTATTGACATATTTGACCCTTGACCTTTATCATATCTGGCCCAAAATCTAATCACTTAATTGCCCTGTTTAACTTTACCTTTGTATCAAGTTTGATGAAATTCTGTCCAATACTTCTTGAGTTAGGGCATAAACAGTAAAATTTCAGAGTTTGACCTTGACCTTTATCACATCTGGCCCAAAATCTAATCACTTAATTGCCCTGTCTTACTTTACCTTTTTACCAAGTTTGATGAAATTCTACAATTTGCTTCTTGAGTTATGGCGTAAACGAAAATCTGGACGGACGGACGGACAACCCGGAAACATAATGCCTCCGGTACCCTTGGTGCAGAGGCATAAAAACAACTGCACAACAACAGGCCATCACACATTAGAATTTCCTGTGTCGTGGCCTATTGGTTGAAATAGGTAAACTTGTGCAGGTTGGCGAAATTCAGAGACGAAATGAGATGTATGATAAGAAAAAAGTGATTCGAGTGGAAAGTAATTCGAAATCTTACTGGAGTTGAGTCGAGAAATGGCACCGAGGAGTTGAAGTCTGGAGCCACTGCTGGAAACTCCGAGTTCTTGCAGATCTAAATCGCTGAGGGTGAGGAACGCTTCCAAGTCAACCTAGAATGGATGGTGAGATGGGGCAGCTTGAAAACTTCATCACAACACCTACGGGATGACATCATTAAATCATAGATTTGGGAACGACGGTACTCAATTTGCTGAACCTCTCAAGCACATGTCCCATGGGGGGTGCAAGGACTTGGTATGAGCTGCAACGGGACAAGATTTCAACCCATGATGCAAGTGGGCCCAAGCTCCACTCTGGCATGCAAATGGAGGTGCTCGGAACATGAACCGATACCCATGAATATATCACAAGAGGAAATGCCGATTGCAGGAGGGAACATAACACGCTTAAAGCGATGAGCCGAACAGGAAGTGCTCGTGGAAAACCTTTTGCTTTAACCTGGATTTAACACCTGTTGCAAAGACCGATGCTCCAAACTAATTAAAATATTCCAATGGCAAGTACAGTCGATTGATATGTGCAGTTGAATGATGTGCAAGTGGGTGGAATTCAGTGTTGTGGATATGACTGATGGCGATAAACCTGGACATGGTGCTGTACCATTCAGAAGAAAAAAAAATCGAAATTTCGATACAATGGTTAAGGCTCATGGGGTAGCTAAACAACAAATGGCAGTGGGTTCACAAACAACTGGAGGTGGGGGAGTGGAAGGTGAGGTGCACGAATATTGAGGCCTGAGAGGAACAGAATGGGAAAGAATCGTCGAGTGTAGAAGAGATGTGGATGTCCATAAGTGAGCACATGAGGTAGTGATTGACGGCACATTTGAAAGACTGAATTGAGCATAACCAGACAATGGACACAGGGACACTATTCCACAATCGGGAGAATAAGGGGACGAATGAATACAGGTGGGAAACCAACATGGACTTTGAGAGGGTGAGAAGGTGACGGTTTATTGAGGAACACGTGCGACCTGGGTTAGCTTGGGGAGGGGCAGAAGTAGGAGAGGGCAGGAGGAGCAACGCAAGATGTAAACTTGTATAAGATGGAGCGTCACCAACATGCCACCGGTAGGAGAGTGAATCCACCTCCTTTGGAATTGAGATGCCAATGGTGCGGAAGGTCTTGTTTTGTTTTGTTTTATCACCTCAAGAGGAGCAAGGTGGAAAGAAGGAGTGCCAGTCTAGAGCGGTGAGCCATATGCCACGGAATCTCCATACGAAAGCGTTGTACACCGTGATGAGCACAGTGGGGTTCAGGGATGCCTTAGCTTGACAGAGAATAACCATATGGTGACTGGCCTTTGACGGCAGCTCAGTGATATGGTCCTCCAATAAAAAAGTCATGGCAGATGGTGAGGCCAATGTGTTCCAGGGACTGCACCCTTTTCCAATAGCTGTCCAGAGAAGTTGATCAGATAGTTAAATTGCCAATCCTTGTGGAGAGACAGTGTGAGGGTATGTTGCTTACAGCATTGAACATCATGTTCCAAGTAGCTGATCAGCAACTTATCTTGTCCAGGTCTGACTAAAGGTATTCAGCACCGGCGAGACTTTCACAACTCTGATGTATCGTATTGCATAAGATGGAGTCCTCGGTGAAATGAGAGTTGGTTTTCAATGTAATCAGTTAGATCATGCATATTATTGATCAATAATAACACAAGTCCTAAGATACTGCTTTGTGGAACCCAATCTTGAAGGGAAATATCATGGGGAAGGAGACACTCGAGGGCTACCCTCTGTTTATGCACATCCAGGACCTAACCCAAACAACCACTTAAGCAGGGGCCCCTGAAAACCTTCTTCTGTCCTTTCCAGCCAATGGCTGCAGGTTTGCATAATTTGCTGAGAGTGTGGCTGTGCCACTGAAGCAGTGCCCCATGTAGATTAGAGCAGCAATTAATAATTTGTTCAGGGTGCCGATGATAACTTGCCTACTCTTCACAAAAAGGACACAGTGGGATCGTTTATGGTCACCAACTAATGCCGGCAAATGGGATTCCCGATTTAACATCCATCCGATGGACGGCACACACATTGATGAATCGCCGTGCATGTGAAATACCAGGGGGATGGACTCCATTACTTTGCTGTGATGGGGAGAAGGGTGATAGGTCTTTAGTTTTGGGGTTCAGTTTTGGAACCTTTCCTAATGAGAAGAGTGATGTTTGCAAACGAGAAAGGAGGTTGTTGCCCCTCCAAGAAGGACCTGCAGAAGTGAGAGGAGAAAGGGGATGATGAAACTGAAGCATTGCAGGTTCCTAAGGCTTCGACCACTTATACCATCAGGTTGTGATTTACGAGTCAACCCACATAAACACCAATAATGATAGATACGAATGTAAACACACACTCATAGACAAACCTCCTGCTCCTCAAATATTGGCCGGTAAGTCTGCAGAGAGAGTTGCTGCAGCAAGGTGGAAAGTTCACCTGTGAAAGACAAAACACAGCTTCGGTGATATTTCTATTTCTCTGGATATTTAGTGAAAGGATTATGTAACGTTGGTTGAGTGGTGGTAGTAGGGGAAGGGCTGAGAGGTGGTGGGGGTGGGGCTGAGATGTGGTTGTTGTTGTGGTGGGGGAGGGCCTAACAGTGGTGGCAGTTGTAGGGGGGGTAATGAGTGGTGGTAGGAAGAGGTGAGTGGGGGGAACAGATGAGTGGTGGTGGTGGGAGAAGAGGTGAGTGGTGGTGGGGGGAAGAGGTGAGATCCAGAGCACTTCCCACAAACATGAGAACATCATTTTCATAAGCAAAAAGAATGAAGGGAATATTACTGCACAGCACCACAACGTCGGTTAACCTTCACCTCCTCAGGCAAAGAAAAGACTCAATACACAGGGAATGGAGTGAGCTAGTGGGGGGGACATCCTTGCCTTATTCCACTCTCAGAAGGGAAAGGTGTAAGCAAGGAACCATTCACTTTAACACAGCACTCTGCAAAAGTGTAGTGTCTGAAGGATGCCTCCATATCTCCTCCCTAACCCGAAGGACAACAATGTCTTGAAGAGGTAGTCATGGTTCACATTGTCAAATGCTTTCTCCTGATCCAGAAAAAGGAATCCAGTTTGAGTTTTAGTCATGTCCGCATCGTGTATCACGTCCCTGACCAGAGATATATTGTCATGTATTGTTCTGCCGGGGACAGCATGTGACTCGTCAGGGAACACTAATTTTGGCAACACAGGTCACAGATGATTTGACAACATCTTTGCCGTTATTTTGTAGTCCACGCGTAGCAGGGACACGAGGAGGTAGTTTCTCATGTCTCTCAAAGCTCCCTCCTTAGGAATCAGAGCCAAAGTTGCTCGACACCAAGACTGCGGCATTTCGCCTGCATCACATGCTTCTTTGGCTACACTTAGGTAGTCAAGCCCAATCAAATCCCATACTTTGTTGTGGAACTGACGAGATAGGCCATCAATTCCAAGGGACTTATCTAGCGACAGACTCTGCAGAGCAGTTGTCAATTCATCCAGAGACAAAGGAGCCTCTAGTCGTTCTCGATCCTCTGGGGTAGCCACAGGGAGGCTATTCTACAAAATGCCACAAGCATTAGCATCCATGTTTTTTCCCAAGTACAGCTGAGCATAAAAGGCTCTAATTCGTTCATGAACACCCCTGCATCATTGAGCAAAGAACCATCTTCTGCCAGAAACATTGCACGTAGATTTAAATCACTGTCTGGGATCTCATGCTCTCTCCCCTTTGTGATGTCTTCACTGTTTGGGATTTCATTCTCTCTCTCCCCTTTGTTATCTCTTCACTGTCTGGGATCTCATGCTCTCTCCCCTTTGTGATGTCTTCACTGTTTGGGATCTCATGCTCTCTCCCCTTTGTTATCTCTTCACTGTCTGGGATATCATGCCTCTCCCTTTTGTATCTCTTCACTGTTTGGGATCTCATGCTCTCTCCCCTTGGTGATGTCTTCACTGTTTGGGATCTCATGCTCTCTCCCCTTTGTGATGTCTTCACTGTTTGGGATCTCATGCTCTCTCCCCTTTGTTATCTCTTCACTGTCTGGGATCTCATGCTCTCTCCCCTTTGTTATCTCTTCACTGTTTGGGATCTCATGCTCTTCCCTTTGTGATGTCTTCACTGTTTGGGATCTCATGCTCTCTCCCCTTGTGTATCTCTTCACTGTCTGGGATCTCATGCTCTCTCCCCTTTGTGATCGTCTTCACTGTTTGGGATCTCATGCTCTCTCCCTTTGTTACTCTTCACTGTCTGGGATCTCATGCTCTCTCCCTTTGTGACGTCTTCACTGTTTGGGATTTCATGCTCTCTCCCTTGTGACGTCTTCACTGTTGGGATCTCATGCTCTCTCCCCTTTGTGACGTCTTCACTGTTTGGGATCTCATGCTCTCTCCCCTTTGTGACGTCTTCACTGTTTGGGATTCATGCTCTCTCCCCTTGTGACGTCTTCACTGTTTGGGATCTCATGCCTCTCCCCCTTTGTGACGTCTTCACTGTTTGGGATCTCATGTCTCTCTCCCCTTTGTCACATCTTCACGTCTGGGATCTCATGCTCTCTCCCCTTTGTCACATCTTCACTGTCTGGGATTTCATGCTCTCTCCCCTTTGTGACGTCTTCACTGTTGGGATCTCATGCTCTTCCCCTTTGTCACATCTTCACTGTCTGGGATTCATGCTCTCTCCCCTTTGTGATGTCTTCACTGTTTGGGATCTCATGCTCTCTCCCTTTGTGACGTCTTCACTGTTTGGGATCTCATGCTCTCTCCCCTTTGTCACATCTTCACTGTCTGGGATTTCATGCTCTCTACCCTTTGACACATCTTCACTGTCTGGGATTTCATGCTCTCTCCCCTTTGTGACGTCTTCACTGTTTGGGATCTCATGCTCTCTCCCCTTTGTGACGTCTTCACTGTCTGGGATCTCATGCCTCTCCCCCTTGTGACGTCTTCACTGTTTGGGATCTCATGCTCTCTCCCCTTTGTTATCTCTTCACTGTTGGGATCTCATGCTCTCTCCCTTTGCTATCTCTTCACTCTCTGGGATCTCATGCTCTCTCCCCTTTGTGACATCTTCACTGTTTGGGATCTCATGCTCTCTCCCTTTGTTATCTCTTCACTCTCTGGAATCTCATGCTCTCTCCCCTTTGTTATCTCTTCACTGTCTGGGATCTCATGCCTCCTCCCCTTTGTGACGTCTTCACTGTTTGGATCTCATGCTCTCTCCCCTTTGTTATCTCTTCACTCTCTGGGATCTCATGCCCTCTCCCCTTTGTGATGTCTTCACTGTCTGGGATCTCATGCTCTCTCCCCTTTGTTATCTCTACACTGTCTGGGATTTCATGCTCTTCCCCTTTGTGACGTCTTCACTGTCTGGGATCTCATGCTCTCTCCCCTTTGTGACGTCTTCACTGTCTGGGATCTCATGCTCTCTCCCCTTTGTTATCTCTACACTGTCTGGGATTTCATGCTCTCTCCCCTTTGTGACGTCTTCACTGTTTGGGATCTCATGCTCTCTCCCCTTTGTGATGTCTTCACTGTCTGGGATCTCATGCTCTCTCCCCTTTGTTATCTCTTCACTGTCTGGGATTTCATGCTCTCTCCCATTTTTGACGTCTTCACTGTCTGGGATTCATGCTCTCTCCCCTTTGTTATCTCTACACTGTCTGGGATCTCTGCTCTCTCCCTTTGTGACGTCTTCACTGTCTGGGATCTCATGCTCTCTCCCCTTTGTTATCTCTACACTGTCTGGGATCTCATGCTCTCTCCCCTTTGTGATGTCTTCACTGTGTGCTAAATCCTCTACCTTGTTGTTACTTAAAACAGACTTAGCACAGGCTTCTGGCAAACACAGACGAACCTTATTGCTTCGTGGTGTAGTTATTGCTGCCTCACTAAGCTGTAGGAATTGAAGATGCTACATGTAAGAGGACGAGGAGTTTATCTGTTCGGGGTGCTTTTGGTGAGATGTGCTTGTCGATTTCTCTCTCCATGCATACTGTGGATGCAGAGGAAACACTCAAGACCTGTCAGTACAGGCAATGCCTCAGACGATTGTGTGATTGGTTGTTTTTGCATGTTTGCTTCAACAAGAAAAGACTCTGCGGTTTCATTTGAGCATTTAGTGGTGTTCCTTCCTTGCAGAACTGCCACTGTGGATGCACCACCCATTGGTTTATTGCAAAGCTTCACTGCAGTTGTTATTGGTGCCACGGGATGAACCATCTTCACGACAGACTTCTCAGTCTCCTTTGACTCTGCCAATTCAGGAGATGTCACCGAGTCAGTCGTCATGACCACACTGGGTTTGGTTATGGATACTTTATCTCTCTGTTCACTCTTTGGCAGGTCACTGGTTGCATTTGGCAGTGACTCACATTCATGATCTGTTACCTAAGTAACAGTAACTACCTCTTCTTCCATTTGTTCAAGTTGAGTAACCAACTCTCTCTTTTCCAGAGCACCAGACTTTGTGGATCGCTTTGCCTTAGCAGTTGTATCATGTCCTTATCATTATCATGTCCTTAGCCTTATCATGTCCTTAGCAGTTGTATCTTCAAAAGTATCAACATGGTCAACATCCCCCTCATCTTCTGGTTCTGATTTTCTCTTCTTTGCTTTTTCGCTTTCCCTAACTTTACCATCAGCCATTGATCCATGGCAGAAGATAAGCCAGGGCCAGGGGGCGGCAAAGAAACTTCCAAAGTGATAATTTCATCTTCCTTCGACTTCTCTGGGCATCGAGGAACAGGTAGAGGTACCCCTTCATCACAGATAGCTGGATTGACAGTCCCATCTTCCTTTGGCTGTTCAAGGTCCGAGCTACAGTTATCGCGTACAGCCTGTGGCTGCTGGTTGCATCATTTCCTGGGGGTGTGGCCATACCGCTCATGCTGTGCTCCTGTGCCAGTGCACTGGTACTCATTTTGGCGACCTCAGAAGGATGACAGACCGAGTCAACCCCACCTCATCAGGGGCTCAAACTCAAGACCCTAAGATCCCAAGCCAGCCACCCTAACCACTAAGCTAACACCAGGCTGTTAAAGGTCCTGAGAAGCAGACACTTATTTTAACATCGTGGGACAGTCTGCTCTCAAGTGGTCCCTTGCCTTACAAACATAACAACAAGGTTCATTGGTGATGTAAAACACCTTATAGTTCCTTCCTTCAAACGGAATAACAAAGGATCCCTCCAATTCCGTGTCCTTGCTCAGGTGAATGGAAACTTGTCTTTTAAAAGACAAGATACGGTGTGGGGTAGGCTCACGACATCCTAAAGGCACAGGCCTAATGGGTGATCTTCGCACCCGTAATCGCTCCAAGAATGGCACAGCCACGTGATCGGCAATAAAAGGAGGTATGTTGGAGAGGATGATCCGTGTACCAAGGCTCGAAAGCGGCTCCACTTGGACAAATAACCCTCCGATAACAATGCCTTCCTCAATCACCTTATTTTCTGCAGCCTCGGATTTGAGGACGAACACAGCTCTTCAGTACATTGTCAAGGCTGCAACTATTGCTGATGAACCAACTACATTAGCCATTGCACTCACATACGCTTCCATTTGGGTAGTTCATCCCAACTCACATCTCACACCATGTTTCCTCATCAAGGAGTGAAACAGGTGTACTGTACTGCTCACACCTGCACCAGAAGTGGTCGCAACGACTTTAGCACACTCACGATTCAGACATGATTCGAAAATAATTAACTCTCTTACAAACAAAAGTTACAAAAACACGTGATATGTGCAGATTTAGCACAGGAAATGGTAAATAAACTAAAAATCGGACCGTGTGTCCTGAAGCTGACCTGGATCAGGAGCAACAGTCACTCAAACCCCCCTTAGACCCCCTTAGACCCGGATTTTTCTAATGTCATGAACAAACTTTGGTACATTACGGGTGATGAAGGTTGTGATCAAGTTTCATTGGAATTGTGTGTGTAGTTTCAGAGAAGGCAATACGTATTTATTTTTGGGGGGAGGGGTCAAAAAAACCCCTTGTAGACCCCCTCAATGAGTGCAGATTTTGATGCGTTCGATAAACTTTGGTAGATCTGTACGTGCTGTTTTGGTCCGTAGACCAACTTTGGTAGTCAATAAACTTTGGTAGATAAAGCTTGTGGCCACGTTTCATCAAAATCACCTGTTTGGTTTAAGGGATAATGATTGAAGTGTTTACAGACTGACTCACTCACTCACTGACTGATTGACTGACTCACTCACTCACCTACGGACACTGCTTGATCGCATAAGCTCACCTGACTAAAGTCCAGGTGAGCTAAAAACTATAGGATCACCAAGTATCTTAGTGATAACGCCACAGTCGGGTGTGACTAGTCCCATGGGCACACCGTGGCTAGGCCTGAACACAAAAAGACTAATTAAAAGTGTAACAGAACGTGAAAATAAAACAACCAAATGAACCAACTCAGTTGCTCGAGGAGCAGCAAAATGGCGGAATAGTAGTAGTCGTGGTAGTAGTAACCGTCGTGCCATTTCCCCAACTCCTGGAAGCATTTGCATTAAACGCACAGAATATAATAAACCAAATTGAAATAATGTAATGGCCTCGTGCAGCCTTAACCTGTGTATTGTCAGTAAGACCAATCCACTTCCTCAAAACCAAGCCTCACTGGGTCCATAGCCGAGCGTACCAGCCATTAAACCCTTAGGCGTCGGGGAAGGCGGTGGAGTTAACGTCGATGAGGTGCATAGAGATGGTGCTGCGGGGGTGAGTGTTGGAGATGTGCTGAGGGACTTTCCCACAGTTCCTCGCTGCACGTCGGCCTACAGAAGAATGAAGCAACAAGGCGGTGAGGTCAGCAAGGTGTGCAAGTACAAATAATTTGGGTGAGGTGTATGGGCGAGGCACAACTTACCTGAGAGGGATTTTTATTTTCTGAAGACCTAAAAGATGGCGAGCGTTGAGCAGAGGCACGGGCGGTGAGTTCAGCCCCGGGCTTCGATTCGCCGCTCTCAAACCGTGAGCTATGTCCACCCTCCAGTGCACCACGGCGACGATGAGCAGCCATTTGTGAGAGAATACCGTTCCCACTGAGTATTGAGGTGTCTCGGCGGGAGATGGACCCCACGCCCGGACGCAGGATCATGCGGGTAGGTCGGAAAGACGCGGATGGTTTTCCACGACCAACCGAGCCTACACGGCTCACGGAAATCTGTGAGTGTGACCGAGTGAGGAAGTGAGTGTGTTGTACAGGTCTACGATTTAGGTCTACAGAACGGTCAACTTGTGGTTCAGATATGACAAAAGTAGTTTGATGGTCAAGAAGGTGTTTGACCAGCAAATTCCTGACACCTTGAAAAGAAGTGACACCGGTGGCACAATGATGGGACTTTTACACCACAAGATGGTAAATTGATGAGGAAACAAGTAACAGGTTTGACTAGTACCAATATGCCAACAAGAACGACACTCACAATGTCCGACCCTCCGCTGATTTCTGAACGCTGTCCCGTCCGCACCTGAAGCTCGGTATCAGGTGGATCCAAAAGGTTTTCAGCTCGATGTCGCGAACCCCGTCGTGGGAGTTGGAGCCGGCGGGGGGGCAGGAATGGAGGCACGACTGGCTGGGGACGCAACCAGGGGGAGCAGGATGTCGGTTGGCCTGAAAGCATCTGGAGAGAATGAGGAAGATGGAGCGACAAACGGGCTCAAAGGTTACCAATGGAATATAAATCCTTCAAATGTCATTCAGAAGAAGCAAGAGGGGAGAAGAGATGCACAAGTTGTACATGCACAAGAACGTTGGAATATACTTCAGACAAGTAACACAAATAGACATCGTACCCATTTTGACCGCACTAACCGACTAGGTTAACCGGGTTAACCAAAAATGCAGAGCATTTTGTCTCCAACCAGGAACCAGGATCTACGGCTTTGTGAAAACACATCCCAGTCAGCCCGTGAAGTGCAAAATGGCCAAAAGTGAAAGAGAACGCACCATGTTCGAGATCATTGGATCTATTGGTCCAGCTCCTCCTCCAAGACCTAGAGCGAAAGCAGACGTGACCGGTTACCATTTTAAAGTGGGATCTCAGGTCTGTCCTGCGAACAAATCAAACTCGGAAGTTTGGAGCAGTAACTGTACCCACCATTAAACTCTGTGCCCACTCGCCATGCAAGGGTCGCTCGAGCCTCCTCATTCTCCTGCTCTTCCGACTTGACTCTCAACGTCGCCGAGGACGTGCTTTGGATCTCCAAACTCTCATGGGTCTTTTCATGATCGCAGTCCTTACCCGTGAACATTTGTGGTGCGAGGTGTCCCACAGGAAGGCCCCGTCGCAGCGTGCGAGACAGTTTGAGGTTCCTAAACTGGTTCGACATCCTGGTCCACCAAGATCTCAATGGGCTGCTACCATCAGGAATGACGCCACACGAGGGTCGCTCTTGGACCTCGGACGATCCCGTTGGCCCACACTTTTCCACTCTGGTCATCATTACCGAGCCCAGGAACCTGACCAGCTCCGGGTCTGAGTCACCACTGAGCGTCGACAGCTCGAAGGCTGCAAGCCCGGTATTGGTCCGTAGACCGACGGTAGCCCCTCGAGCAACCAGTAATCGAACAACCGCGGTTTGCCCATGGAACGCCGCCTGCATCAGCGCCGTCCAGCCATTTACCGGATCTCGATCATCCGGCCGAGCCCCTCGATCTAGGAGTATGCGAGCAAGAGAGAGGTCGCCCGCTACGGCAGCAATCATTAGGGGAGTCGCTCCATCGCCATCGGCGACATTGGCGAGCCTCGGATCTTCCTCCAAGACTTTTTCAATCTCGGAGATATTTCCAACTTGAATAACGTGAAAGATGTTTACCTCCGTGCTCTCTGCGTCTCCGGGTCGTGCTGCGGTCTTATCTTGCAGATATCGGGACAGCCGGCGATGGCCGAGGCACCGTGCGATGTCCAGTGCGGTTTTCCTGGCCGTGTTGGTGATGTTGGTCTCTGCTCCATGTGCCACCAAATTGAGGACCAGGTCGGAATGTCCGTACAAGCACGCGGCCATCAAAGGAGTCCATCCGGTCAATTCCTCCCTTTCATTCAGCTGGTGGAGGAGAGTGAGAGGGACACATCGGTGTGGTGTGTGATTACAGGGCCTGGTTGAAGTTCCCATCTAAGCACTTCTTGCACGATGCTGTGACCCCAGGTTCAAATCCCACGATTCCTCCATCCGTTCCTGATTTATCTAAATGATGTGTTTGACATGCCCGTGTGTTGTGCGCGACAGGTACACGCTTCATACGGTTTTATACACACCTGACCATGAACCCTGTACCTGTACCTGTACGCCATTGTGACCTTTCCCCGGACCCCTGGAGGATTAACATTTACAATGGATAAAAGGACGACCACCAGGTAAGGTGGACCCTCTGTGAATAACTCACCTCGAAGCCCCATTCGAGCAGAATTCGAACCACGGCCTCGTGTCCATGAGCCGCGGCCGTGACCAACGGGGAGAAGCCACCACCGCCCGGGGGAAGCCCAGGCACCCCCAAGGTCCCCGTGTCCCGAGCCATCCCGGGATCCCCCGCGCCCCTCTCGAGCAGGGCCCGCACGACGCCCACGGAGCCTTCCCCCGCCGCCAGCGCCAACGCCGTGACGCCGTAACGGTTGGTCGCGTTCGCACTGGCTCCGTGCTCCAGCAGGGCCGACAGGCAGGACAGCCGGCCGCGCCTCACCGCCTCCATGAGCGGCGTCCAGCCGAGCTTGCTCCGCGCCTCGAGCGTCGCTCCGCGGGCCAGCAACACCCGCAGCGTCGCCTCCTGACCAGCGGCGGCGGCCACGTGGAGGGGACAATTACCCTGGTGGTCGGCCGAGTCGGCACACAGCCGAGCGTCCTCGTCGTCCAGGATCTGCCGGACACGACCCGGGTCTCCTTCCTCGCACGCTCGAAGCAGCAGGCGGAGCGCGGCCGCGTCGTGCGTCTCCATGGACAACAAGGTTCGTTTAAACTCCGCGCGGAGTCACAAAACGATGCAAACTTTGGCCGCGTCGTGTGGTTGCGCGGCAACAGGGTCACGTGACTGTTGCGATTTCCCATTGGCCGAACGTCGTGACGTGCAGAGAGAGCGCATTCACGTCACGCAAATAGGTGACGTCACCGACGTGCGGCTTTCTCATTGGAGGACACGTCACGCGCTTTTCCCCGCCCACCGGAATCGCAATTTTTTGCGGGAAAAAAGGAAAACGTTCTCGTGTGGAGACGTGGAGTGGAGGAGGTGTCTTTTACTCTTTTACTCTTTTACTCTTTTACTCTTGATACCTGAACAATCTGCCATTGTAATTACTAATTACCTGATAATATAATATCTGTTATTAACTTTGTCGGCCCGCAGTTACCAACGGGATATTTCTCCTGTTGTAACTCACTTGGTTTGACGAAGATAACAACATGGACACGAGCGTGTTGTCGTGCATGGCGGCGAGGCAAGGGATCTCATCGCCAAGACTCCTCGGGTAGGAACGCGAATCGATCTGAGGTTCCATGTTGAGGTAAAATGTCGAGGTTCCGTCTCCCACGTTTGCGGTCCGTGCTGTTCGTGTGGTACGTGCTGTTCGTGCGGTCCGTGCTGTCGTGTGGTACGTGCTGTACGTACTGTCCGTGCGGTCCGTGCTGTTCGTGTGGTACGTGCTGTTCGTGTGGTACGTGCTGTTCGTGCGGTCCGCTGCTGTCGTGTGGTACGTGCTGTACGTACTGTCCGTGCGGTACGTGCGGTCCGTGCTGTTCGTGCGGTCCGTACTGTTCGTGCGGTCCGTACTGTTCGCTGGGTCCGTACTGTTCGTGCGGTCGGTGTACGTACTGTTCGTGCGGTCCGTACTGTTCGTGCGGTCCGTGCTGTACGTACTGTTCGTGCGGTCCGTACTGTTCGTGCGGTCCGTACTATTCGTGCGGTCCGTGCTGTACGTACTGTTCGTGCGGTCCGTGCTGTACGTACTGTTCGTGCGGTCCGTGCTGTACGTACTGTTCGTGCGGTCCGTACTGTTCTGCGGTCCGTGCTGTCCGTGCGGTACGTGCTGTCCGTGCTGTACGTGCGGTTCGTGCTGCCGTGCGGTACATTGCCCTGTTCTGAGTGTTTGGAGTGCGATGGCAGGAAGGCCTCCGAGCTGGAACGGCTGGTGAGTGTGCGTGGGGCAGGACTGGCTCTCACGGGCTCCGCACGGGCTGCTCTGTGTGTGGACCTGGCGGCACAAGCTCTCCGAATACCACTCACCGAGCGGATGAGTTTGAGTAACTCTCACCACTCACCAAGTCAGTTGGTACACGCTCACACTCACCACGGTCAGTTGGTCAACGCTCACCACTCACCACGGTCAGTTGGTACACGCTCACCACTCACCACTCACCACGGTCAGTTGGTACACGCTCACCACTCACACACTCACCACGGTCAGTTGGTACACGCTCACCCACGGTCAGTTGGTACACTCTCACCACTCACCACGGTCAGTTGGTACACTCTCACCACTCACCACTCACACGGTCATTGGTACACGCTCACACAGGTCAGTGGTACAGCTCACCACTCACCACGGTCAGTTGGTACACTCTCACCATCACTACTCACCACGGTCAGTTGGTACACTCTCACCACTCACTACTCACCACGGTCAGTTGGTACACTCTCACACTCACTACTCACCACGGTCAGTTCGTACACTCTCACCACTCACCACGGTCAATTGGTACACGCTCGCCACTCACCACAGTCAGTTCGTTCACGATACGCATCACGCAAACCCGACCCCTGCCGAACGCATACACTCTGCTGATGTATCCTGGATTGGGGCTGATGAACAGTGCTGATGGTGTGGGGTGGTAGAGGGGAATTAATGAGGGTGGTGGGGGTGGTTACCCTTCCTTATGTAACTCTCGTCAGTTACTGTGTCTCCAACCCCCCTCCTCCTCCTCCTCCTCCCCCTCCTCTCATTGCCTCTTCATTCATGCCCGTGCTTATTGTGTCCAAGAGTTTCCCCACTTTCCCAATTGTATAACCCCATTAGCCTGCTCCTCGATGAGCTCCGTCTTACAGAAAAATAAATAATTGATCCTATTTTTTGTGATCTAATTTGAAGCACTGTCACAAAACCATCATCCATTACTCTCCCTTTCCTCACCATGACATCTGAACCTGCAGATCTCTGCTGCTCGCCTCTCTGGCCTATCTCCGAAGGTCTACGCATCATCTCGCCGTTCTTTTGAGACCGTGTTGGGTCTGTCCTCCTTCCCTACCCTGCAAGAGCTCGCCACCCGATTTGGCTGTGTTGATGTCGCCCGTGGAGCTGCCGCCTTGTTGCTCAGGTGGGCGGTGATGCCGTTGGGGTTGTTTTTTTGAAATCCTTCAGACTACAGAATACATGATGAAAAACAACCTTTGACGTTTTGTTTAAATATTGTCCCTGATCTGCAATCTTCACCATGTGAGGTTCTCCTAGGTACGAGACCAGTTTAACCGCAGTACAAGCAGCAGGCATTGACTTGTCCCAGCCTTTGTTCCTCATCGCTGCCTTGGCCACGGCATGCAGGTGAGCATTGTCAAGGCTCCTGTCTATCTGTATGCACCCTCTTCCCTTCCTCTCCCCCTCCCTCACCCCCTTATCCACCTCCTCGTGTGATTTGATGATTACCTGGTCAGGCAGTTTAATTTCTTGAGCATTGTACACACGCATGCAGGCAGCAGAAGGTGAAGGTGTCTCGCACCCAATTATTAGCAGTGGCTGGTGTTCGACCTGCTATCTTCGATCGACTCTGCGTGCAGATGGACCGAGTCTCCTCTGCAACCGTGGGTGCGGACTCCGTCCGTGGAACTGGAACATCCATTATGCTGTTTATCTTTGTATGGCTCTTTGTGAGTGATTATGTAACAATACAGTAGCTCACTGGAGTACATGGATAATAGTAGATCTGATAGGATGAGCTTGCTCACTCACTCACAGCACTTCATAATAGCTTTTCGTTTTGAGGGAATGTGCAAGGCTAATAAGTCACTCAATAAATTCCCACATCGATATAAATCATGAAAAATACCATGGTAACTGTTTGTTTGTTTGTATACTGTTTAGTAAAAGTTAGTATCTAATCATTACTATCAAAACTAGAAGGGCATTTGGTCGAGCGCATACCTCCGCCAATCAATGCCTGATCCACGAGAACATATCTGGCACAATACACTTTTGAAACGTCGTGCTACATATCGTCTTTGGCCTCATCTCTCAATGGTATAGAATCACTTTAAAAATTTAATAATTCTCATATCCAGATCCGGATTCAGACCTCCACCAAAATCTAATCAATTCATCCTTGTCACACACCCAACCTCTCCACCAAGTTTCATCCGAATCCGTCCACGTTTTGAGACATCGTGCTATATATTGTTTTTGGCCCTATCTCTCAATGGTGAAGAATCACTTAAAAATTATTATCAGATCCGGATCTTCACCGAATTCAAATCAGTTCGTCCTTGTCACACACCGGACCTGTCCACAAAATTTCATCCGAATCCATCAACAACTTTTTGAGATATCCTTGTACACAAACAAACAGACAGAAAGGGGTGTAAACATCACCTCCTTCACCTTCAGTGGTGGAGGTAATAACCTTCACACATAGATAAACCTCAATAAATATTAGAGATAAGAAATGTATGGCCCTTGACGACGCTCTCTCGTCTCACGACGACGGGCTCGCCGGCACTCTTCTCCCATCCCTTCTGGAACAGTCACGGTGAATGATCCCAATGGGTCCTCATTCCACCTGTTTGCCTCCCCTGCCCCTCAACTCACAACGCCTTCATCCCTTTATTCGTCCCCTCGGGTTTCACCGTAGGGGACTACAGGTTTGCTCTCTGTCCGTCTGTCCCAGCTGTGGTTTTTCTGACTTTTTTCCCCCATACCCTTTAACGTATTCATCTGTAACTTTGTACATGATTTTATTACGATAAGTTACAAACTAGTTTGAGTTTCAGTGGGTTTTCTCAATTTTTCACAGTTATACCCTTTTTAGACTTAGAAAATATCATATATTGGGTAGTCAATCTATCTACCGTTATTATCAGTATTTCCGTCGATATGTTTGTCTGTCTGTATGTATGTCTGTTCGGTCCAGTGCTCCGTTAATACAATGGCGATTTCGATGAAACTTGGTTGGTAGGTTCATACCATGACTAGTTTTGTGCAAATGAGAACCGTTGCTATGGACCCATCCGTTGCCTAGCAACGGACCTTTGAAATTTTCAAAAAAATCTCAAATTAATTTTTCAAAAATCAAATGGGCCACGAGCGACTGTGGGCAGTACATTCACCATATTGTCAAAAATTTCCAGCCGGATCCTATGAAAACTGTCGGAGAAGATAGACTTTGAATGAACCCTGGTCGAAAACAATAACAAAACGAAGTTCGTTATATCTCAGACTATGAGTCAGATATACATGAAACTGGTATGGTAGGTTCATGGTATGTCCTAGTTATGTGTGAGAAAGAACCGTTGCTATGGACGCTTTTGTTGGCTAGTAACGGCTGAAAAACGACAATTCGACTTGATCGACTACCCATGTACGCCTACCGGCTTGTTATACAATGAGTCAGTGTTCAGCTGCCTTGACTCCACCCCACTGCTTTACACCCATTGGCTGGACAGCTGGACTGACTCCACTCCAATGAAATCATGCGCCGCCATTGCATGAAGCAGCACAGATCGGCATGCCTTAGGTCTGGGTGTTAGTCCATGGCCCAGTGCAATTGGAATGATCCGAGGTATATCACCATGATGTATTATATATGTACATGAACCATACACATGTTTTTGCTTCATTTATGTACATCGGGTTCTCTTTGATATGAAATGGGCAAAGCCTCGAAACGAATGAAGCACGGTGGGTTAGAGTTTCTTCTTCATTTTAGTTGTGGTATCGGCTCGAGCGTGTGTGAAAGCAAACTAATTTTTATCTCTGGTTTGTTATCCGAGTTGTCTTTATTTGTTTCTGGTCGACAAAAGATATCGGTCAATGAAAATTTCAAAATATATTGGTGAATTAAAATTATTTTGCTGAATACACCCAAACACGGTGCGTCAGAGAGTGTCTTCTTCTTCATTTTGGTTCCATTATCGGCTCGAGCATGCGTTAAAGCAAACTAATTTTTCTTTTTCCCTTTTCCATCATTCGTGCAGCATCACCTGCAGATAAGATGCGAGAGACATTGAAGAAGGACACACCTGTTATAGATAAAGGTGAGCTTTTTCTGGTTATTTAAACAAGAGCGTTTTGGGGCGATCTTATCCGATGGACTCGTGACTACAGGGAATGGGAAGAAAGGGATTTATAAAAGAAAGGCAGAGCTGTGGTGAGATTGGTGGGAGTTGAGAAATTGCAGAGTTTGAGGGGTGGGGGGAGATGGAGGATTGGTGAGTGAGTGAGGGGTTCAGGGGATTTGTGTGGGGTTCAGGAGTTGTGTGGGGGATGGAAGTGGAAGAAAATAGTTTATTGGTGAAATGGAATATGGACGGAGTTGGAAATTAATTCTGCAACTTTAACTACCTAAAATTGTTATGGAAATGGCTTCGAGGAGTTAAGATGGTGAGGCATAAAAAGTTATTTCCATAGTACATATTTAGAGTAAGAGTTAAGTAATTAATTGTGATACAGTGTAGGATTCTGTGTATTTGGATAGAAAGCTGTATTCCCTCCCTAATGTTTGGGTCTGAAACCAGTTTTTTTCCCTAAAACCCCTTCATAATGCTCTTTCCTTTGTAATCTGTCCTAAATGTGCTTTAGGAGGAAATTCATCCTCGCAACACCGAGTAGGCACAGGTTTTGACACAAAAGGTGAGCCCTGAACATTCTAGAATGGGTTGAGGGGCTCAGGGGAGGGATTCCCCCTTATATACGGCCGAACCACCAATTAGTGTGGGGAAGATAGGGCGGGGCATCGTGAGAACCAATAAAAACCGAGCACACGTCGGTCGGGGTTCCAGTTGCATTCTCTAAGCTCACTTCCAGCTTCATCAAGGCAGCTCAGTTGCCAGTCCAGCTCAATTTGGTTCCTCTGTTCCAGTCAGAGTTCCCAGATTCCAGAGCTGTTGGTTAGATGGGGTCCAGGCGGAGTTGAGTTGGGTGCCAAGTGCAGTGTGCCCAGTTTACGTCCAGTTTGCGGAGCTCGGGAGAGTTTGGGGTTCCCGTCTCTCGCCAGTAGGCGGCGTACGCTAAGCCCCCTGGCAGGACAGTGTAGTCGTTGGCTCCGGTCTGAACTTGGCGGTGCCTGAGCAGGTTGTAATGGGTATTTTCAGTCCTGTCTCTTCTGGTCTTCCTCCTGTGGTGTGTCTGGGGACCGATAAAGCTTGTATTGTTCAGGACCTTCCGCTTGTACGATGTATGGGGTGCATATTTCATTGTAAATAGAATTGTGTATAAATGTTCTCGTGCTCCATATTCTTTTCTTCCCCACTTATTAAATACATTAATTTACAGGGTCTCCATTGAGTATTTGAGATAGCCTGATCAATAAAACCGTTCAGTTCTGTCAGTCTGATAAAGGACCGATTTGGTAGGACATTTAGCGTCCATTTGAAACTTCTCCCCCATCGGGCGAGACAAACTTCTCCAGTCACCATTTTGAGTGGCTCAATGTGTTGGAGGATTCCGGCGTGTCGCTCGATCGACCTCGGACATACCAAATTGAGCTGGGTAAAGGAATGATTCGGCCCCCGATCCGGCTTGGTGTGTCGGGCCCGACTGGCCGACGTGACCACTGTAACAATATGTAGATAGACCCTTGAACAGGGACAAACTGTCGTTCGGTTTTCCAAGGGACTGGCACACAATGACCTGCTTTCTGCTTATCGTACTGAAGTTATTTTATAACTCCAGTACAATTGGTATAAAGCAATAATTGGGGGTGGTTTAACCTCAACTCAGCCTTTTCCACTTGTTTCCGCAGTTAAAGAGAGTGAAGGAATTGCTTCAGAAATTGTGGATGCGCAGAAGAGGAGTACGGGAATCAAACGTGGAGCGAGTCTGGAGCAAGACTACGAGTCCTGGAAAAGGCAGATTCTCGAGAATGCAGCCAAGATCAACGAGGAGGGGTCTTAACCTCGGGTTCATTACCTAAAGGGTGGTGCCTCTCTGATAAATATGGGGGAGAGGCTGCCTCGCTGTTGAGGAGGGGGGTGTGGGGTGCTTCGCTTTTAAATGGAGGGGTGGGGGGTTCCTTCCTTGTTCAAAGAGGGAGTCTGCAAGTGAGTTCATAATGATAATGTGGCTTTAATATTGAATTTGGTTTAAAATTCTCATCATGTATTTATTTTTGTTGTTGTTTGGTCATGCCCTATTATTAATTATTGTGAAGAATAGGATTCCGTCGAATAAACATGAAATCCCACTGTGATGTGGTTAATGTGTTTCATTCTCTTTGTGGAATTACAATTGTCTTCCTGGGGGATGCAAACCAAACCATGGCGATTGGCATTATTTTCTTACCCTCGCCAGAGGAGAGGGTATTGCATTTGGATCCGTCTGTCTGCTGTCTGTCTGTTCTTTACTTAAATCAATGATTTGCAAGGATATCTATTGGTTGTTCTGTCTGTTTTTTGTATGTCAAAAGCTTACATGCCACATTTTTTTTACTCCGATCTTCACAAAAGTTCACCACCTGATAGAGGTAGTGACATATTGTTTTTTAGGTCAAAGGTCAACTATTATATATATTATATATATATATATATATATATATATATATATAAAACTGAAGCCTCATTGAGGTGAAGTCTTGGTTGACCCATGTGAGTGTCTCTTAATTACTTACTGTTTGAATGTGATTTGGACGGTGAGTACGTCTATTAATTACTTATTATTGAACCTTGACTACATCTATGAATTACCTCCATTAATTACATACTATTGGAACATACCTTTTGGACATGTCGCCCTTTAGAGCCCTTAAACCTTTTATATCCTTTCTTTGGACCTTTCAAAACCTTTTAGACCCCTTAAGAACCCTTGCTCCTCGAATACCCTATTAAAAGGCCCTGTTGGGCCTTCTGCAATCACACTTGAGATTCACCAGTCACAATCAAAAGGCCCCCCATTCGTAAACCACCTCAGTAACAAGCTTTGAGGGTGCAAGATATAATTAATTAATTTAATTTCTCTTTTTTTTTTTTCTTTTCTTTTCAGGTTCTGCTGATCTTGGTTCGTGGAATCGAAAAAGTCCCACGTGGCAAAGAGAAAACGTGTCCATGACAACAATTTGGGATATTTTTGTGATTTTATTTCTGCCAAACCTCAGGAATTT
>CM068965.1:88708771-88724641 GCA_035128595.1 Eptatretus atami | reverse complement strand
ATCATGTATTGAAACGTACACAGCTTGTTTGTAAGTTTGTGTAGTATATGTGTATAAAATATTGGGTAAATTTAGTCAAAGTTCAATGCCATACAAAACATGTAGAACACCTGTTATGGCGCAATTTTAAAATGTATCAACCAAATTTGTTATGCACAACATTCCATCACGTAAAACACTTGAGAGGGCAAATCTTCCAAATTACCAAATTGTTGTTTCCATGGCAACTATTGTTTATTTAGATTACGCAAGTATCATGTTATGCACATATTTCTCTTTCTTTTTTTTTTTGTGTCTTTCTCCACACACAATGTGCTAACGTAGCCCACAAACGCCATCTTGTGGCCACAAGTAGTACACATTCTCTTTTTTTCAACGGAATACCTCTAAAATACGAGCAGAGGTACTCGCACCTTGTGTGGAGGTACGATGTTGTTGTTGAAAAAGAGAGCGAGGTACGATGTATAATTCCATTTAATTAATCACATATAATTTAGCAGGCAATACTATATATTATAATAATGATTTAACGATTAATACAATACTACTATATGCAATATTTAATGGAAAATAACAGGCAATAATACGATACAATAAGGAATGATTAGGCCCCCGATCCGGCTTGGTGTGTCGGGGCCGACGTGAC
Source organism: Eptatretus atami (assembly GCA_035128595.1). NCBI lineage: Eukaryota > Metazoa > Chordata > Myxini > Myxiniformes > Myxinidae > Eptatretus > Eptatretus atami. The sequence goes on along the minus strand of CM068965.1, from coordinate 88,723,995 downwards.
CACTGTAACAATATGTAGATAGACCCTTGAACAGGGATAAACTGTCGTTCGGTTGTCCAAGGGACTGGCACACAATGACCTGCTTTCTGCTTATGTAAAACGCAATACTACACAATTATGACATTCATAGATGTCGTCAAGCCTCTGGATAGACAACATTTCAAGTCTGGTTGTAGGGTGTGCCAGAATTGTGAGCTTGGCGATTTATATATAAGAAGATTACTGCCTACCAATGAGTAGCGCTATACGATACACATTTACATGGACAGAATTGGGGTCTTCTCCCCATCCTGAACGTTTGAAAATGTTTTCTTGCATCTCCATTTGCTAAGAGGATTCCAATGGTATGCAATATGATGGGGTTACTACCGGTGGAGCTGATTCCATTGATGGACAGACGGAAAATACCACTACATATATATATCAAAACGGAACATAATATAAATATAGATGATGATACTAATACAAATATATAAATATGTAAATAATATTGTAGGATTTCAGAATCTGGTCTGATGAATGCATCCACAGCCAGGTCCTCAGACAGTTATTTCCTTAAATGCATGTTTCAGATTAGCCCCATCCCCATGTCTAATGGGATCTTAAATGTGATGCGTTGAGAAGGGTAAAGGATAGATCCCCTCTCTTATGGGAAGCTTTTTTCTTCACGACAGACACGTACACACATTTCTTTCACGAGCTCTGAAGCCCGCCCTCATTTTTCCTCAGCAACATTCTTTCACGAGCTCCGACGCCCGCCTTTTTTGGAGCGCACGGGTCGTCATGTTAACCGTGCGCAAGTGGGGCGGGGCGAGCTTGGGGCGGACTGCGCCCGCGGAGACGGCCCACAGATATAAAACGAATGGAGGTCCGTTCTGAGGGAGAGGAAAGCGGAGGCGAGAGAAGTGAGACTGTGAGAAGAAAAGAGGCGAGAGACGTAAGAGGAGGCAGAGAGAAGAACGAGAAAGAAAGCCAGAGAGGAAAAGGAGGAGGAAGTGTGCAAGCCCGCAAGTGAGCTGGCGAGCGTGTGGTGCACGTGTGGGTGTCAGCAGCGCCGCCAACAAGTGAGGCACGGGTCGGTCACCACAACACCAGGGTCTAAACCTGCGACAGACAATCTCGGTGCCCCCAGATGTCGACACATTCAGGGCTGTTCGCGAGAGGGTGCAAGGCTGGGTGCTGGCGACGGACGTGACACGCACGCACACATTTCAGGACGTTTTCACTTCACGGATGACTTTCTGGTGAGCGATACGATTCTACCCCCCCCCACCCCCGAGACAATTCTTACCCCCCCCCCCCTCCTTGAATGATCTGTTGGGTACCCATGTCTGTGTTTAGCTGTAAGTAGGTCAACCCCTGATAAGCATCTGCTCTTTGTGTCTTTCCTGGCATTTTGATTGATTTTGCTTTGAAATTCATTCTTTATTTACCTCAGAAAATAAAAAGTTTTTTATTTATTTATTTATGTTATTATTAATAAATTATAATTATTTGTCGATTTCCAACCTGTCCGTGTTTGTCCTTTCCTTCCATTGGTCTCGCATTGTCCGAACCCAGATACACTGGGAGGCAATTACCACAGATTTGACCAAAAATCGTCGGCATGCACCAGCGGTTAAAACGCTCCGCCCTAATTAAAATCTAATCAGATAATATTGATGCTTTGCCGAGGGCGCGCTCCCCACTCAGGTAACCACGTGACCTCTAGTTAACGGAATAATTAGACGGTGGACACTGGAACTCGTTGACTGGGTGGCGTTCGTGTTATAAAACAACCCACTGTACACAACGTTAATTGTGAGCGGTGGCCCCAGGTCCGGCTCTACCAAGGACAACCGGGGATTAATCCCCCTGAGTGACAAGCTGGTGTCTCGGTACCCGTGGCCGCAACAAAATTAATGTAGATGGTTATATAAATATGTAGATAATATAAATATAGATGATAGTAATAACAGTATATACATGTTTATATATTTGTATTATTATTATTTTATATATTTGTATCAGTCTGCTGGAGGTATGCACTCCACCGAGTGCCATTCTAGTTTATATTGCAGCACAAGCAAAGGTATCTCCCTCTGGAGTGTTATGATTGATTTGAGGGGTGTGGAGTGTTGATGTGTGATTTTGGTGTGTGGAGTGTTGATATCATTGAGGATTCGCCTCCAGGATAGATTTCAAGGGGAGTTCTCAAATCCACTTCCCTGACAGCGATCCTGAAGCCACCGACTCTGCAGTTAACTCCACAGTGCTACAGGTTAAACAACTACAGATGCCGTCTGAGACGCTTAATTTAGATAGCATCCAGCATCCAAATCCCGCTTTACCTTCCTGGCAAATTAAACCCTCCCAGGTAGAATACTGTGCTTCCTAACCCGCAACCGATTCCAGGATACGGCCAGGCTTTAACGTGGGTTACACGTTGGCTTCTGACTACTTGTAACGAATCGACTCGGGTGAACTCCCTGATGCAGCATGCGATATCTAATCAATTGAAAGTCAAGGGGACAGTTGGAGAGGGATTATAATTGGGTAATACACATGAAAAAAAGTCTTATCTACCCACAAACCCCTTTGAACAATCACTTGACACAAATAACTTAGGTTCCACATTCATTCTGGGGAAAAGAAGAAGAGTAAGGTTGATAGACGAGTGCTGGAGGTGAGAGAAGGATGCGACCTCACCCTTACCCGAACGTGAGCCGGTTGGCTCACGTGGTTCCGAACTGGATGAGCAATTATGGGTGTGTGGAGAGGTGCGGCGTACGAGGTGCAATAGTGTGATGCAGGTCCTGAAAAGAACCATTGGCAACTGATTCTCTGGTGCTCCAATTGAGTCAGCGAGATGCGTTCATGTAGAGATGAGAGTGTGTGAGGTGTGAACATATAGTGAGGGTCTTAAAAAGGACTGTTGGTGAACTTTGCCGATGCTCTGGAGTTTAGATGGAGCGAGCGAAATACAGCGCAGGAGAATGTCAGTCGTTGTGCGGTGACCTCACCCAGGAATCCTTTCCTCCACGATATCCCCATCTCTCTGTCAGACCGCTCTGCTCCAAGCTTCAGCTCTGTCCTCGACTCCAAACTTCTTTCTCTATTCCAACTCCAACCCCCTTCCTATGGCTCCCAGGCATGGCACACAGCTTGTCGGAAAAAGTTTATCCGTCGTGGTCAAGGAATAGATGAGTTACTTAACCGTCCCAGGTTCGCATACACAAGATCCCGATTCCTCCTTCAGTGATTATGTCAGTTTTAAAATGATTTCCACCGCTTGAAAGTGGCAGCTCAAGGGAACGTATCCATGCCTTCCTTCTCATCGTCCTCTCTCTTCTCCTTCCCTTCTAAAACTCCTTGCCTTTTTCCTCGTGTATTGGTGGTGATGATGATGGCGGTGGTGGTGTTGTTTTTGATGATGGTGGTGGTGTTGATGGTGTTGTGACTTAACAGCCAATATAACCTTTACCAAAGCATAATTAAAGAAATATATTGCTTTGTAACAGTATATAAAGTTGTGATTATCATGGAGTATGCTAGTACTCCATATAGAGGGATGATACAGGAAAAAAATGGCCACCCTGTCAAATGTGTGCACAGTGATATGCTCATAAACTACCAGAGAGTGAAGTCGTAAACATTTAAAAGCCATACCTTTTATTCTCAAGCATTTTCTGAACTACCAGGATTTCAAAAGATGCCAGAATACATCACTAAAGTACCACAACAAGAGATCGCTGAAATGCCAATTTGTACTTCTTCTTCTTCTTCTTCTTCTTCTTCTTCTTCTACTTCTTTCCCTCCAAAACCAATGTAAAACTGTAGCCCGAACTACCTCAATAACTGCTGAAACTATGACGGTGATTCCAATGCGAGGAAGTTACTTTGTCTCTGGGCTCATGCAAGCAACTCAAAATTTTTAAATATATAAAACATTAATCGTTTTATTAGGAAAAGAAATCAAACGTAAATATGGAAACCAGGCCAGGATAGTGGGAAGGGGTAAGATGGACAACACCATTCCAAAAGCAATACAAATCGAAACCATCACCCAAATCAACTGACACAAGTATCAAAACATTTTAATAACATGGATGGATTTAATCCATTCCAAATAACAAAATATATAAAACATTAAGCATTTTATTATTATTTTTTTAAATGATAATCATATTTTCATATCGTTACCCTCATAGCAAAAGTGCCCAAGTCATTTTTTTCCAGTTTTGAGAAATACACAAAAAACTGCAGCAATTCTTCATCAACGAATATTTATTCACCATTTCTTGTGCACAGAGTTGAGTTGTTAATGGAAGCGAAATGAAACAAATCTTGTTACTCGTTATTATGATTACGTCATATCATGGCTATAGATGACCGAGGCAGAAAGTCTCAAAAACTGGAAAAAATGACTAGGGCACTTTTGTTATGAGGGTGACTATATGTAGTAATCCACATAGCAGACTGAACCAAAAGGCAGGATTGAGGGAGGAGGGGTGGAGAATATATATATATATATTAATTTTTTTTCAGTCGGTGAGGCAGTAAGACAGTGAAGCCGTCCATCAGTCCGTGAAGACTGCCAATTAATGATGTCCTCTTTGAACATTAGTTGCAGACCACATGAATGTCTATAAATTACGTACTATTGGAATGCACGTTTTGACGCTTTAGACTGCTGAGACCCCTTCGACCGTTGAAGACCCAGGGGTCTTGGGGTGCTTAAAGACCCTGAGGACCAAAAAGAACCAGATGACCCAAAAGTTTCCAAGGACCCAAAAGTCACCAAGGACCAAAAAATCTAAAGACCACAAGGACCTGAAAGACCCCCCCAAGACCCTTTATAGTTGAGACCATTTAGACCCCTTACACCCTTCAGATAGATTAGACCACTTGGACCTTATATTTATTTGTAATATAAAATCACCAATATTACAAATAAATTTGCATCAAAGAAATGTTTTTATTATGATTGGTGTAAATTATGACAACACAGCAAATCTGTGCCATCAATCTCTGCAACGACGACGTGTGGAGAGATGAGTGTGGTGAGCCGATCCACTCTCGCGTACCATAACCCTCATAACATTGATGGATTTAATCCATACCAAAATAAGAAGATATATAAAACATTAAGCATTTTACTACGTACAAAAAAAATGCAGAAACAAAATCTACACTGATGAGCCAAAACATTATGACCACCTGTCTAATATGCTGTTGGTCCTCTGTGTGCCGCCAAAATAGCGCGGACCCGCCGAGGCATGGACTCTACAAGACCCCTGAAGGTGTCCTGTGATATCTGGCACCAAAACATTAGCAGCAGATCCTTCAAGTCCTGTAAGTTATGAGGTGGAGCTTCCGTGGATCGGACTTGTCGGTCCAGCACATCCCACAGATGCTCAATCGGATTGAGATCTGGAGAATTTGGAGGCCAGGGCAACACCGGGAACACTTCATCATGTTCCTCAAACCATTCCTGAACAATGTATGCAGTGTGGCAGGGTGCATTATCCTGCTGAAAGAGGCCACTGCCATCAGGGAATATCATTGCCATGAAGGGGTGTACCTGGTCTGCAACGATGTTTAGGAAGGTGACACGTGTCAAATTGACGTCCACGTGAATGGCCGGACCCAGGGTTTCCTAGCAGAACATTGCCCAGAGCATCACACTCCCTCCACCGGCTTGTCGTCTTCCCACAGTGCATCCTGGTGCCATCACTTCCCCAGGTAAACGGCGCACACGTACACGGCCATCCATGTGATCTAAAAGAAAACGGGACTCATTGGACCAGGCGACTTTCTTCCACTGCTCCAAGGTCCAGTTCCGATGCTCGCGTGCCCATTGTAGGTGCTTTCGATGGTGGACAGGGGTCATCATGGGCACTCTGACCGGTCTGCGGCTACGCAGCCCCATACGCAGCAGGGTGCGATGCACTGTGGATTTAACACATTCCTCCCGTGACCACCATTAACATTTTCTGTGATTTGTGCCACAGTAGACCTGTCGGTTCGGACCAGATGGGATAGCCTTCGTTGCCCTCGCGCATTGATGAGCCTTGGGCGCCCAACAACCTGTCGCCGGTTTGTCCCTCCCAGGACCACTGTCAGTAGATACTCACCACTGCTGACCGGGAGCACCCCACAAGCCTTGCAGTTTCAGAGATGCTCTGACCCAGTCGTCTGGCCATAACAATTTGGCCCTTGTCAAAGTCGCTCAGGTCTTTACTCCTGCCCATTTCTCCTGCATCCGAACACATCAACATTCAAGAACTGACTGTTCACTTGCTGCTAATATATCCCACTTGATGGTGCCATTGTAACAAGATAATCAATGTTATTACTTTCACCTGTCTCAGTGGTCCAATAATGTTTTGGTGTGTGTGTGTGTGTGTGGTGTGTGTATGTGTGTATGTGTGTATGTGTGTATGTGTGTATGTGTGTATGTGTGTGTGTGTGTGTGTGTGTTAAAATATCGAGGGATGAAATTTCAAAAAAAACAACCACACAAGGTGGCAATGACACCACAATCCTCTTTCAGATTTACCATCACGATATGTTTTGACATTTCACTCTTGTTGTGGGATTGTGATGGAACATTTATTCATTGTTGTTATTCTTCTTCTTCATTTTCTTCTTCTTCATCAATCACAATCCCACAACAAAAGTAAAATGTCAAAACATATCGTGTTGCTAAACCACAAGAGGGTTGGTTGTTTCATCGTGTCAATTCCTCCCGCTTGTTGGGTTGTTTTTTTGAGATTTTAATCTCGAGATTTTTTATAATTTTTTTAATTAAATGAATGGTTGTTCCCCCCCCCCTCCCTTGTTAGACTGTTAGGGTCGTGTCCCACAGGTGTACCTTGGCGTGAAGGATTAAAGGAGGAAGGGGACTCTTAATAAGTTCGGGATTCGTTGGTTTCCTTATCCCTACTTTTCACACGTTAAGGGTCTTCCAGTGGACCAAGCCTCGGGTCACGCATCCTCGACTGAGTCGAAACATCAAATAAACACACAGAGACAATCCGAGACGATCGCCAACCAGGGTCATGTCCAGTAAGCAGAAGGTCGACACCTGGTCTCACGTGTACCTGCGCCATGATGCACGAAAACAGGACGTCTGCCGTGATGCTGGAGGACGAGGCCACGAGGGTCAAGTTCTCGTTGATCGTGGCCCTGAGCGTGATGGTCGTCGCTAGTAACCTGCTGGTTATCTTTGTGCTGTGCAGCGCCGTGCCGGGCTGGAGCCGCAACTCGCGCTACATCATGATCTCCCTGGCCGTGGCCGACCTCGGGGTGGGCCTGGTCGTGCCTCTGAACCTTTCTGCGAGCGCCGAGCTGCTCGTCGCCAACAGGAGAAGCGTTTTCTGCGAGGTGGCGGCGTTTTTTAACGGAGTCTTCTTCACCTCGTCCATTTACTCCTTGACGTGCATCAGCATCGAACGTTACGTGGCCGTGCTGCGACCCCTCCATTACGGCAGCATCGTCACGGCCAAGACCCGCAGCGTCCTGATCGCCGCCGCTTGGCTCCTTCCCCCGCTGGTGCTCGCCCCCCTGTGCGTCCCCAACGGCTCCGTGTCCGTTTCCTTCTCCAGTGCTTCGCTCACCTGTGCACTCGACTACGCGAGCAACGTCACGTACAGGTGCGTCGCGGGCTCTGCTCGGTTCGTGTGATGACCAAGGTGTGATTGTGGGTATTGTCAGGACCTTTGGGTTGTTTTGTGTGTGGATGGGTGATGATACTCGGGGTGCAGCACAGTCATGATGGGCCGAATGGCCGATTTCTGCGTCAAAGTTCAATAGTAGTTACCTTACCTTACCTTACCTTACCTTACCTGCGCCATCGAAGGTGGATGGACATTTTTGTTTTCAAGTGATTCTTCACCATTGAGAGATGGGGCCAAAAACTAATGTATAACATGAGGTCTCACAGATGTGGATAATGTATGTAAACCGAGGTGGAGGAGTTGGTTTGGTGACGAGAACAAGTGGATTAAAGTTTAGTTAAGGTTTCGATCCAGATCCGACCTCTCGGTGACAAACAAAACATAAACTGTTCCACCACCTACACTCCCCCTGACCCCACTCACTCCCCGACCCCACTCACTCCCCAAACTCTCACTCCCCCCGACCCACTCACTCCCCCGACCCACTCACTCCCCCGACCCCACTCACTCCCCCCGACCCACTCACTCCCCCCGACCCACTCACTCCCGACCCACTCACTCCCCGACCCCACTCACTCCCCCGACCCACTCACTCCCCCCGACCCACTCACTCCCCCGACCCACTCACTCCCCGACCCCACTCACCCCCCCGACCCCACTCACTCCCCCGACGCCACTCCTCCCCAGACCCCACTCACTCCCCCCGAACTACCCACTCTCCCCGACCCCTCACTCCCCCGACCCACTCCCGACCCCACTCACTCACTCCCCCCGACCCCACTCACTCCCCAAACTCTCTCCCAAACTCACTCCCCAAACTCTCACTCCCCAAACTCTCACTCCCAAACTCTCACTCCAAAACTCTCACTCCCCAAACTCTCACTCCCAAACTCTCACTCCCCCAACCTCACTCCCCCCGACCTCACTCCCCCCGACTCACTCCCCCCGACTCACTCCCCCCGAACCTACTCCCACCACCTCATCACTCCCCCGACCTCACTCACTCCCCCGACCTCACTCACTCCCCCGACCTCACTCACTCCCCCCGACCTCACTCCACTCACTCCCCCGCCCACTCACTCCCCCGACCTCACTCACTCCCCCCGACTCACTCACTCCCACCCGACCTCACCACTCCCCCCAGACCTACTCACTCCCCCGACCTCACTCACTCCCCCGACCTCACTCACTCCCCGACCTCACTCACTCCCCCCACCTCACTCACTCCCCCCGACCTCACTCACTCCCCCCGACCTCACTCACTCCCCCGCTCACTCACTCCCGCTCTCACTCCTCTACCTACTCATCCCCTGACTCACTCACTCCCCCCCCGACTCACTCGCTCCCCCCCGACCTCACTCGCTCCCCCCCGACCCCACTCGCTCTCCCCGACCCCACTCATTTCCCCCGACCACTCATTTCCCCGACCCCACTCTTTCCCCCCCCACCTTCCCCGACCCCACTCATTTCCCCCGACCCCACTCATTTCCCCCGACCACCACTCATTTCCCCCGACCCCACTCACTCCCCGACCCCACTCACTCCCCCCCCCCGACCCACCTCACTCCCTCCCCCCCACTCACTCCCCCCCACCGACACTCCCCCCGACCCCACTCACTCCCGACCCCTTCACTCCCCGAACTCTCACTCCTCCGACCTCACTCGCTCCCCCGACCCTCATCGCTCCCCCCGACCTCACTCGCTCCCCCCGACCACACTCATTCCCCGCCCGACCCCACTCACTCCCCCCCGACCCCACTCACTCCCCCAAACCTCACTCATCTCCAACGATGACGACGCCAATACCCCACTCCCTCCCACTGACCCCAACCTCCACCCAACTCACTCTCCCCTCTCCCCCACTCACCTCCTCCCCCACACACCCACCAATCACTCTCCCTCTCCCCCCTCACCTCCTCCCCCACCACACCCACCAACTCACTCTCCCCTCTCCCCCACTCACCTCTCTCCCCACTCACCCAGCCCCTTCCCACCCTATTCACTCACTCACTCACTCACCCTCATCTCCCCCACCATCTCTATCTCGCACGCACACACCCTCTCTCTCCCACCACTTCACCCCTCTCATGGTATTGCATTCGAGTCCATTTGTCTGTCTGGTTGTCCACACGGAGCTTGAGTAAGTCTATTAATACAGGAGACTCTCAAAACCCCCTAAAACCTTCCTAACCCCAAAACCCCTGAGACTTTCTCGCCTTTAGAACCTAAATATCCTCTAAGACCCTCTGAACCCTTTAGAACTCCGAGTCCCCCTTAGACCCTAAATTACACCCTTTAGTTCTGTTTGACACTTGAGACCGATTTCAACTTTTAGACCGATGACCTTTACACATTTACAACGACACCATTACGACCTTTCATTTACAATCAACGACCTTTCATTAAGCACATCCCTCCATGTCTTTTTTTCCTCACACACAAGTCCTGGCGAGGGTCTGCAATCTCTGATTGGTCTTTCTCGTTACCCTCGCCGAGGGAGAGGGTATTGCACATTCTCTCTGTCTCTGTCTCTGTCTGTCTGTCTGTCTGTCTGTCTCTGTCCGCACAGAACTTTCATGTTTTTTTCTCCACAACCGTTTGTCAGATTGACACAAAATTTTTACCATAGGTGTGACTACTCATGGAGAATGTTTTAATTATGACGTCATAGGTCACATGCTTTGTTCGCCATATTGAATTGAAGAAAAATATTAAATAATGTTTCCTCTGGAACTGCTTAATCAATCGACATGAAATTTCACAATTATGATCTAGTAATGATAGAGAATACATGTTTTAAATTTCATCTTCATCGGACGCATGGTCTGGCAGCCAGAATTATTTAATTTTTTGATCTGGAGTTAAAATGTTTTTTGTTTTTTAAATGCATTTATTTATTTATTTGTTTTTTGAATAAGGTTCACTTGGCTGTGCCTGGATGGGTTTGGGGGTAGAGGAGTAGCAGCTGATACCCGAATCTGATCCAGGTTCCTCCTGATTACTTCATCTTTGCTTTTTTTCTTACAAGTTCGGGTTCCTTCTGATTACTCCAACCCAGGACTGTACCTACTTGGTCTTCCATTTGATTTGAATTTAATGTTTTTTAAATCCCATTCTGAATTCTATTCAATAATGAATAATAATAATAATAATAAAAAAACCGTTTTGGGTCAGAGTCAGGTGTCTGATCAAAGCGGGACATCTTGGTACCCGGTCATCACTGCGAGCAGTTATAAAATGGTAGTTCTAGTTATGTCTCTTGTTAATGATGTAACACAGCAGTACACAAACACCACACAAAATACACCACACAAAACAAGGTCTGGCGAGGGTCTGCAATCTCTGCTTTTTCTAGTTTGTTTTGTTTTTGAAGTGATACACATCCTCTCCTTTACTTTGGAATTTTGTGTATTTTTGCAAGGAGCTACCTCTGTAATGGTACTTTTGTGAGTGTTGTGTATCGGTACCTGGGTAAGGGTACTTTTGTGAGTGCTGGGTATAGGTACTTTATGAAACCCAAGGACCATTGATTTGACATTTGACCTTTGGCCCTTGCAGCATCGTGCTCACCCTCCTGGTGTATTTTCCATGCTGTTCCATCATTACGGTGGCGAATGTGCAGTTGTGGCGTGCAGCACATTGGCATGCGCGTAACATGCGGAGAGGCAAGGAGTCGAGGCCACACGAGGACGCTGCTACACGTGTCCTGCTTCCTGTTGTGTTGCTTTTCTATACATTGTGGTCACCGTGCGTTTTCATAATGATCTATACCGGTGAGTAGGTTGTATCAGCATACTTTACTGTCACCTATCATTCCTCCATTCATACAAGTGTTGCTCATGGAGGAGCAGAATCGAGGGTAATAGGTTAATGTGGGTGAGAAGTGGGGGAGAAGGGCAAACAGGTGGTTGGTGTGGTGCATCCTTTTATTGTTTATTTTCGGATGCAGTACAAGGCTGCAGGTGCAGCTATGCCGCTGGTCGCTGATGTAGTACCCTCTGTAGGTTAGGGCAGGAATTTGTCATTTATTGATGATGCAGGTGGATAGCTCGACTTCTCTCTGTGAAGGACACCATGACATCTTTAACGTCCACCAACTAATGCTAGTAGATGGGACACCCGGTTTAACGTCTATCCGAGGGATGGCGCACACTTTGAAACGCCGGGATGACAGTTTGTAGCTAGGTCAGGACAGACAGCTTGGAGGCGAGTGTGCATACCTCCGAGGGCAGAGGTTTGAACCAGGGTCCATGGCCCCCAAGGGGTACGTGCGATGAATTATTGATTTGAGACGGCGAAAGAGAAGCTGTTTATTCACATATTATGAGTCAACATTGAGAGGGGGTACATGACGCCTACACTGAGGCCAAGGGTTCGCCAACCGAAAATGGTTCAGAAGCCCTGCTCTAGGATCTAGGGGCCAGTCCATCCTGCCAGCCTTGCATTATCATGAGGAGAGAGGTTGTGGGTGAAAGAGACCGAGTCTTCGTGTGTGTATTCAAGCTATGAGGCGGTAGTGGACCGTAGACTCGAAGGCTTCGAGGAAGGGCCATGAAATGACAACCTTTGAAGGCAGTTCTTACTTGCAAGTCTTGTTAATGAACTTTTCAACTTCACCCACTAACTTCCCTTTTTACTTTCCCATAGCTTGAATACTACCCCTTAACATGTCTGGACTGTTTCCAGGTGTGACCAAGATAAAGGTGAACCAGTGGATTGAATTCCTGTCCATGTGGTTGCCCGTGTTTGGCAGCCTGCTCGACTGTGTCATTTATTTCTGGATCAATCGCAGCTTCCGCCGACGTTTCCAGGAAATGATTACCATGCTCTGTAAGAAAGCACTCGGCCGTGAAATCGGCACTCGGTGAAGACAGAGATATTTTGCTGGCCACATGCCATCTTTGTGTCCTGGGTTTCCAGGAACCAAAGAGCCCAGGGTTGGACGTGGAGGAACCGCAGCATCCAAGCCTGGTCCAGGCACAAACAGGAACATAGTAGTTGGACCCATCGAGGTGTGAATTTTGGTTTGTAGTTATCAAAGGATGGGTCTAGTAACTGTATCATGGTGTTGGGTGGAGCGTTTAACGATGCAGTTGACAATCTGGGGGGAAATGGACAATCTTTCTCCTTCCTTTCCCCCCCTTTCTTCCCTAATATTGCTTGGAAACGGTTTTGATCTTATTGGTGCTCTTTGTGTTCGATTCATCGGTGTTTTACTGTTCAACACTTTGTGTATGTTGCGCTCTGTTTTCCAAGGACGGTGGAAATTGACGACGTTGCGTGTTTGTATCATGTCGTGCTTTCTATGCTCGGAGGGTAGTTTTGTATGTTTGTGATGTCATTTCCTGGTATCTTTGCATCCTTTTCCTTTTTACGTAAGCTCGGACATCTCTTGTACGCGATAGTTGAATTATTCCTGAAGCTGGGACAAAACTAGCTTGATATGAAATGTTTGATATTGTGTCTGCTTGACATTTAATCACTGTTATTTATTTATTTTGAAGAGTGGAGAGATTTGTATTTTCACTTTCACCACCTCGTCTGATGTCATTAAAAGTCTTGTTTGTGTAGGAACCTATTTAAACCTTGTGTAAGGATTCTGGCGCCACTCTCCAAATAATCAATTCCGTTGAGTCTTTGAGCAAGGAATGCAGTTCTGTGGTTTGCCTTCATCTTCCCAATAGTAGTCGAGACGGTAGTTTCGGACAGGGTGGTGGCTCACAATGGTCTGTTCTTGCAAGAGATGGATCTTTACAAGCGGACAAGATACTCTGATGATTAATGTCCCTCTGAAGGAGGATGTGCTTGATCTGAAGGAGGTTATCAGGTAAGAAATGTACATGTGTTTAAATGAACCATTGTGATGTTCTTTTGGACCTCACTCTTGGTATTTTCCATAAGAAAACCACAAGTTGAAGTACATGTCCATGACTAAGTGGAAAACACATGTTTGTATTTTTGTAGTTAAAGATTGATGACGGTTCATGACTTGATTTGGAGTGTCATATCAAAGGGGTTGAATACTTTTTGATGCAAAACATTTCAGGTTTTCATTTTTAATTATTTTTGTTAAAATTTCTAAAAAAAACTGTTTTCACTTTGTCATTATGGGGGTATTTTGTGTGGATCGGTGACAACATTTTTAAAATTTAATCCATTTCAAATTGAGGATGTAATGCAACACAATGTGATAATAGTCGAGGGGTGCAAATACTTCTTCAAGGCACTGTCACATACAATAACAGGATGCAACTCACGCATGCATGGGGGTGGACAAGATGGATGCAGAAGGAAACTCCAAAGAGGGAAAACTTCAAGGAGGAGGGATTTTGGTGGTGGTGTCAAGGGTGGAAAAGATCATGGATTAATATTGAGGATGAGCTGAAAAAGTGGTGAACAGCTCTCTTGAAGACCTGGAGGGAAGAATGAGATCTTGGAGTATGTGGAAGTTGATTCAACAGGTGGGAAAAAAAGAGGAATGAATGAGTGGAGGTGAGCAGTGATCCTGGATTTAGGTAGTTTCACCAGAAGGGGGTTGATGGTGGACCACCTTGGGTAGAGGAGGGGGACAAAGCATGGAAAGAGCAGAGGGTGCAAGACCAGAAAGGAGGTGGTAGAAGACAGAGACCCCACTAACTTGTCTGTGATTGTGAAGTGACAAACCCATAGACTCAGCTTCATTGCCAGAGATTCCAATAATGTTATAGGCCTTGGTTTCCATGGCAACAAGCTGAGCAAGATGTGAGGCAGGGGAGCCAGCCCAGAGAGGAGAGTAGCACTCCACAAATCTGTGGATGAATGCTTTGAAAGTGGATAGGAGTTCAAGTGTGCTGAGGAAGGTCTTTGCACAATGGCGGATGCCCAGCCGGCGATTGGTTTCGTTGGACTGCTTTGAATTGTGGATTGTCCAGAAAGATCATGGCTGATGGTGAGACCCAGGAGTTTGAATGACGGAACTTCTTTAAGATGATTGTTAAGAAAGTAGACAGGAGGGTTTGTCAAACGGTCCAGTCAGAGAGAGATAGCCGACACAGTGGCCTGCAGGAGCATTCACCCCCTCCCAATAATGCTACATTTAGATCAATTATGAATGAAAATAATTTTTCCAAATGAACTTTTTTATTAATAACTGAAGAGATCAAACTAAACACTGTTATAGTTGAAGGAGGTTACATGTCGGGAATACCTGTAAAAAAACATGTACAAATCAAAATTCACTGGTTGTAGCAGTATTCAAGCCTTGAGGTCAGTACCTGGTTGAAGCACCTTTTACAGCAATGACTGCTACGAGTATTTCTGGGTCGATCTCTACCAGCTTTGTACAGTGAGATGGTGAAATGTTTACCCATTCTTCCCGTGAAAATTGCTCTAGTTCTGCTAAGTTTGGGGATCGTCGATGGATCGCAATCTTCATGTCTCATCATAAATGTTCAATTGGGTTCAAGTGAGGACTTTGACTGGGCCACTCAAGAAAGTTTATTTTCTTCTTGTTCAACCACTCCAGTGTGGCTTTACTTTTGTGCTTCAGATCATTGTCCTGCTGAAATGTGAATCTCCGACCCA
>CM068965.1:88698534-88708636 GCA_035128595.1 Eptatretus atami | reverse complement strand
TTTCCGCCGGTACTCCAGGGGCCTCCGTCTGGCTGTCGCCCAGGCAGATGCCTGGCCCATCCCCATCTCCTTGAGATACTGATCAACCACGAGGCACGTGGTCGGCCCATTAACCTCCTCCACTCACGAGACTCCCTCGCTGAGAGAATCTGGTGAGCAGGATCAGCATACAGGAAACGAGCCACATGTCCATACAGCCGCAGCTGACGCTCACGGACTATGCAGGTAAACAATCTCATTTGAGTCTCTCTCAACAACTGCTCGTTGGACAAAAGTCCGACCAGCAACAGCCAAGGATTCTCCGAAGAGACCTGGTACCAAAGGAATTAAGTCTCCGTCTCAGATCCTTGGTCAGAGTCCAAGTCTCACATCCACAGAGCAAGACTGGAAGCACCAAGGACCTGAAGACTCGGACTTTCGTCCTCCCGCACAGGTACTGCAGCGCCACACCCCATTATCCAGTGAATCCATGACTCCCAGGCCCGACCCAGATGTCTATTGACCTCTGGCTCACAGCCAGCAGAGACATGAATATCACTGCCAAGGTAAGTGAATCTCTCCATGACCTCAACATCCTCACCAACAAACAGACACAGACAGGACAGCAGCATCCAATATGTCATTATAAGCCTGGATCTTAGTTTTGACCCAGGAAACCCATAATTACAGCGGCTCCGACTCCTCATTCTGCACCTCGAGGGCCCCCGAAAGGATATCTAAAGTCTCCGCAAAGATGACTGCATCATCTGCGAAATCAAGGTTTGTGAAGATGAGATGAAACTCTTTACTTCCCTCCCTGACCGAGACTCAATGCCTGGAGCTCGATGTACCGTTAACCCTTGCTGAGCTGGAACATGTGCTGGGTGAAATGGATTCAGGGAAGACTCCAGGAACTGATGGCTTACTGGCTGAGTTTTTCTTGGCTTTTTGAGGCCTTCTGGGTCCTGAGCTTTTGAACGTTATTCAAGAATCTCTGTGATCTGGTGTAATGCCATTAGGTCTCAGGAGGGCGGTGGTGAGCCTCTTTCCAAAGTATCTCCGGGGAATGGAGATTTGGCGACCGGTTTCCATACTATGTACTGACTACAAGCTTTTCTCAAAGGTGATGACAAATAGTTTGAAAAGTCATTGGAGATCTGGTCTTGCCTAATCAGAGCTTCTGCATCCCCAGTCATTCCAGTTACGACAACATTTTTTTGTTTGTTCGTGATTTACGAGACGCTTACTAAGACCGAAATGATTTTGGAATATTTTTCTTGACTTATAAAAAGCTTTCAGCAGCATTGATCACGACTTCTTGTGGCGTGTTGGAAGCATGTGACTTTCGAGTCCATTTCAGGACTTTTATCACTCCATTGTACACTGATGGATTTGTAATATGTACCACATAATTGGAAATGTTGGTAAAGTATGTTCAGTGGAAAATTAAATGTTTGTACTGTGGGGAAAAAAGCAGACACTTGGGCAGTGTCCTGGTAGCCTTTGACACCTATGCTTGCTAAGCGGGGCTGGGCTGAATTAAAGGAATTTTGGGGTGGCTGAGTTAAAAGGAATGACGGACTGGGAGGAAAGAATTGTTACGGGAAATGCTGATCAAAGCCACGTACATGCGCATTAAAGCCCAGCCAAGGCAGACATCTCGACGTCTGGCCTCGGAGTGACTTTGTGTAAGACATAATATAAGGGAGAGGAACATGATGTAACCAGAGAGAAGCTGCAGCATTAGGCCAGTTTGGTTCAAGATGAACCTATCATATCCTGCTGGTGTTATAGAACCGACATCCAAGCAGATGAATCCTCTCTGGGCATATCAAAAAAACAAAAGGCATGTTCTTCATCCTCATTCCTCAGCACTGCTGAGCGAAGTGTGGTCCTTAAGAGCGAGCAGTGGACTCGGGTTCATCTGCTGGTCTCAGTCATATGAAGATCACCCCCTGGGGACTCGCAACGCAACTGGCCAGTCGGACATCACTTTGTGCACACTTATCGACTTTGACACCAACTCATACCCTGCTGGGGTTTTTTGTTTTTATTAAGGACGGGGTACATGAGATATATTGCCGACTTTGTGAGTTTTAAAAGTACTGAGCATGTCATATGTAACTTTGTGGAGTTTTAAAATCATTGAGTGTTTCTTTTAACATCATTGTGATGGGATATTATTGAACGGGATTCGTGTTTGAAAAGTAGACAGTGGGGATTAATAAATTTCCTATTAAATATTCTTCTGTTTCATGTTATATGCTGGTTTCACCTGTTAAACGATAGATGGGACATATTCTTGTCCGCAAAGTTTTTCTACCACGCTACCCCTCTAGTTAACTGGGGCACTCGCTCCGGTGCACGGAGACAGCACGTAACAACACCAACATCTCCAGTATAAAAAAAGTTAACAACGAGCTTGTTTCCCCCGGTTTCAGACTTACTTTTTGCTTTAGCAATAGAACTGCTACTTAATCCACTCAGAGAGAATATCTCCAATCTAATTTATTTTCCAAGGAGCCCTTATTTGACTGTTTCAGCTTAAGCCGATGATGTTTGTGTCATAATCCGGAACAACCATGATATTATTGCTCTTGTTGAATCCTTGAGTAACTTTTTCCTTGCTTCTTCTCTTCAAGTTAATTGGAAGAAAAGTAAAGCTCCATGGGTGCCATACGTTAATAGGTGTCTCCCTGCCTTGCCACCTCCACCACTTCCAGAAAACCTAAAATGTGGGGAAGAGACAGTATCTTGGTGTATTCCTGGGTTCCACACAATTTGTGTAAAACAAATTGGGATCGCTTCATTGAAGAAATAGAGAGAAGACTGAACCTGTGGAAAAGAGCCTCGCCACATCTGTCTTTTCAAGGCCATGTCTTGGTGGCAAATAACATGGCTGCTGCAATTTTATGGCATCGGTTTATTTGTGTGCAACCTCCGGAAGTGCTGCTGGGCCTGATCCAGGCCAAAGTGGTGGATTTTTTTTTTTGGAGAGGATTGAATTGGCTCCGGCCAAATGTTATATGTCGTTCTTCGCCCGATGGAGGTCAGAGTCTTGTTCATGTGAAATCCAACATCATGACCTTTTGCTTGTGCTCTATTCAACGCCTACTACATGGTGAGCACTGGCCGAACCGTCCCTTGGCCTGTCACATTTTGCGGCAAGCGGGCATATCAAAAAAACATGTCCTGGGTGAAATGGACATGGTCCATAGACTTGGCTATGGTCTTGAAATCTTCTTGACTCACCTTCAGCATGTGTACATAACAGTGGCCATATTTTACTGGAGTCTTCTTAATGCCTGGCAAGGCCTTTCAGTGAGTCACAAAGAGGATGCACACTCCCCAAGAATGTTTAAAATTGAACCTCTATTTTTCAACACTCTCTTCCCTGATATATTCAGGAGCCGTGACTTGTGCCAACGTTTTATTGACGCAGGCGTCACTAAAAGTGTGGCACCTACTATACTACACCCAAACTCCAGTGGATGGTGGAAGTCTGCAGAAGAAATTTCAGCTGCAACAGGAGTTTGGTCCAAGATGACAATTGGATTAATATTGAGGAAAGTAGTTCAAAAAGGTCATCAATTACGATTATTTTGGATTCGGAATGCACATGTTCAACCCAACGAGTCCTTTTTCCCAAAACTGGTTTTCGATTTTTCTCCCAAAGAGCTACTCCCTGTCAGCACAGGGGCAGATGTATTCCTTTTACTGGCAGTAGGAGCATGTATAGGTCATGCATATATGTAATTTTTGGTGTTTCTCCATTAAATGAGGTAACAAGTTGGAAGAGGTTATTCCCTGCCGGACCCCCGCTGAACCTGTATGGGAATTGATGTATGGTAAGCGTGTCACCACAAAAACAGGAGATCTCCAGTGACGTCTTGCCCACTGGATCATCCCATGCGACACGTTTGTCAGGCAATTTGCCCCAATATCTGTGTGCTGCCCCTTTTGCCCTCCGAGTGAAGACATATTTCATTTTTAGCTCACCTCGACTTTCGTCATGTGAACTGATGCGATCGAGCAGCGTCCGTAAGTGAGTGAGTGAGTGTGTCAGTCCGTAAACACTTCAGTCCTTATCGCTTGAAACAAACACACAATTTTGATGAAACTTGGCCACAAGCTTCATATCTGATGCCTAACGAAGTTGAATTCAAAATCTGCGTTCATTAAAGGGGTCTACAGGAGTTCTTTTGACCCCTCTCCCCAAATAGGTATTGCTCTCGTCTCCAAAAGTACACACACTATTTCGATGAAACTTGACCACAACCTTCATCACCAGTGATGTACCAAAGTTTGTTCACAGCATAAAAAAACATCACGGTCTGAAGGGGGTTAACGGGGGGTTGAGTGACTGCTGCTCCTGATCCAGGTGAGGACATGTGGTCCTATTTTTTGTTGTTGTTGTTGGTTGTGAAAGACTTGTTCCATTATTTAACTGGTTAGACGATGTGTCACTCAAAATGAATTTCACATTTACTTTTGGATCCTTTCTTTTTGGCTTCCCAATAAAATGTCAGCAGGCCAAAAAATATGAACTGCTGTGTTTCTTTGTAGCTGCAGGTAAACTCATCACATATGTACCTGTCGAGGAAGGAGAAGAAAGATGGTAAACCCATTCATCAATACAATGTCACATCGTTTTCTGTGAGCTTGCATCTGCAATGTTAACACTTGAGTTCAATTTTCCCAAGACCATGGCTGTGTGGGATAACTTTGTGGAAAAATGATGTTTGTAAAGTGTCTGTGAAGTTCATCAAAATGAATTAGTATTCCTGTTTAATATAATATCTTTTCCATAAAGATACAGCGTTTCCATACTTTGTAGTACTGTACTGTTTTATTGTTGTTAAAATGAACTCCTTTACATCCCACTCTCTTCCTCATTTTCATCTTTTATCTTGTTCTGTTGCCATTGTTGAATTGTAAGATGTAAATACATATGCAATTTTATATTTTTAGAATAAAAGGACCTCAAAATTCAGTGTCTCCCCCTCACTGAGACCTAGACTCAGATTGTGCACTCTCTCCTCCCCCCCCCCCCCCCCTCCCCTCACTGAGACCGAGACTCAGACTGCGTGCTCTCTCTCCCTCTCCCCCCCCCCCCTTCACTGAGACCTCGACTCGGATTGCCCGCTCTCTCTCTCTCTCTCTCTCTCTCTCTCTCTCTCTCTCTCTCTCTCTCTCTCTCTCTCTCTCTCTCTCTCCTCCTCCTCCTCCTCCCCCCCCAATAATTAAAGACCGAGACTCAGATTGTTGTCTCTGTCTCCTCTCTCTCCCCCTCTCACTGAGACCTAGACCGTCCCCTTCGGGGGGAGAATTTGGCTCCCTTTCCCCTTTTTTCCCTTTCTCTCGTGCCCTCTTATATAGCCACATGCTCCATTCTCTTGAAATATGATACCTTGTTCTCAACACGGGTTGAAAACCGTACTTCCCAGACCTGAGTTCTCCTATGGCCTGCACGCATTGTCCATCTAGCAGAGTGAAAAGGTCTCTTTCCCATTTGGTGGAAGTGGGCGGTTTGTTTGTTTTTTTTCCCAGCAAACCTCAAGGACTCCATTGGCCCGTCCAGGGTTGCTTGTGACTCCATGGTCTCAGGTGCGTTGCTGGGCCCGAGAGAAACGGCACACCGATGAGCGATTTCGGGCCTTGAATGTGTTTCTCCTAGCGATAAGCTCAAATCTCATCCTCAAGACCTTTGAGAACCTCTTCCTTCTCTTCTGTTACTCAGTGCTTTGAAAAGGTGCCAAAGAATAATTAGGATTATCGTTAGGCCAAACGACGTCATATTTCCTTTGGGTTTGACTCGAAATGTACACACGCACTCATCACCCGCTTGGTCGATCATCATCCCATCACACTTCCGCACACTCTGGGACAGGGTCAGGATCAAATGGCGTGAGTTCACTTTGACAGCTCAAACTGGGATGGATAAATTAGATGGAAACAGTATCAAGGGCAGCACGGGTTAAAACCCGCATTCAGTTGTCATGGAAACAAGAAACAAAGGTCCTGATGTTCCAAAATGGCATGGTTTGTGGGATGTTACTCATACAGTGTGGTAGATATATAATGTGGGGAGGGGGTGGGGGTGAATAAATTGTCAAAGGGAGGGGGAAACATCAGGTGGGGGACAACTTTGACTCATCTTAACCTGAGTGAGTCCAAAAGGGTTTTTTTCATGAAAATATTTGATTTATTTGACAATTACACAGCATTATTGTATTACAAATAGTATTCCAAATTACTTGTTCATGTTGTTTTGTTGTGGAATAACGTCAGATCACGTGCGATGACGTAATTGCCCAAGAGAGGACCCAGGTGGGTCACGACAAATCTGTGGGATGGGATTTGTTTCAGGATCTTGTTGCATGAGATCATGATGACAATATGATTTTCAAAGAATCTTTTAA
This sequence comes from Eptatretus atami, assembly GCA_035128595.1. NCBI lineage: Eukaryota > Metazoa > Chordata > Myxini > Myxiniformes > Myxinidae > Eptatretus > Eptatretus atami. Next base: position 88,702,235 of record CM068965.1, on the reverse strand, counting down.
TAATCGAATGTAAAACTTTGTGTAATCAATGTGCCTCTGTCTTTCATTACGTTTCCCAAACTCCCAAAGATTTAAAAATTCCACCTGGAGGGAAGTTCACAAAGTTTTACGAATGTGATAGAAATCGGTAAGAATCGCTAACTTTCTAATATTCATAAATCGGATGTTAATTAATGATGAAATAGATTTCCTCACTAATTATAAACACCTGTTTATTGAAAGGAAACCAATTTTTGGAATGTTCGACCATCGTGGGTATCCTGTGTGTCAAATGTTCTGAATGACTCTTCTATTATCCTACTCAATGGATATGGATTCATACGAGGGGGTAGTTCAAGGTTGATGTGGACCTTTAGTCTCGATAATCAAAACCATTATGGGGGTGAATGAAGCTTCACCTGTTCGAGGTGTTTCCTGCAACATGCCAACACTCGTCCCATCAGCAACACGACAGGTCTTTGGGACAGGTACGTGGCCATTTCAGGAAAGGCGTTTTGACGTCGCCATTTGTAAACTCGATGCCACTCACATGTTCTTGGGGTGGTCCAGATAGATGAACATCACAAGGTAACGAGTCTGGATGTAATGGGGGGTGGATTAGAGCTTCTCATCCTACGTACGCAACAAGACCCAGGTTCCTGGAGGTTAAGTAGAGTACACGTGCATTCATAACCATGTTGTAATTATCTTATTGAAGTTCGCTAAGAATGTAAGATTGTTTTGACAATTCCAACATGGACATCCATTGCCTCTGTGGTTTAATGTATCGTAATCTGAGGATTCTCCAAAATAATCTGCGAGACAGACACGTGAGTTGTTTGTTCGAGTGATAGCACTTTGTACCATGTTTGAATGCTCAAGATCGTCCACCAATTCGTGTCCATTTTTGAACTCGTTGACCCCTTTAAACACAATGTTCATGAGGTGCATCAGTATACTGCACAGACAGTTTCCTGGGAATTTCCACTTGTTTGATGTTCTTCTCCACAAGGAACATGATGCACCATTACAGTACTGTTCCACAGCACACGTAACGATGGTTTGCATCGTCTTGGTTTTACCCAGAATGCATTTACCTGTTCATGTCATGACCTCTATAACTTACTCAGGGAACAAAATACGAGTGTACAAAGCTTCAGAATTGAACAATTAATTAAATATATTCTCACAAAGGTCCACCTCAACCTTGAAAAACCCCCTTGTAGATCTATAACTATTTTGTTTCTTTCTCCTGATCTCCATTGATCAGGTCCTGGAAACGTTTCAACTCCAGGTTCCTTTAGGTTCAAACTTTAGATGTCCCAGATAAAGTTTATGTCATATCCTTTCATTTTCTGGTTGTAGACTCGATCAAACTCCTCGCTTTGTGCCACTGTGAAGTGGTTCTTCCAATCGCCAACTTTTCCTGCTCACCACACCATGAAGACACATGTCAACGTTCCTCTCATCACGAACCACACATACACTCACCAAACAAACCGATTCTCTATTCGCTGTGATGCACAGTGGTGTCATGCCAAATTTTGAGGTGCCGTAGCCCTGCAAAAATATGTCGTGCATGACATCGTCGCCAGATCAAATCTACCGTCACATTGAGTTTTCAAATTGACACGAACCATTTGAGTGCCGAAAATGAGTGATAAATGAAATATACACATTTTACGATTCATAAAATCCTTCCTTTTCTCCAAGAGCCTCATCTCAGGTCCTCAATTCGCATTCAGACCAAGTCACTTCACCTTAGACATGCTGTTTCTATTCTCCCAACAATGGATGGAGGTTCTCGATATCAAACTTGAGTTCAGGGCCGTCTCTCTGGACATATTTTGAACTTTTGATACAGTCTGGCATCCCACCTTACTCTCCAAACTCTTTGTCCACATCATCCAAGGCCAACTCCACACATGACTTACTGACTTCCTCCACTTTTGCAGCCAACATGTGGCTCTCAACAGAATCCTTTCATCTCCTCTCCCTGTCAAGGCTGCAGAGCCCCAATGCAGTGTTCTGGTCCCAGTCCTATTCCTGATCTTCATCAATCCATCCATCCATTGGGACCAGACTCTGTGCAGAGCGTTGGTGCTGCCTAAGCAGTCTCCTTGGCTGTTGGGCACAATCCTGGATGGGTGGCCACTCCGACACAGGATACCAGCAAGCTGGCACTCATTTTTGCTGCCCTCAGAAGGATGACAGGCAGAGTCAACCACACCTGGTATTAATTCAGCAGCCAAGGGGGATTTGAACTCACGATCCTAGGATCCCAAGGCCACCACCCTAACCATTAAGCCAACAACAGGCATGATCTTCATCAATGATGTCTCTTGTTCTCTGAAAAGAAACCCTCTTCATCCATTTGCTGATGACCACCGTCTGCCATGACATCCCTCATCCTTCTGACAGACAGCAGCCTCTTCTCTCTCTGCAGACCTTGATAGAATCACAAACTGGTCAAACACTTGAAATATTTATGTTAACCCTGAGAAATCCATATATCTCTATCTCTATCTCAATATGTGTGTGTTTGTGTGTGTGTATGTATATATATATATAGTTACAGATTTCAGAATCCGGTCTGATGAATGCATCCACACACCAGGTCCTCAGACAGTTATTTCCTTTAATGCATGTTCAGATTAGCCCCATCCCATGTTAATGGGATCTTAAATGTGATGTGTGAGAAGGGTAAAGGTAGATCCCCTCTCTATGGGAAGCTTTTTTTCTTTATGACAGACACGTTCACACACATTTCTTTCACAAGCTCTGAAGCCCGCCCTCATTTTTCCCCAGCAACATTTCTTTCACGAACTCTGAAGCCCGCCTCATTTATCCTCAGCAGCATATTTTGCGAGCTCCGACGCCCGCCTTTTTGAGAGCGCACGGGTCGTCATTGTAACCGTGCCCCAGTGGGTGGGGTGAGCTTGGGGTGGACGGCACCCCGCGGAGAGGGCCTGCCCTCGTTTTTCCTCAGCCACATTCCTTCGCGAGCTCCGACGCCCGCCTTTTTGAGAACGCACGGTCGTCCATGCGTAACCGTGCCCCAGTGGGGTGGGGTGAGCTTGGGGCGGACGGCACCCCGTAGAGATGCCCCAAAGATATAAAAAAGACGTTCTGTGGGGAGAGGAAAAGGCGAAAGAGGCGTTCTGTGAGGAGAGACGTTCGGAGAGGAAAAGGCGAAAGAGGGACGTTCTGAAGCGAGAGAGACGAGACGAGAGTGAACACAAGAACCGCAAGTTCTGTGAGGAGATACGTTTTGAGAGTGGGGAAAAAGTGAAAGCGATACGTTCTGAGATAATAAAAAAGCGTGAACGAAAGAGGTAAGAGAGAGAAGCGAGCAGGTAGCGGGTGTAGGCACGCAAAAGAGGAGAAGGAAGCGCGCGTGTGGGTGTCTGGCCAGCACCAACAGCGAGACGGTTCGTCCTGGCCAGAGCTTCCGGCAAACGAGCGTGTGGACTGGCGTTCAAGCTGTCCCGCGGAGAGGCTGTACGACAAAGCTGGGTGTCTGGCAACGGGCACGCATTTCAGAACGTTTTTGCTTCACAGACGACTTTCTGGTGAGCGAGACGATTTTCTCCCCCTCCCGCTGAATGATCCGTTGGGTACCCTTGTCTGTGTTTAGCTGTAAGTAAGTCACCCCCTGTTAAGCTTCTGCTCTTTGTCTCTTTCCTGGCATTTTGATTGATTTTGCTTTGAAATTCTTTATT
>CM068965.1:88671109-88681759 GCA_035128595.1 Eptatretus atami | reverse complement strand
AAAAAGATTTTAATGATGATGAAAGTGTGGCTGGGCATGCGTTTCCAATAAAGCCCAGTTTCATTGAGGTTAAATACTTGGCTGGGTGTGTCACCTCCATCCGCAATCACTCATTTGAAGACAGCTGGAAATTGTTTGGCAGCAGCATCATCTGCAGCAGCAGCTTCGCCAGTCAACTTGAGATTGTGGGACACATGGCGACTCTTGAAGGACTCAAACCACCCATGACTGGCAGCAAAAGTCACTGGATCACTGGTATCTTTGGTTAGATCGCCATACAAACTCCTCGCTTTCTCATGAATGTCCATTCCAGACAAGGGCATGTTCTGTTGGTTTTAATGCTCTCTCCAAGTGATCAGCATCTTCTCCATTTTCTCAACAGCATCAGGCTGAGATCTTGCAGTTCTAGTAACACTGAGATTTGTTGTTTAAGCGTTCTTGCAGATTCTATCACGGTTGTTACGAACGGTTCTCACTGTAGAATCAATAAGTTCCATCTCTCTTTGAATATCAATGTTGCACTCACCTTTATCAAACTGATAAAAAAACTTTTAATTTCACCTCCAATAAATGAGACCTTTTTGACTTCTTCTTCACTTGATCATTATCTCCAATGCTACATGTTGCATACTTTGTAGCCATATTTTCGGCCGCTTTTAGCGAACGACTCGCTAAGGATGACGGAGCACGGACGACTCGCTCAGGATGACGGAGCACGGACGACTCGCTTCAGATGACGGAGCACGGACGACTCGCTCAGGATGACGGAGCACGGACGACTCGCTCGGATGACGAGCACGGACGACTCGCCATCGGAGACGGAGCACGACGACTCGCTCAGGATGACGGAGCACGGACGACTCGCTCGGGATGACGGAGCACGGACGACTCGCTCGATGACGGAGCACGGACGACTCGCTCGGGATGACGGAGCACGACGACGACTCGCTCGGATGACGGAGCACGGACACTCGCTCGGGATGACGGAGCACGGACGACTCGCTCGGACTGGCACGACGACGCCGAGACGGAGCACGACGACTCGCTCGGGATGAGGAGCACGGACGACTCGCTCGGGATGACGGAGCACGGACGACCGCTCGGGATGACGAGCACGGACGACTCGCTCGGGATGACGGAGCCGGAACGACTCTCGGACGGAGGCGACGGACCGTCGGGATGACGGAGCACGGACGACTCGCTCGGATGACGGAGCACGAGACGACTCGCTCGGATGACGGAGCACGGACGACTCCTCGGGATACGGAGCACGGACGACTCGCTCGGAGATGACGGAGCACGGACGGACTCGCTCGGATGCAGAGCACGGACGACTCGCTCGGGATGACGGAGCACGGACGACTCGCGGATGACGGAGCACGGACGACTCGTCGGATGAGGGCACGGACGACTCGCTCGGGATGACGGGAGCACGGACGACTCGCTCGGATGACGGAGCACGGACGACTCGCTCGGGATGGACGGAGCACGGACGACTCGCTCGGGATGAGGAGCACGGACGACTCTCGCGCGATGACGAGGCACGGACGACTCGCTCGGGATGACGGAGCACGGACGACTCGCTCGGGATGGACAGCGACGGACGACTCGCTCGGGATGACTGAGCACGGAACGACTCGTCGGGATACGGAGACGGACGACTCGCTCGGATGACGGAGCACGGACGACTCGCTCGGGATGAACGGAGCACGGACGACTCGCTCAGGATGACGGACACGGGACGACTCGCTCGGTGATGACGGAGCACGGACGACTCGCTCAGGAATGACGGAGCACGGACGACTCGCTCAGAGATACGGGAGCAGGACGACTCGCTCAGGATGACGGAGCACGGACGACTCGCTCAGGATGACGGAGCACAAACGACTCGCTCAGGACGGAGCACAAACGACTCGCTCAGGATGACGGAGCACAAATCAGAATACGTGTTGAACGAGGGTCACCTGTACAAATAAATAAACAACACCTGTATAAACTAAACTAGAGAGTTACTAGAATACCTTACCTTGAGGATCAAGGACATGGGATTGTCAGCAGTCTTGAGAAAGAAGAACATTTGACGGGTGTACGAGCGGCGAATTTGATTGGTCATGATGATGTAAAATGTCGTTATATTTTGTCCAAGTAAAGCTAAACGGAAGGATTCTGAAAGTGCTAAAAAGGTGATTTGTGTTCTACAGTGTTCAAGTATGTTCTACAGTGTTCAAAAATGCTGAAGTTTACCGTCGGTGCTGCAGCGTCTCTCACGCCACCTTATTCACACACATTACATTAGTTCTTCGTGCTTGTTGTTTGTGTCCTTTATAACATCTTTAAAAACACTACGTTTCCAGGTTGGAATGATTTTCAATTTCATTTTTACTGCCAGATCGGCAGACAGAGTAAAATAAATCTCACTCCTCTCTACGCACGTGTGATGAGGACGAATTCAGAGAGAAAGTACTGCTAAACTGCAGGTTCGTTTTCCGATTCATGTTCAAAGTAGTGTATAACATTCAATTGAAATCAAGTTATTCTTCGATCATAAACTGACATTTGCAGACAGACAGAAGAGTGATCCAATTGCTTAACCCTGCATTTCGCTTTATGTGCACGGGGTAACAAATGTACAAATTCACTTTTATAGTTGAGATTATGGTTACGGTTAGTATGAAACATATCTGGGATGTCAGCTAACATCATTTGTAAAAAATAAAATAATTATATTATCATCTGTAATATATATATATATATATATACATACGTATGCATTCCGGCTTAGTTGCAGTCGAGAACCACCCACTACGAAAAGCACTACCAGCTGCTACACTGATAATCAGAGCATCAATCACTCTTGGTGGAGTGACTGAAGCTGCAATTACCTAGACGAGACTTTCGAAGCCCTTTATTATAAAATTGGATGGTAAATGGAAGTCTGGAGTACAAATTAGGTGTAAGGGATCATATAGGACCGGTGTAGTTTAATTCACCATCTGCCAACAACAAAAGCTGAACTCAAATTCAATGTTGCTGGTTTCTGACCTGACTTTGGGAATGTGACATTGAACACATCTCCATCTTGGATTGGAAAGTTTCTTGCATAATCCAGGGTTTCTTCCGTGTGCATGTGCATGGGAACCAACAGCTCTGGATGGTCCAACAATGGGAATGGAGTAGGAAGGTTCTCCATGGCAACAATCACGCTGTGGAGAAAGAGGAAGAAATAAAAAGGTGCTCAAAAATGTAATCGACCCCCAACTATAGGCCAGCACCCCCAACGGGAATGTACATACATGTATAACATCTGCATGTTATACATGTATAACAGACTTCAAATATAAATCATCAGTATTTTATTTCCTCTGCATGGGTTGTAATCCAATCGTACCATTCTTTCATGATATACGATATGTTGTTCGTTCAGTTTTTAAATGTACATAAACACAGTCATCACCTTCGTAGGGGAATGAGGGTCATAAAATATTGGTATTCCTCCACATGAAAGTAAACCAATTTTCAAACTACATAGTATTCTAGAATACTTACTCCAAGGGGTAAGTATTCCGAGAAGGACTTGGTGCAAAAAAACAAAAACTCTTCTGGTGGCAAACTTGTAATTAAAAAAATTAAATTTATATCAAATGGAAGACCAAATAAAATAGATACAGTCCTGCATTGGAGTTGTCAGAAAACCTGAACAAGCAAAAAGCAAAGATGAAGGAATCAGGAGGCACCTGGATAGGACTCGGGTTTCAGCTGCTCCTCGACCTTCAAATCCATCCAGGTGCAGCCAAGTGAACCTTATTCAAAAAGTATAAGACTCTGGTTTCAATTGCTATTCCTCTACCCTCAAACCCATACATGCATAGCCAAGCAAACCTTATTCAAAAAATTACCCCCGTGCGGGAGTGACGGTCATCTCTGCGAGAAAATATATAGCCTTCCTAATAGGGCATTTTGCAAAATAAGTCACGTGACACGAAAACGAAAGCGAATATCGAAAATCCCCTGAAAAATTTAGATATTGTCCCATAGATTAATATGCCACAATCAAATTCAAGATCGCTTGAGAAATGTAGAGGAGATAGATTTGAAAATCGTCATTTTCGCATGAAAACGTCATTATCGCATTTTGCCAACTTTGAAGTCATCGTGACACCAAACGAAAGCGATATCGAAATCCGGCCCGACAAATTTAGATATTGTCCCATAGTTCATATGCCACAATAAAATTCAATGATTGCTGTGAAATGTAGAGGAGTAGATTTTGAAAATCGTCATTGTTTCGCATTTTTTGGCCAATTTGAAGTCACGTGCACAAAACAAAACGAATATCAAATCCGGCCCCGACAAATTTAGATATGTCCCATAGATTCATATGCACAATCAAATTCAAGATTGCTTGAGAATGTAGGAGGAGATAGATTTTTGAAAATCGTCATTTTCGCATGAAAATCGCATTTTTCGCATTTTTTGCCAACTTTGAAGTCAGTGCACGAAAACTAAGCGAATATCGAAATCCGGCCTCATCAAATTTAGATATTGTCCCATAGATTTATGCCACAAATCCAAATTCAAGATCACAGTAAAATGCGGAGGAGATAAATGAAAACGCATTCGCAACGGACGGATCGAAGGACATCTACACCCATATTATTAGGTCATGCTCGAAGAGATGACCTAAAAAGAAAAAAAAATCATAAAGAATACAGATTCAAAAAATCAAATAATTCTGTCTGCCAGACCATGTTTCCGATCAGGTTGAAATTTAAAAAATATATTCATCATCGTACTAGATCATAATTGTGAAGTTTCACATTGATTGATGCAGCAATTTAAGAGAGAGAATTTTAAAATACTTTCGTTCAATTCAATAGGGCTGCCAAACCATGTGCCTATGACATTATAGGTGGGAACTTTTTGTTTCTCATAGGTAGGCAGTCATACCTGTAAAGTTTCTCCTCGATCTGTGCAGCCATTTTGGCGAAAAAGATTTTTGAAGCTGTAAAAAAACATAAATAAATAAATACTGCTGTGAACCACATTACCGATGACGTCAAAAGGTTTTTTTCTGTCAACCAATTTATACCTAGAGGACCATCAAAAATTTTCATACTGATCGGATGTCGTGTTACACGTATGCAATTATGACGTCATTTTTCTGGTACTTGAACTCTGTCTTCAATCAAAAAGGTCAGATTCCAACTCCATTCCTTCCCATACAGTCAAATGTTCCATTACAGAATAACTACCTCATGACTACCTTTACCTCATTAAAAAATCTTCCATACTCCATGACATCATGACTACCTTTACCTCATTATAAAATGTTCCCTACTTCACGACATCATGACCACCTTTACCTCATTATAAAATATTCCCTACTTCACCACCTCATGACTACATTTACCTCATTATAGAATGTTCCCGACTTCACGACCTCATGATTACCTTTACCTCATTACAAAATGTTCCCTACTTCACCACCTCATGACCAACTTCACCTCATTATAAAATGTTCCCGACTTCACGACCTCATGATTACCTTTACTTCATTATAGAATGTTCCCTACTTCACCACCTCATGACTACATTTACTTCATTATAGAATGTTCCCTACTTTACTTCATAACCTCATACTAATTTAGCTCTCATTATAAAATGTCCCGACTACACTACTCATGACTCATTTACTCATTATAAAATGTTCCCTACTTCAGTACCTCATGACTACATTCCTCATATAAAATGTTCCTACTTCACGACCTCATGACTACTTTACCTCATTATAGAATTGTTCCCTACTTCACCACCTCATGATTACATTTACTTCATTAAAATGTCCCTACTTCACGCACCTCATGACTACCTTTACCTCATTATAAAATGTTCCTACTTCACACCTCATGACTACATTTACTTCATTATAAAATGTTCCCGTACTTCACCACCTCATGCACTATTTACTTCATTAAAAATGTTCCCTAACTTCACCACCTCATGACTACATTTATTCATTATAAAATGTTCCCGACTTCATCCACCTCATGACTACATTTACCTCATTATAAAATGTTCCTACTTCACCACCTCATGACTACATTATTCATTATAAAATGTTCCCCGACTTACCAACCTCATGACTACATTTACTTCATTATAAAATGTTCCCTACCTCACCCTCATGACTACATTTACCTCATTATAAAATGTTCCGACTTCACCCCTCATGACTACATTTACCTCATTATAAATGTTCCCTACTTCACCACCTCATGACTACATTTTACTCATTATAAAATGTTCCTACTTCACACCTCGGACTACATTTACTCATTATAAATGTTCCCTACTTCACACCTCTAACTACATTTACTTCATTATAGAAAGTTCCGCTACTTTCACACCCTCATGAGACATTTACCGATTTATAAATGTTCCCTACTTCACACTCTAGGACTACATTTACTTCATTATAGAATGTTCCCTTTCACTACCTCATGACTACATTTACTCTTATATATAATGTTTCCCGACTTCACTACCTCATGACTACTTTACTTCATTATATAATGTTCCTACTTCACCGACCTCATGACTACATTTACCTCATTATAAAAATGTTCCCTACTTCACTACCTTCATGACTACATTTAACTTCATTATAAAGTGTTCCCTACTTCACCTACCTCATGATACATTTACTCATTATAAATGTTCCTACTTCTACCACCGTCATGACTACATTTACCTCATTATAGAATGTTCCCGACTTCACACCTCATGACTAACATTTACTTCATTATAGAATGTTCCCTACTTCACACCTCATGACTACATTTACCTTCATATAGAATGTTCCCTAACTTCACGACTCATGACTACATTTACTCATTTTATAAATGTTCTCTACTTCACCGACTTCATGACTCATTTACCTCATTATAAAAATGTTCCTACTTCACACCTCATGACTACATTTACCTCATTATAGAATGTTCCTCCTACTTCACCTCATGACTACATTTACCTCATTATAAATGTTCCCTACTTTCACCACCTCATGACTACACTTTACTTCATTATAAATGTTCCCTACTTCCACACCTCATGACTACACTTTACTTCATTATAAAATGTTCCCTACTTCACCCTCATGATACATTTACTTCATTATAAAAATGTTCCATACTTCCCACCTCATGACTACATTTACTCTCATTAATAAATGTTCCCTACTTCACACCTCATGACTACATTACTTCATTATAAAATGTTCCTACTTACCACCCTCATGATACATTTACTTCATTATAAATGTTCTCTTACTTCACTACCTCATGACTACATTTCCTCATTATAAAAATGTTCCTACTTCACCACTCATGAACTACATTTACCTCATTATAAATGTTTCCTACTTCACTACCTCATGACTACATTTACCTCATTATAAAATGTTCCTTTCACCTACCTCATGACTACATTTACCTCATTATAAAATGTTCCCTACTTCACTACCTCAATGCTCCATTTACTCATTAATAAAAATGTTCCCTACTTCATAACCTCATGACTACATTTACCTCATTATAATGTTCCCTACTTCACTACCTCATGACTACATTTACCTCATTATAGAATGTTCCTACTTCACGACCTCATGATACCTTTACCTCATTAAAAAATGTTCCCTACTTCACTACCTCATGACTACATTTAGCTCATTATAAAATGTTCCCACTACACACCTTCATGACTACATTTACCCTCATTATAAAATGTTCCCTACTTCAAACCTCATGATACATTTACTCATTTATAAATGTTCCTACTTCACCACTCATGATCTACATTTACTTCATTATAAAATGTTCCCTACTTCACCACCTCATGACTACTTTACTCATTATAAAATGTTCCTACTTCACACCTCATGACGTAATTTACTTCATTATAAATGTTCCTAATTCGCCACCGTCATGACTACATTTACTTCATTATAAGAATGTTCCCTACCTCACACCTCATGACTACATTTACTTCATTATAAAATGTTCCCACTTCACACACCTCATGACTACTTTACCTCATTATAAATGTTCCCTACTTCACCACCTCATGACTACATTTACTCATTATAAAATGTTCCGGACTTCACCACCTCATGACTACATGTACTTCATTATAAAAGTGTTCCCCGACTTCACCACCTCATGGACTACATTTCTTCCATTATAAATGTTCACTACTTCACCACCTCATGACTACATTTTCTCATTATATAATGTTCCCGACTTCACCACCTCTGACTACATTTATTCATTATAAATGTTCCCTACTTCAACACCTCATGAACCTTATTTACTCATTATAAATCGTTTCCCTACTTCACCACCTCATGACTACAGTTCTTCATTATAAAATGTTCCCATTCAATCCCATGACTACATTTACTTCATTGATAAAATGTTCCTTACTTCACACCTCATGATTACATTTACCACATTATAAAATGTTCTTCGACTTCACCACCTCATGACTACATTTACTTATTATAAATGTTCCCTACTTCACTACCTCTGACTAACATTTACTTCATCTATGAGAATGTTCCCCTACTTCAGACCTCATGACTACATTACCTTCATTATAAAATGTTCCCTACTTCACCACCTCATGGGACTACATTTACCTCATATAAAATGTTCCTTATTCACCACCTCATGACTACATTTATTTAGCTTCAAAAAATGTTCCCGCTTCACCACCTCATGATTACCTGTGACTTCTTATATAGAATGTTCCCTACTTCACTCACCTCATGACTACATTTACTTCATTATAAATGTTCCCTGACTTCACCACCTCATATGACTACTTTACCTCATTATACAATTTCGCCTACGTCGACTACTCTATGCTGACATTTAACCTCATTATAAAATCAACTTGCCTTCGATACCTCCCATAAAAATGTTCCCTACTTCACGAGACCTCATGACTACATTTAGCTCATTATAAAATGTTCCGAACTACACTAACCTCATGACTACATTTACTCATTATAAAATGTTCCCTACTTCAATACCTCATGACTACATTTAACCTCATTATGATAATGTTCCCTAACTTCACGACCTCATGACTACATTTACCTCAGTATAGAATGTTCCCTACTTCACCCTCATGACTTACATTGACTTCATTATAAAATGTTCACCTACTCAGCCCCTCATGACTACCTTTACCTCATTATAAAACTGTTCCTACTTCACAACCTCATGACTACATTTACTTCATTTATAAAATGTTCCGCGACTTCACCACCCTCATGACTACATTTATTCATTATAAATGTTCCCTAAATTCAACCACTCATGACGACATTTACCTCATTATAAAATGTTCCTACTTCAACCACCTCAATGATACATTTACTTCATTATTTAAATGTTCCTACTTCACCACCTCATGAGACTACATTTACTTCAGTTAAAAATGTTCCTTACTTCACCACCTTCTTGACTACAGTTTACCTCATTATAAAATGTTCCCGAGGCTACACCACCCTCATGTACATTACGGTTCATTATATAAATGCTTCGCCTACTTACTACCTCATGACTTAATTGTACTTCATTATAGAGATGTTCCACTACTTCACGACCTTCATGACTACATTTACCTCAATTATAAAATGTTCTCTACTTCACCAAACTCATAAACTAACATTTACCTCATTAATAAAACTGTCTCCTACTTCACTACCTTCATAACTACATTTATCCATCATTATAAATGTTCCCTAACTTCACCTCAGTGATACATTTACCTCATTTATAAATGTTCCCTACTTCACCACCTCATGACTACATTACTCATTAAAAAATGTTCCCGACTTCGCACCACCTCAATGATTACCGTGTACTTCATTATAGGAATGGTTCCCTAACTTCACCACCTCATGACTACATTTACTTCATTATAAAATGTTCCTCTTCACACCATCATGACTACATTACTTCATATATAAATGTTCCCTACTTCACCACTCATGTACATTTATTCCATTAAAATGTTCTATCCCTACTTCACCTCACCACCTCATGACTAATTTATTATTATAGAATGTTACGCCGTACTTCCACGAGACCTCATGACTACGATTTCTCATTATAGTAATGTTTCCTTACTTCCCCACCTATGACTACATTTACCTCATTAAAATGTTCCTACTTCACCGACCTAAATCATGACTTACATTTACTGTCATTATAAATGTTCCGTACTAACTACCGATGATACATTACTTCATTTATAAAGATGTTCCTTACTTCCCCACCTCATGACTACATTTACACATGATAAAAGTGTTCCCCCGCTTCACCACCTCATGACTGACTTTACTTCATTATAAAATGTTCCCTACTTCACTTACCTCATGACTATTTATTCATTATCAGAAGTTCCACGCTCTACTTCATCGCCGTCATGACTACATTCTATTATAAAATGTTTCTCTACTTCACGCAGCCTGTCAACTACATAATGTTCCCTACTTCACCACCTCATAACTTCATTTACCTCATTATAAAATCTTCCCTACTTCACTACCTCATGACTACATTTACCTCATTATAAAATGTT
>CM068965.1:88608201-88623999 GCA_035128595.1 Eptatretus atami | reverse complement strand
CATAAGTGCTTGATTCCCTTAAAAAGATAGCTCACACTTCCATTGTTTAAATGTCAGAGAATCGATTCAGCATGTCGCTGCGGATACGAATTTAATTAAGTTGGGGAAACGAAACAATGGAGAGCATCCCTCCCCCTCTCGCGAAGACAGCAAAGAAGAACCACTGCCGTCCCGATACTCATATGTCAAACAACTCCCTCCCACCGTGCTGAGCGGGGGAGGAAACGAGGGCATGAGAAATTCATGAGTCACGCCAAGGAGCGGGGAAGGCGGGAGACAGATAAGAGAGAGATCTTTTCTTTTATTCGTGGCAGAGTTGGAGAGGGATTAGAAGAGCCGTTCCAGCAGACCTCTCGGGTCCTTTTGCTTGGTAGGGGTTTAGAGCCTGGGAGCTTTGCTTGGGTCCAGTTGAGCTTCGGCTCTGTGATATGGCTCGGGAGAGCTTTGCTTCGAGCTGTCTTTGCTTGAAGGAAGAAGTTGAGCCCGGTTGCTCGGCTCGAGCTTGCGATGGGTGGCTTCCTTCTTCTTCTCTGGTTTTGTGGAGCTCTTGTTCTCCATTTGGTCCGCGTTGGTGACGACTACATCCGACCTCTCTTGGACGGTGGTTCCTCGGGGGGAACGACGCATCGACGGAAGGATCGCACACTCGTCTCACCAACACGTGTTGAGAAGCGGCCGGGTGGTTCCTCGGGGGAACGCGACGCATCGACGGAGGATCTGGCGACTCGTCCTCACAAGCACGGTTGAAACGCGCAGGGAGGTGGTTCTCGTGGTAAGCGAGCACGCGGAAGGATCGCGGCCTCGTCTCACCAAGGTGTGCAGAAGCGCGGAAGGATCGCGGGGAGCTCAGCAAAGGATCGCGGCTCCACGGGTGATTAGATCCAGCTCGCTCTCGCTGGAACCCGGGTCCGAACAACTTGAAACCACACGAGGTGAGAGTTCGAGAATAGGTTCTGGGTCAGCTCACCTGTCCTCCAGGCTGAGGCCTGTATTAAGGCCTCTGCCACCATTGGGTGTGTGGTGTGTTTGTGTGTGTTGTGTGTGTGTTGTGTGTGTGTGGGACGTGTGTGCGTGCCCGCTAATAAGTAGAACTGCTGTTAAGTGCAAGGACGTACAAATAAAGAGACGTGTAGCTTTTGTCGTGCTTTGGTGCTGTTATATGCATACGTGTTTATCCTTGTTTAATTGCACATACGTGCTTTCATTATAATAAGTCCCTTGTGTGGAATGAAACCTGTGTCGTGCGTCATTCCCTCATGAACTGCCCATCTTGCACTCCGAAATGTTGGTTTTGAAATAACCGATGATAAGAATCGGGTCCAGAGGTCTGGCGATATACCCGCTCGTTACCCAGAACGGGACGGACCGCTTAAGCGGGTTCGTGCCAAGCAGGTCTTCGCCGAGGTTACGTCCCTCGTAGGTTACCGCGCGGTACTTAGGCTTGAATTCGATATTCAAGCGATTGACCCTATCTGCGGGGAGATACGGACTGGTCCTGGGGATTAAAAAACCCACCCGTGGACTGGTTTCTGGCATTGTTCCAGAAAGTCACGACTGGAAGTCGTTCGTGGGCGAAGCGACCGCTATTGTTAGACGCGGCGTTCGCACGCCGACGGCGGGGAAATCTACCAACATATACACACACATATATACCAATATACACACACATACTATATAACAATTTATGACACACACTAACATAGATAAACACACACTTATACATTTACAATGTACACACACACATTTACATAGATAAACACAAACTTGAAACATACAATGTCACACACATATTACATAGATAACACACACATACAATACATAGATACACACCACATATTAAATATACATACACATAGGATACACACACAGATACATATACATAGATACACACACATACAGTAGGATTTCGATACACAACAAATAGCATCAAGACACGACACACAGATTGCCAAGGGATATCTGGTGGAGGGTGGTGGAGTTGAGGGTGCACCAGTGTAGTAGTGTGGAGTGGAATGGACCCGACGGTCAGGTGCAGTGTGGAGTGAGGTGGACCCGAGGTGGATTGTGTGGAGTGAGGTGGACCGCGAGGGTGGCGGTGTGGAGTGAGGCGGACCGAGGTGGCGGGTGAGTGAGGCGGACCCGAGTGCCGGTGTTGGAGTGCAGGCGGACCCGAGGTTGCGTGTTGGGAGTGAGGCGGACCGAGCGGCGCGCACAGTGTGTGTGAGGAAAACGGGACACCGAAGCAAGCGGTTGTGGAGGGAACGGGTCCCGAGGCGGTGTGGAGTGAGAGACCGAGGAGTGCGGGTGGACGTGAGGGGACCCGAGGCTAATCGGCCGCGTGTGAGAGTGAGAGGACCCGAGGCGGCGGTTGTGAAGTGAGGGGGACCACGATGGCAGCACCGGTGCTGAGCACAGGGAGCGGGGACCGACCGGGCCTGTGTGGAGCTGAAGGCCGGAGACCCTCGAGAGCGGCCCCTCCTGGTGGAGTTGAGCGCCCAGCTCCCCACATGCTCTCATCCTTCAGCGAATTTGCAACCGTCGACACACGTCTACTCGACTGATTCCCACGCGAGGCCGTCCGCCACGCAAAGAAACTGCTCCATCTATCGACTCCACCGCCGCGAGCGCACGCTACAGCCCCGCCATTCTCCCACGCAACCGCAGGTAGGGAGCTGAGGGGGACCCCAGACGCTGCGGGCCGTGTGGAGTGAGTGGGCCGGAGAGTGGTGGTGCTGGAGCGTGAGGTGGACCGCAGCCAGCTGTGGTGGGCTATTGCATGCTCTCAACAGTGATTAGAAATCGACCACCAAGTGTAAGTGTGCAGGTGAGGTGGCAGACTGAGGGTGGTGGTGTGCAACGTGAGGTGGACCCGATGCATCAGAGTGTGGATAGAGAACAACAACACAAAAAACAAAAAAAAAAAGTTGGCCGGCCGACCCCATCTCGTTGTATCTTTGTAATCACCTCACCTCAAACCTACTACTTATATGAATCTGGAGATAATCACGACAACGCCACGAACCATTAACCCAAAACCATCAAACATCAACACAGACCATTTAACAAGTGATGGGGTCCCGACGAACTCTCCAAGCACACAATCAAACACATCACAGTATCTGACTCTATACACATAAACTACTCAACCATGAGCAACAAAGTCAGACTACCTCTCGAAAACCATCTCGATCCACATCATCACCACTCACGCTCTCGCCCCGTTCACCGTCTGACATCGGCTGGAAGCTCTCACTGCCACCGACCGCGACCCCGCCCTACATCCCAGCAGCCACGGTCAGACCACATTCATGCGCCAATCCTCAGCGGCACAGTCATCGAAGAGAATAGTCAACGCAGCGTGAACCACTCAGATAAACACAAGAAACGTATGCAAATCTACCAATCCAACTCCGATCGGCAACGAATGTGCCATCCGCTAACCTATGACACTCTATCCGGATAACAAAATTTCCCTATCTAGACAGCTCACCCACCTCTACATTACATAAACCCGCGGTCCAACTGACATCGCATTAGCCATGCCACGGGCGACCCACCCTCAGCAACACTTAGGAAAGTGAGACAATTTACCTATACACAGCGAGCCTATCCTCGAGCACCCATAGTCCAAACGGCCAGCTCCCGAGCATCACTACATACGTCCCTCCGGTCAACCAAACGCGCACCGTCGCCCCGGACACTAACCGAAACAGAATCACAATACTCACCCACTACGACCAACACCAGCCCTCAGTACCCCATTATCATTCCACCCACGCAGGCGCGGTCTCCGCGACGCGGCACCACACAGTCACCCACGCCTCCCCGGCTCCACCCCTGCACGGCTCTGTGCGCACCTCAGAAACCTTGTAGCACCACCCTCTTGCTACGTCTCCGCCCCCAAACCGAGCCAGTACCACTCCACAGGCCCGGACGCCGTCGCGAGCGCAGATACGCGGTCCACGCATCCATCACTACCATGGGTCACCACGCTACTACCACACCCCCAGAATCCCTCCAGGATCCGTCTTCGCGCACGGTGTTACGCGTCGGGAGCTGCGACTCCGCGGCATCCTTCAGGCATCACGCATCTTCTCATAGCTGCGATCAAAGAATGCAGCTGTGGAGAGACAGAGAGAGACGACCCGAAGTGAGCAAGGTGTGGAGTGAGGAGACCCGAAAGAAGGTGGCGGAGTGGAGGAAGTGGACCCCCTGAGTCAGCGGATGTGAGTGAGGGAAGGACACGAGATGCGTGTGGAGATGAGTGGGACCAGCAGATGGCAGTTGTGGAGTGAGGGGACCCGAGGAAGAATGACGGTGGAGTGAGGGGACCCAAGGTTGCAAGATGTTGGAGTGACAAAGACCCAGAAGGTGCGGGGGGTGGAAGTGAGACCACCGGGAGGGGGGGGAGGTGCCTAATGCTAAAAAAAAAATGGTGTGTGGGGGGGAGAGAGAAGGGGAACCCGGAGTTCGGGGGGATTTTTCCCCATGTTCTTTCTTATCAATAACTAAATTGGGGGTGGGGTAGGAATGAATATGAGATTACCCAAAGAAATCCCCAAAATAGCAAAAAAATGCCCCCCCGTCTCCTATCGATGTAGAGGGAGTATCCCTAATTTTGTGTTTGGCTCTGTCCAATGTTGGTGGTGGGAGTGGTGGCGGGGGGGGGGAGGCGGCCCCAGGTGCAAAAGGTGGGGTGCGACCCCCCTCCGACTAGTTGATGGTTTTTGGTAACTCGTATTGTCCCCAACCCCGTGGTTTCTGTTCTTTGTTTGTTCTCGCCCCATGAGAAACCCGTGAGGGGGACCCCCATAGTATGGGGGGGCCCCCCGCCCGCCCGGCAAAAAGGGCCTTTGTGGGGGGGAGGGGGTCTGGAGGCGGGGACCGAAGGTGCCAGTGTGGAGGTGTGAGCGTGGGACCGAGGATGCGGTGTGTGGAGTAGGGACCCAAGTTGCGCGGACGGTGTGGAGTGACAAAGACCGAGGTTGCGTGTGAGTGAGGGCCCGAGGTTCGACGGTTGTGGAGAGAAGGTCGACCCGAGGTTCCTGGTCTTTGGGTGAAGAGACCCGATGTTTGGGGGGGGGGCTGGCGTATTGCAGTGAGGCCGACCCAACCGGTCGCGGTGTGAGTGGGAGGGGCCGGAATTCGAGAGAGGCTGTGTCGAGTGAGGGGGGGGACACCCCGACCCAAAAAAAAAAAAACCCCCCCAAACCCAGGCCCCCCCCCCCCAAGCATTTAAGCCGCCATTTTTTGGCGGTCGCTGTGGACGGAGGAGACCCCGAGACCGGGTGTGTGGAGGGAGTAGGACCCCGACCGGCCGGCTGTGGAAAGCCCCAACGACAAAACTAGTGTGTGAGTATTCAAAGAACCTTGTTTTTGCCTTTAGGGGGGGGCGGGGGGAAAAAAAAAAACTTGGCTCTAGTGTAGGGCGGTGTGGGATAGTGAGACGTTGACCTCGGATTTACTTGTCGTTGCCTCCGCGTGGTTGGGAAAAAGTAGAAGGATGACACCGAAAGAAGTGGCAGTGGGAAGTGAGTAGGCCCGAAAAAAAATCAAAGTGGCCAAGAACCTTTTTTGGAATGCTGCCCCCCAAAAAGGTGACTTTTTTTGTGGAATGTGAGGAGGGCACCCCCCGACGTGGCCCCCAAAAAAAAAAAAACCCAAAGAGGGATGTCCCTGTTGTTGGTCTGGAGTAAGAGGGGGACCCAGAAAAAAAAATAAGGCTTGGCTGGTTGTGGTTAGTGAGGCGGGACCCGAGTGGTGGCGGTGTGAGTGAGGGGGACCCGAGGTGGCGGCGTGGGGAGTTGAGAGACAGGGACTCTTGATCCCTTTTTCCCCCTTTTCGCCCTAAGACCCCGAGAGGGGGGGGGTGGCGGCGTGGGAGTGAGAGAGGGGACACCAGAAAAAAAAAAAAAAAACTTGGGTGGAACCGGCCGTGGGGGGCATTTTGAAAGTAGGAACGGACCCTGACCGTACAATACAGAAAAAATTATTCCCCCCACTTTATAATGACACTATCTTCCCTTTTTTCTTTTTCTTTTTTTTTGGGTCTTCCCTTGTTGTCGGCTTTTTTTTTTGTGTCAAAAAAGCTGGAGAGCGGGGCACCCCCCCTTGACTTTGTGGTCCCTCTCCTGGGTGGCGTTCTTATTGTTTTTGTTTTGTACCGCTCGACGCGCGCCCCCCGCCGCACACGAAACCTTTCCGTTGGGTCCGGTGGCGGCTGGAGTGAGGGGGACCCGACAGAAGGGTTCCCCCCCCCCCAAATAACTTAATTTTTTTCCTGGGGCCTTGGTGCGGCCGTGGACTAAGATGTTGGTGGAAACCCCACCCCCGAGCAAGAGGCGGTGTATGGAGTGAGGGGAACCGAGGCGGGGGTATACAATCAGGTGTGTGGAAGTGAGGGACCACAGAGAAACCCCCCAAAAACCCACCTTGGCTTGGCGTAGTGGCACTTGGAGGGGGACCCGAGGCCCACCCCCAGTTTTGGCTAAAATTCCGGTGTAGGTATAAGTGAGAAAAGAGCAACCCGAGTGGCGGTTGGAGTGAGGGCACCTAATGTGGCAGGCTAATTTTGGTGTGAGCGGGCGGTACCAAATTTTTGTCCCAGCCCCAACGCAGGGCCCCCCCCCCCCCTAAAAAAAAAAAAAAAACCTTGGGGGGGGGCTGGCAGGGTGGGTGAGAGGAAAAGACCAAATGTTGTGCAATTTGGCTTGTTCGTGAGTGCAGGACCATGGTAAGACCTGTTTGGGCTGCTGGAGTTTTTTTCCTCTGTTGAGATTGTTCTCCTTTGAAAGGAATCGTTTGAATTCCGACTGTGGATTTCCATGGATTTGGGATCCAAGAAACCCCCAAACCCCAATTTTAAGGGACACGTATGTACATCACGGAATGCTTTTACATGCGATTAAAGTACAAACAGAGGGAGCACTCGGTTAGGTGCAAAAACCTCCGCCCAATACTGCTAGGTCACTCAAGTGAACATGATATCCTATTCATTTCAAATTTTGACGTCAAACAGGTCTCACAGAGTTATTAGTTTTGCAACTTTCCTCTTTTGACTTTTAACTTTTACATACTCAGATAATTCGTCATTAACTAGATTCTCTTGACACAGAAATTGATTTTACGTGTGTATATCCACCTGAAAGTGGTGCGGCAAATCGAGGCGCGGGCAATTATAATTTGGCATTTTTGTTGGAATCCTTATAACATTGTAGAAATCGCAACAAAAAAAAATTCAAATTATTTTTCAAAATGGCCGCCATAGCGCCATTTGGATTTTGGACCAAGTCCAAAATCTAATGGCATGATCCTTGGACCTACCTAATCCCCCACCAAGTTTCGTCGAAATCCGTCGAGGAGTTTTTCCGTACATACTGTTCACAAACAAACAAACAAACAAACAGAAAGGTGAAAACAGTAACCTCCGATCTTCGATGGCGGAGGTTAATAAAGAGGAATCACCTGCCATTAACGAAGGTTGGACTGAAGTTTATTTTCACCCCTGTCTTCTAGCGAGGCAGCGATATCTCCGAGAGAGGGTTATGGGAGCGCGATTCGGACAAATCTTGGTGATACTTGGGAGTGGACAAGGACAAACTGATTCTTATTTGTTGGGAAGAGTCCGGATCCGAGTTTTAAAAGTTATTTCTCACCACTGAGAGTTTGGGGTCACAAACGATTCTATTCTATGTCTTGATATCTCAAAGGTTGTGACGAGTTATGATTTAAAAACCAGGTGGCTGAGCTGCTTCGGGGTGACAAGAACAAGCCATTCGAAATTTGGTTGAGAATACGGATCCAGATCCAGCCATATCAGTGGGATGTAAACTTCACCTGTCATCAAGGCTGGCGAGGTGTGCGCTCCATCTCCACGAGACTGCCTGATCGAGTTTAGTGGTGAGGTGAGTTGATCCGTGTGTAGTGAGAAGAGCGGGTGAGAACGGCACTCTGAGTGCGAAGGGCAAAACCAACACACCTTCTATCCTTAGGTTGTATTGTAGAGTTACGTATTTGTAAGTACAATAAGCACTGACAGAACATGGATAGAGATGAAATACTCACATAAAAATTACAATCAGATTCGGACAACACTCACTCATCGAATTAAGTAACCAAATAGGCCACAACAACGCCAACTCACCCCCCATAGTAAATTACGATAAAATACTTGAAAAAATCCGTAACAAAACGATAAACACATTTATTTTTTTTTTTGAGAGAGGTAGGTTGTTCTCGCAGGGACACACAGGACACATTAGAAAGCGGCTTGATATACAAATCTCGGTCTACCTTCGACGTGGAGGAACAAGATGAATCGTCAAAATATCGAGGCAGTTGTTCCTCTCTTTTCTGTGGTTTGGTTACACCCTGAGGGGTTCCGAACTTTCAGTGGAAACCGTTTCGCTAACTCAGTAACCGACGGACATCGTTTCAGGGTCGTGGTTTCAGACTTTAGAGACGGTCCGAAGGCAGCGGTTCCGTGCTCTGCACGAGCCTGTTTGCCCCCACCCCCCCTACGCTTGCCTTTTACGTCCATTCAGGCGGGGGCGGGAGTGGGTCGGTGCGGAGCGGGAGCAGCGAAAGATTTCACCAACATAATCGATACACACTCACTTCCCATCATTACAGATCACTCAAAACAACATATGTCCCAACTCTCAAAAAAAGGTACTGAACAAAATGCCAAGACCGCTGGCGTGGTGAAAGAAGAGGAGGGGGGAAATGATATGGTAAAGAACGTCGCACCGGCGAAGTAAAAACAAGGGAGAGAGGAAGTGAGGAAAAAGCGCAGGAAGACACACGCAGGGGCAAACGCAATAAGGTGGAATAAATAAGGGAACGAGCCATTAAGATCATAGAAAAGAGAAAGAAATTAACAGAGAATAAAATGAAAGGAGAAGGATTTAACACCATATAAGAGGTGACAGTCACCTTCTTGCCCTATATGGAACACTGTTTCCCTATATTTACAGTTTTTTCTATTTGACTGCATGGAAAGGTTACACTCAAAGATGGTATGCGAAGGAAGGCGCGTGGCTGTCAAAAGAACGCCAGCTCCTCTCTCCTCGTCATTGTTCTCCCCTCCCAAAAAAAAAATGACTGTTGTAGTATTTGTCCCCGCCACTTCCTGCAGCCCCAAAACCCGGCCGACGGTGCTATTGTTGGGTATGGGGGGAAAGAATTTTATCTCTTGTCCCGGGGCGTAGCGGAGGGGGTGGGTAAAAACCCTTGTGATGCGTTTGATATGGTTTGTGAAGTCCCCCCACCCGCCCCCCAAACTACCTTTCGACTCGGCTGCGAGCATGTGTGAGTGCTTAGCGGAGAAGGAAAAATGGAGTACTCGATCTCGCGACAAAAGTTTATTTGATCTTGGTAGAAAAGGAGAGAATGAAGCTTTTTTGGATGTGAAAAAAAAAAAGAAGAAAACAAAGAAGACCACTCCATCCTAAACAAAAAATGTGTAGTGGTAGGAAATGAGGGACACCAAAAAAAAAAAGGGGCCCCCCCCTTTTGTGTTAGCAGTTGTGGAGTGAGGGACCGATGGGCCGCCTTACAAATTCCCCCCCCCATGGTGTTGGACCCTTTCCCTTTCCCGGGAGAAAAGACATGAAAAGGTTTCCAAAAACCCCCTGGGTGAAAAACCCAAAGGTCCTGGCTTCGGAAAATAAAGATGGAAAGTAACATAGGAACCCGATGGTGGGTCGGGTTGGATTGAGGAAGGACCCGACGGTGGCGGGGGATGGAGTGAGGGACCCGGGAGGGGGTGTGGGGTAGGTTGTCGTGAAGGTGAGGGGGAGAAAGAAAGAGGCGTGTCGCCGACGGTCGTACCATGGCATGAGAAGGGCCCGATGGTCATATGCGTGAACATAGTGACGGACCGAGTCGGGGGCGAGAGGCGTGGTACTCGTGAAGTGACGGGACCGACCAGGTTCTGGGTACCGGCTGGTACGTGAGGAGGACCCAAGTCCGGTACGGAAGGAGTGAGAATACCAAGGTGTTAAGTGTAGAGATGGTGAGGGGGGAGGACATACCCAGAAATATAATGGATGTAAGTTGAATGTAGACGTGAAAAGAGATTACCCGAGGAAAGTGCAGGGATTGTGTGGAAATTAGAAAATGAAGGGTGCATCCGAGAGCGCCTTTTGGGGGGTAGTGTGGAAGGGAGCCCGAGGGTGGGTAGAAGAAGAGGAGTGAGCGGGACCCGAAAACAAAATAAGCCCCAAAAAAAACCCGGGGGAACCTGGTGGCGGTGTGGAGGGAAGGGGACCGGAGAAGGGGGGGAAAAAAAAAAAAACAATTCTTGGTGGCTTGGTTTTTTTTTTCATCCCTTTTGTGTGAAGGGAGGAAGGATACACCGGGGGAGGGTGGCCCCCTTTTATGCGGGCCCCTATGATAAGAGAAAGGAAAGAAACCGGACAAGGACCCGAAAAAAGGGCGTGCCTTGGTGGGGCTAACCCCAAAAAAAGTTGTGAGTGGGTATGGTGTGGACTCTGCGTGAGGGGGTTTCCGGGGGGGAAGGAAAAACAAGAAAGCAAAAAAAAAAAACCGTGCCCCCAAAAAGAAAAGAGTGAGAAAAAGAAAAAAGGAGAAACCAAAAAACAGAGAAAGTAAAAAAACAATGTTTTAGTTGTTGATCCGTGCTGCTCCTTTAGCTTTGTCAGCAGTGGACCTGATGTTCTCTGCTTAGGGAGCGTGTAGAGTGCCCCAGTCACGAACTACCCCAAGGTAAGTGTGACGCCGAATAAATTCCCCCCCCAGCTCGAGGGGACCCGGTGGTGCCGCTCTCGTCCGTGGACCCAGATGACAAGTTCTCTGACCCAGGTCGCGGTTAGTCGTGGAGTGCAGGAAGACCGAAAGAGTCGAAGGGTTGTGTGAGCGTGAGAGAGGGACCTTTAAGCTAGTTGTTTCGTGTTGGGAGGAGTGAAGAAGAACAAGAACCGAAATGTGTGCATTTGGTTGCATGGTAACGCAAACTGCGGCAGAACATGATTGGCCTTGCTGAGAGATGTTTATATTCCTCTGTTGAGATATGCTTCTCCTTAAAAGGCGAACTACGTTAATGAAATATCCATTCTCATGCCAAATATCTCCTCCTTATTTTTGTTGTTGTTTGTTTGACTTCCAATTGTGCAAAAAAAAAAAAACCAAACCAAACACGCGGCGGAATTATAAGACACGACTTTGTTTCCCACCCATTTCATTACCGCGGCACTCTATTTTATCCACCCCAGCAGAATTTAAAGTAAAGCAAAAATGGTGAAGACCTAACCAATTAACGAAGGTTGGAACTAGATGTAATGTATTATCAACCCCAAATAGTCATGTTCTGTTTCGAGCACTAACTATCTTCAATATATTTCCAGTCCTATAATGGACGGATTCGGACAAACTGGTGGATAATTACCGATGGAGCTGGGACAAGGACAAAAACTGATTCGACTTTGGGTCAGGATCCGACTCCAGATCCAGCCCAATCAGTTGGGATATAAAACGTCACCCGTCATCAAGTTGGCAGAGTGTGCACTCCCATCTCCACCGAGTACCCGTTGAGTTTTGATGATGGATCCAATAATTGAAACTAGAACAGCACTCGCTACAGCACACACTCCACCAGGTTGATGCGTCTTAATGTTTTGTCCGTCACTCGCACCTGACAGACCGGATCAATGATCTTCACCAACAATCCAACTCGATTCGTCCATGGCACACACGCAACTCTTCAGGGTCGGGTCTCAGAAGGGTACGGACATACATCAGGGTCAGTCCAGAGGCACATGACATATTCAGGGTCAGGTTTCAGAGGACGGACATCCTTCAGCGTTTCAGCCTTTCAGAGGACGGACATCGGTCGGCCGGTCGGCGTTCAGAGCAGGAACGGACATCGTTCAGGGTCGGTTCAGAGGACGGACATCCCGTTCAGCGTCGGTTCAGAGGCGACGTTACATCGTTCAAGGGCGTGTTCAGAGGCACGAGACATCGATTCAGAGGACACGGGAGCATAGCCCGGCAGCGGCTCGTCGCTGGTCATTTCACCCTTGTTGTTCTAACATGTGGATTTATTTGTGTAAATATGGGGGGAAAAGAACGCACAATGTTGAAGTTTTCTTGGTGTGTAATATTTGTTACGAATCTGGCAGCCACTTTGCACACCAACAGAGCAGCAGTCCTTAAGCTTAGTTTTCGATAAGTATGTGTTATAGTTAATCCCTTCCTTCTGTTCTTAATGGGAATTTTGTGTGTGCGCTCCGAGTATTTTTTAGTTAGGCTTATACATCAACAACACAACAACGCACCGTCCCTCACTCAACCCCGGTCGCCATTGCCCACGTGTTTTTGCTGAAGACATGGGCGGAGCCTCCATCGCCTCAGATCGAGCTCCGCTCCAATGAAGGGCATGGGGACGTTCCTCAGCCAACGAGTAAGAGCCGGAGCATTCGCACGCGCGCCAGCAATGGAGGCCAGCATGCCCGAAGCTACGACAGAGCTCCTCGGGAGGCGGGCTCCGAGACGCCGTGACACCACCCTCGAGCAGAACGACACAATCCATCAGCGAGCGAGCTGAGGAAGGAACAAATAAAATCCTTCCATCTCAAGAGAGCGAGGCGGTTGGCGTGTTTAGAGCGTCTGCAGTCTTGGTGGCGATTGGGCTATCTCGGTCCGTGGTGGCTGGTCCGGTCGTCGTCCTGCGGCCCTTCGGTGGCTCCATAGTAGTGGCGGCGAGCAGCCAGGGACGTGGGCTGTGGACTTTGGGTCGTGGTGTTAGAGTCCCACCGGGTGGTTTGGAGTCTGTGGGAAGGAACCCCCGGCCCGGCTCGACCGAATAGAGACCCACGTGGGGTCCATTTTCTTTGGTGTGTGTCCGTGGGCCCGTCTGTAGTAGAATTGTTAAGTGCCTTGTACAATGTGAATTACATTTCTTATTCGTGATAACTCTGCTCTGTGTCTTCCCTTCCCGATTTATTGCCAATTGTTAAAAATAAACCCACCGTGTTAAATGTTTCCAGTTCGTCGTCCGTGTTTTTCCTCGTTGACCCAGCACGGTGCTAATGAGAATTAGTGCAGGCCGTTTGGGCCAGTAAGTTCTCTATTGGGGTCCGCGGACTCTGGTAATTATGCTTGCGTACACTGGACCGACGGTCGCTAGAGCAGACTGTGCTAGACTGTTGTGGTTATTTAGGATATTGGAGATCGAGACAATTAACCCTACGCCACCGCGTCGAAATATTGGCGTTCCACTTTCCGCTTAAGGGACCCGGTGATCTTTGGAGTGTGTCCGAGATCAGACCTATAATTCCGGGCGTGTTCGCTGTGAGACGACTCTACTGCTCCACCTAGCGGTCTTTGTTGCCGCCGAACCCCCGGGCCCACAACAATATAACTATCATGTATTGTAGTTAATGAAAATTATAAAATCGCCCCCCCATTTCAATAAATGCCCGAATCAGGGAGTTGTTTTCGGCCTGTGCCAACGATTGCTGCGCGAGCCTCGTGGAGCCTCATGTTTGTTTGATTCGTAGTGGCTCCTTGATTTGTGCATGATGTCATTCTGGTATGTTGTTATAATTCGTATTTTTGATCTTCTCTTAAATGTTGTAAATATTTCAATTCAGCCTCGAAAAAGGCTGCCATGAATTATTAGCATAAATAAACCATTATTCCTCTTTCCTGACTCATTATCATTCCTTCACTCAAATGTATATGGGTGGGGGGGTAGGTATGATACTATATATTCTGCGAAGGATCCCTTTCTCCTCCTTTCGCCGCTGTCGCCACTCTCCCCTGCTGCTGCCTGCGCTGCCACCGATCATTTCAAAAATGTGCTTGGTTGTAGTTGCAGATTTTATTGTTATAATATTACGCTGGTCAGGTTTTTATCTTAATATTGTTTATTGGCTGTGGAAATAGAAACATACATAAAAGAGATCCCATAAGTGAGATATTTGCTGGAGGCGCCTACATTGTGTAGATTTTGTAGGTAGCTCCCTTACACCGTGATATAGAGGCACATTAATGTGATTCATTCGGGTGCGACGCTTCGAGTTTACGGCGTTTTCCTCTTGCTTCTTTCTTTTAATTTGAGCTGGACACCACCACGTCTCCGCTTTCTCAGCGGCCCCCACCCCGCATCTCCGCCCCGCCGTTGAACCAGGTCCCTGCGGACGATCGCCACCACTACAACAACGCCAACCACGCCGCCATTACAACACGCCAACCCCCCACCACTACAAACCACGCCGCCATTACAAAACAACGCCACCACGCCACCACTACAACCACGCCGCCATTACAACAACGGCCAACCACGCCACCACTTACAACGGCCACGGCGTTCCGACTCGGCAACGGTGCCAGAGGCCTGGCCTTCAAAGAAGGCGGCGGGCCCCGGCCCCCGTTCCCCTTCCTCTCCCGAGATGAAATGGCACCGATTGGACGGAGGACCCGCGCCCCTTCTGGAAGTTCCAGCATGTTTCTGGAAAAGGGTGGAGCCGAAAAACGGGGGGGGCGGAGTGGAGAGGCGGGGCCATGACCCGGGCGTAAAAGAGCAACGGAAGTAGAGGAAGAAAAAGAAAGAGGATTTTGGGCCTCCGAAGGACCGGTTAAAGGCGACGCGGAGACGAAATAAAGAAGAAGAGGATTTTTCGGCGCTCGGAAAAGGGCGGTAAAGGCGACGGAGGACGAAAAAGCTGAGAGGATTTTCGGGCGCTCGAAAAGGGACGCGTAAGGCGACGCGAGACGAAAAAGCTGAGAAGATCCGGGCCCGCGATTGACGACGGAGAGAGAAAGTGGCGCGCGTCTGAGTGGAGCGGAAGGCTCGCCAGACCGCTGAGAGGAGTGACGTCGCCGAGGACTCACACCTCAGGGAAGTGCGCGACTTCCATTTTCTTTTTGGGTTTATGTAAATGTGTGTGTGTGGGCGCTCGAGTCTCGTGAAGTAGAATTGTGTAAGTGGTCCGTGTCTGAGTCGCGTTATTCGGGTTGTTTAACACTTTTGCTTTATTTGCATTATTTAATTATTATCTTGACTGTGCATGTCTTGCTGTTTTATGTTGCTTATATCGTTGTCGTTGGTAAAATTAAATGTGCTTTACTTGTTGAAATTCTTCCCCGTGTCGTCTGCGTCCTTCCTTCGGTTGGGTCTCCATCTTGTTTCACGTAAAGGGTCGTCGTCGGCGCGGGGACGGCCGATAATTAATCTGAACCGTCAAGGCGATGATAACACCGCTCGGTTATCCCGTTAGCCCGGAACGAGGCCGCTTTAAGCGGATCGTGTCCGAAGTCGCCTGTGGCGAGGTAACAACCCTCGGTTAGGTTACCGTGCGGGGTACTAGGTATATCGACTCTTCGGCGCATTCACCCTATTCGCGCGGGTTTAGAATGCGGACTGGGGTTGTGGTGAGGCCGAAAGTCCACCGTGACTGGATCCAAAACGGCGTTAAGCGGGGTCACGACTGAATTGTCCTCCGGTGGGCGAGGCGTCGCGATCGAGTCACGTGGCCCGATTCGACGCCGACGGGCCGCGAATTCGCAACACTGGGTTCAAGAGAGCGGGAAAACCAAACCTCCTGCTCCAGCTAAATTCATAGGGAACGGCCAGGGGTGAGAGGGAGCGGCCCCCGAGTCTCTCCAATTACGCCTTCGACGGGAAGGATCGGCGCCTCGTCTCACCAGTACGTGTTGAGAAGCGCGGGAGGATTCGCGGGAGCTCAGCAAGGATCGCGGCTCACGGTGATTAGATCCAGCTCGCTCTCGCTGGAGCCCGGGTCCGAACAACTTGAAGACCACACGAGGTGGAGA
>CM068965.1:88496967-88511447 GCA_035128595.1 Eptatretus atami | reverse complement strand
TTCTTGTTTTTATCATCACACTGTTCTTGTTTTGTATCATCAACACGGATGTTCTTGTTTTTTATCATACACATTGTTCTTGTATTTTATCTCACACAATGTTCTTGTTTTTTCATCACAACTTACGTGGTGATGTCAACGTGTTGTTTTTATCGTCACACCAGTGTTTCTTGTTTGTCATCACATCAAGTTCTTGTTGTTATCATAAAGCTACTAGTCGTACACATGTTTTGTATCATACACACAATGTTCTTGTTTTTATCACACACAATGTTCTGTTATTAAGGTTTTGTTGTGATCATCACACTGGTGTTCTTGTTTTTATCATCACACAATGTTTGTTCTCACGTTGTTTTTTTTATGCATCACAATATGTTCTTGTTTTTATCAATCACACAATGTTCGTTGTTTTAGGGCAAGGTGCTCTTTCTGATCATCATACATCGGTGTTCTTGTTTTTATCAATCATCACTTGTGTCGTTTGTCTGTTTATATTCCATACCACTTACTGTTGTCATGTTA
Organism: Eptatretus atami; assembly: GCA_035128595.1. NCBI lineage: Eukaryota > Metazoa > Chordata > Myxini > Myxiniformes > Myxinidae > Eptatretus > Eptatretus atami. The sequence goes on along the minus strand of CM068965.1, from coordinate 88,510,925 downwards.
ACATATGCTTTGTTTTATCGTACAATCAGTGTTCTTGTTTGTAATCATCACACAATGTTCTGTTTTATCCACACCAGTGTTTCTTGTTTGTATTACACAATGTTCTGTTTTTTCATCACACAATGTTCTTGTTTTTACATCACACTGGTGTTCTTGTTTTATCATACACATTGTTCTTGTTTTTATCATCCACTTTCTTGTTTGTTCATCACACGGTGTTCTATGTTATCCATGTTATTTTGTATCCCATTGTCAGTATCTTTGTTTTCATCCGTGTTTTTTTAATATACAACACATGTTCTTGTTTTATCATCACACAATGTTCTTGTTTTATCATCACACATGTCTTGTTTTTTGTCATCACACGCGTGTTCTTGTTTTTATCATCAACAGTTCTTGTTTAATCGTACGATTCTTGTTTCAACATTCTTGTTGTCGCTCACACTTCTGTCATCATCACACATGTTCTTGTTTTTGTCATCACACAGCCTGTTTCCTTGTTTTTATCGTACACCACGTGTGTCTCTTGTTTATATCCATCAACAACTGCATTCTTGTTTTTTTATCATACACAGTTAGTTCTTGTTTGTTGTCATCACACAGTGTTCTTGTTTTTATCATCACACCATCGTTCTTGTTTTTTTCGTCACATCGTGTTCGTTATTCATACAGTCTTTTTATCATCACACATGTTTTCTTGTTTTTGTCATCCACACGCGGTTTTGTGTTTTATCATCACCACTGTTCCTTGTTTTTCAACGTCACACACTGTTCTTGTTTTCATCACACGTTTGTTCTTCGTTTTTATTCATCAACACAGTTGTTCTTGTTTTATCATCACACATTGTTCTTGTTTTTCTCTCACACCGCTGTTCTTGTTTTTTATCCGTGTCTTTACATCACACAGTGTTCTTGTTTTTTCGTCACATACGTGTCTTGTTTATCATCATACATTGTTCTTGTTTATATCGTCTCACATCAGTGTTCTGTGTTTTTAATCATCACACATTGTTCTTGAGTTTTTTCCGTCACCACAGTTTTGTTTTTTATTATCATCACACGATGTTTCTTGTTTTTAGTCTTCACACAGTTGTCTCTTGTTTTTATCGTCCACAGTGGTGCGTTCTTTGTTTTTGTCATCACACAGTTGTTCTTGTTTTTATATCATCAGTCCATGTTTGTCTACACAGTTTGTCTTTATCATCATACACATGTTTCTTGTTTTTGTCTCTACACAATGTTGCTATGTTTTTATCCGTCACATCTGTGGCGTGTTTCGTTGTTTTTTTGTACGATATCACACATCTGTGTTGCTTGTTTTTTCAGTCCACATTTGTTCTTTGTTTGTATCGTCCACTAGGCTTGGATGTGTGTATTCTATCACATGGTTGTTCTCGTCCGTGCTGTTTTTGTCCTCACACGCAGTTTCGTTCTGCTTCTTTGATTTATGCGACTGGGTGTTACTTTGGTATTTTATTCAATCACACTTGTTCTTGTTTCTTATCGCTCACACATGGTATCTGTTCTTGTCATCACATTGTATCCGTTTGTCGTCACAGCATGTTCCTTGTTTTATCGTCACACGGTGTTTCTCGTTTTTATCTCAACATATGTTCTTGTTTTTGTCGTCAACATTGTTCTTGTTTTTGTCGTCACCCGTGTTCTTAGTTTTTGTCACTCACACTCTTTATCAGTGTTCTTGTTTTTATCATCCACACGACTTTTTCTTGTTTTTATATCACACATTGTTCTCCTGTTTTGTTCGTCACACGGTGTTCTCTGTTTTTAGTTCACACAGTTTCTTTTTATCTCACAGCAGTGTTCTTGTTGTTTTCATCACACATGTTCTTGTTTTTTATCAGTCACACATTGTTCTTGTTTTGTCCGTCACAGTCAGTGTTTCTTGTTTTTTATCATCACACATGTTCGTTTCGTCTCTGCACACAATGTTTCTTGTTTTATTCATCACATGTTCTTGTTTTTATCACAAGTGCTTGTTTATCACACATGTCTGTTACAGAAATGTTCTTTGTTTTGTATACCAGGTACCTTTATCGCCGTGTTCTTCTTTTGTATCACACTCGTTTAAATGTCACACAGTGTTCTTGTTTTATCATACACAATTCTGTTTATCATACATGTTTCTTGTTTTTTGTCACACGGTTGTTCTGTTTTGTCGCACACATTGTTCTGTTTTATCGTCAACGGTTCATGTTTTGTTTTTATCATCACACTTGTGTCTTGTTTTTGTCGTCACACAGTTGTTTCTTTTGTACAACCGCTGTGTCTTGTTTACTCATCACAACGATGTTCTTGTTTTTTCCCAAATTTCTTTGTCACACACTGTTTTGTTTTCTCCAGTGTTCCTTTTTTCATCACACACATGTTCTTGTTTTTTCATCACACAATGTTCTTGTTTTTTATTCCGTCAAGTGTTGCTTGTTTTTATCTCACACATGTTCTGTTTTTGTCATACACAACATGTTCTTGTTTTTATCATCACATCTGTTTCTTGTTTTTATCATCACCACGGTGTTCTTGTTTTTATCATCACACATGTTCTTGTTTATCATCACACAATATTCTTGTTTTTGTCATCACACAGGTGTTCTGTTTTTAATATCCGATACACCAGTGGTTCTTCGTTTTTGTCATCAACTGTTCTTGTTTTTTATCGTCAGGTGTCTCTGCTCACATGTTCTTGTTTTTTATGTCTTTTCATCACACATGTTGCTTGTTTTTATCATCACTCAATGTTCTTGTTTTTATCATCACAACGGATGTTTCTACTATTCTGTTATATGCATGTTTTATCACACAGTCAGTGTTCTTGTTTTATCATCACACAATGTTCTTGTTTTTATCCATCACACGGTGTTCTTGTTTTTTTATCGTCACACATTATTTCTTTTTTTATCATCACACGTGTTCTTGTTTTTATTCATCACACATTGTTCTTGTTTTATCATCACACAATTGTCTGTTTTTGTCATCACACGTGTTCTTGTTTTTTATCATCACACATGTTCTTGTTTTTATCATCACACTTGTTCTTGTTTTTATCGTCCACACACGGTGTTCTTGTTTTTAATCCATACACGATTATTTCTTGTTTTTTATCGTACACATGTTTTCTGTTTTTGTCCTAGCACGTTTGCTTGTATCACAACACATGTTTCTTGTTTTTATCATCACACAATGTTCTTGTTTTTAATCTCACACGTGTTCTTGTTTTTATCATTCACACATTGTTCTTGTTTTTATCATCACACAATAGTTCTTGTTTTGTTATCTCACACATGTTCTTGTTTTATCTTCACACAGATGTGTCTTTTTTTATCATCACACTGCTTGTTTATCTCAACGGTGTCTTGTTTTTATCGTCAAACAGAATGTCTTCTTTTTGTCAATCACACATGTTCTTGTTTTTATCACCACAATCGGTTCTTCTTTGTTCCAACATGTTGCTTTTTATTCACACAGTTCCGTTGATCTCACCATGTTCTTGTTTTTAATCATCACACAATGTTCTTGTTTTATCATCATAGCAACACGGTGTTCTTGTTTTTATCATACACATTATTCTTGTTTTATCATCACACAATGTTCTTGTTTTTATCATCACACAGTGTTTTCTTGTTTTAGTCATCACACAATGTTCTTGTTTTTATCATCACAATGTTTTGTTTTATCATCACAATTAGTTCTTGTTTTTATCATCACACAATGTTTCTTGTTTTTATCTCACACAGGTGTTCTTGTTTTTATCATCACACAATGTTCTTGTTTTATCATCACACAATGTTCTTGTTTTTCATCACACATGTTCTTGTTTTTATCAGTCACACATGTTCTTGTTTTTATCGTCACACGGTGTTTGTTTTTATCATCACACAGTGTTTCTTGTTTTTAATCGTTCACACGGTGTTCTTGTTTTTATCATCACACATTGTTCTTGTTTTTATCATCACAACCAATGTTCTTGTTTATATCGTCACACGTGTTCTTGTTTTTATCATCACACATTGTTCTTGTTTTTATCATCACACTATGTCTTGTTTTTATTCATCACACATACTGTTCTTGTTTTTATCATCAACAATGTTCTTGTTTTTATCATCACACTGTTCTTGTTTTTATCATCACACGTGTTTTGTTTTTTATCATCACAACAATGTTCTTCTTTTTGTCATCACACAGTTCTTGTTTTTTCGTCACACACTGTTCTTGTTTTTATCGTCACACAGTGTTCTTGTTTGTTCATCACCAACAATGTTTTCTTGTTTTTATATCATCACACAATGTTCTTGTTTTTATCATCACACGGTGTTCTTGTTTTTATCATCACTCAATTATTCTTGTTTTTATCATCACACATGTTCTTGTTTTATTATCATCACACAGTGTTTCTTCGTTTTTGTCATCACACTGTTCTTGTTTTTTATCGTCACACAGTGTTCTTGTTTGTTATCATCACCAATGTTCTTTTTTTATATCACACAATGTTCTTGTTTTTCTCACACGGTGTTCTTGTTTTTTATCATCACACATGTTCTTGTTTTTCATCACACGGTGTTTGTTTGTATCTCACACAATGTTCTTGTTTTTTCATCTGTTCTTTTATTCGTCACACGGTGTTTCTGCTTTTTATCGTCACACGGTGTTCTCTGTTTTTAATCGTCACACGTGTTCTTGTTTTTAATCGTCACACACGGTGTTCTTTGTTTTTTATCATCACACAGTGTTCTTGTTTTTATCGTCACACAGTGTTCATGTTTTTATCATCACACAATGTTCTTGTTTTATCATCACACATTGTTCTTGTTTTTATCATCACACAGTGTTCTTGTTTTTTATCGTCACGGTGTTCTTGTTTTTATCATCACACATTGTCTTGTTTTTTATCATCACACAATGTTCTTGGTTTTTTCATCACAACAGTGTTCTTCTTTTTGTCATCAACACTGTTCTTGTTTTTATCTCACACATGTTCTTGTTTTGTATCATCACACAATGTTCTTGTTTTTATCATCACACAATGATTTCTTGTTTTTATCATCACACTGTTCTTGTTTTATCATCACACTTGTTCTTTTTTTATCATCACACAATGTTCTTGTTTTTGTCATCACACAGTGTTCTCTGTTTTTATCATCACACAATGTTCTTGTTTTGTTCACACAATGTTCTGTTTTTTTATCGTCACACAATGTTCTTGTTTTTATCGTCACACAATGTTCTTGTTTTTATCTCACACAATGTTCTTGTTTTTATCGTCACACAATGTTCTTGTTTTTATCATCACACAATGTTCTTGTTTTTTCATCACACAATGTTCTTGTTATCATCACACTGTTCTTGTTTTATCATCACACAATGTTCTTGTTTTTGTTCATTCACACGGTGTTCTTGTTTTTATCATCACACATATGTTCTTGTTTTTGTCATCACACGGTGTTCTTGTATTTTATCATCACACATTGTTCTTGTTTTTATCATCACACAATGTTCTTGTTTTTTTATCATCACACAGTTCTTGTTTTTGTCGTCACACGAGTGTTCTTTTTTTATCGTCAACAGTGTTCTTGTTTTTATCATCACACATGTTCTTGTTTTTGTCGTCACACGTGTTCTTGTTTTTATCGTCACACAGGTTGTTTGTTTCTGTATCGTCACACGGTGTTCTGTTTTTATCGTCACACGTGTTCTTGTTTTTATCGTCACACGTGTTCTTGTTTTTTATCGTCACACGGTTGTTGTTTTATCATCACACATGTGTTCTTGTTTTTATTCGTCACACAGTGTTTCTGTTTTTATCATCACACATATGTTCTTGTTTAATCATTCATCACACATTGTTCTTGTTTTTATCATCACACAGTGTTCTTGTTTTTATCGTCACACGGTGTTCTTGTTTTTTATCATCAACATTGGTTCTTGTTTTTATCATCACACGGTGTTTCGTTGTTTTTCGTCACACAATGTTCTTGTTTTTTCATCACACAATGTTCTTGTTTGTCATCACACAATGTTCTTGTTTTTATCATCACACAATGTTCTTGTTTTGTCATCACACAATTGTTCTTGTTTATCTGTCACACAATGTTCTTGTTTTTATCATCACACAATGTTCTTGTTTTTGTACACACAATGTTCTTGTTTTTGTCATCACACATGTTCCTTGTTTTTTCGTCACACAATGTTTTGTTTTTATCGTCACACAATGTTCTTGTTTTTTCATCACACAATGTTCTTGTTTTTGTCAATCACACATGTTCTTTTTTGTCCATCACAATGTTCTTGTTTTTTTTCTCACACATGTTCTTGTTTTTATCATCACACAATGTTCTTTGTTTTTATCATCACACAATGTTCTTGTTTTCGTCACACATGTGTATCTCACAATGTTCTGTTTTTTTATCATCACACATTTTCTTGTTTTTATCATCACCACTGTATCTTGTTTTTTGTCACACGGTGTTCTTGTTTTTATCATCAACATTGTTCTTGTTTTATCATCACACAGTTTCTTGTTTTGTCATCACACAGTGTTCTTGTTTTTATCGTCACACAGTGTTCTCTTTTTGTCATCACACTGTTCTTGTTTTTATCGTCACACAGTGTTCTTGTTTTTTCGTCACACAGTGTTCTTGTTTTTATCGTCACACGGTTCTTGTTTTTATCATCACACATTGTTCTTGTTTTTTGTCCTCACACAGTGTTCTTGTTTTTCATGCACACATTGTTCTTGTTTTTGTTCCTCACACAGTGTTCTTGTTTTTATCATCACACATTGTTCTTGTTTTTGTCGTCACACGTGTTTCTTGTTTTTATCGTCACACGGTGTTCTTGTTTTTTCAATCACACATTGTTCTTGTTTTTGTCGTCACACGGTGTCTTGTTTTTATCGTCACACAGTGTTCTTGTTTTATCATCACACATTGTTCTTGTTTTGTCGTCACACGGTGTTCTTGTTTTTTCGTCACACGGTGCTTGTTTTTATCATCACACATTGTCTTGTTTTGTCCATCACACAGTGTTCTGTTGTATCATCACACAATGTTCTTGTTTTTATTCATCACACATTGTTCTTGTTTTTATCATCACACAGTGTTCTTGTTTTATCATCACACATTGTTCTTGTTTTTGTCCTCACACAGTGTTCTTGTTTGTATCATCACACAATGTTCTTGTTTTTATCATCACACATTGTTCTTGTTTTTTATCATCACACTTGTTCTTGTTTTGTCAATCACACGGTTTTCTTGTTTTTATCGTCACACGGTGTCTTCTTTTTAACGTCACACATGTTCTTGTTTTTTCATCACACATTGTCTTGTTTTTGTCGTCACACGGTGTTCTTGTTTTTGTCCTCACACAGTGTTCTGTGTTTTTATCGTCACACGGTGTTCTTGTTTTTTATCATCACACATTGTTCTTGTTTTTGTCGTCACAGGTGTTCTTGTTTTTATCTCACACAGTGTTTCTGTTTTTATCATCACACATTGTTCTTGTTTTTATCGTCACCACAGTGTTCTTTTTTTGTCATCACACTGTTCTGTTTTTATCGTCACACTGTTTCTTGTTTTTTATCGTCACACAGTGTTCTTGTTTTTATCGTCACACGGTGTTCTTGTTTTTTATCATCACACATTGTCTTGTTTTTGTCCTCACACAGTGTTCTTGTTTTTATCATCACACATTGTTCTTGTTTTTCTCACACAGTGTTCTTGTTTTTATCATCACACTTGTTCTTGTTTTGTACGTCACACGGTGTTCTTGTTTTTATCGTCACACGGTGTTCTTGTTTTTTCATCACACATTGTTCTTGTTTTTGTCGTCACACGGTGTTCTTGTTTTTATTCGTCACACAGTGTTCTTGTTTTTATCATCACACATGTTCTTGTTTTTGTCGTCACACGGTGTTCTTGTTTTTATCGTCACACGGTGTTCTTGTTTTTATCATCACACAATTGTTCTTGTTTTTGTCCTCACCAGTTTCTTGTTGATCATCACACATGTTCTTGTTTTTATCATCACACATTTTCTTGTTTTTTATCATCACACAGTGTTTTGTTTTATCATCACACATTGTTCTTGTTTTTTGTCGTCACACGGTGTTCTTGTTTTTATCATCACACATGTTCTTGTTTTGTCATCACACGGTGTTCTTGTTTTTATCGTCACACTGTCTTTCTTTTTAACGTCACACAGTGTTCTTGTTTTTATCATCACACATTTCTTTGTTTTTGTCGTCACACGGTGTTCTTGTTTTTGTCTCACACAGTGTCTTGTTTTTATCGTCACACGGTGTTCTTGTTTTTTTCATCACACATTGTTCTTGTTTTTTCGTCACACGGTGTTCTTGTTTTTTATCATCACACAGTGTTCTTGTTTTTATCATGTCACACATTGTTCTGTTTTTTGTCGTCACACGTGTTCTTGTTTTATCATCACACATTGTTCTTGTTTTTGTCTGTACACAGTGTTCTTGTTTTTATCATCACACATGTTCTTGTTTTTATTCATCACACAATGTTCTTGTATTTGTCATCACACATTCTGTTTTTGTCGTCACACGGTGTTCTTGTTTTTATCGTCACACGGTGTTCTTGTTTTATCGTCACACATGTTCTTGTTTTTGTCATCACACTGTGTTCTTGTTTTTTCATTCACACATGTTCTGTTTTATCATCACACATTGTTCTTGTTTTTTCATCACCAGTGTTCTTGTTTTTATCATCACACAGTGTTCTTGTTTTTGTCGTCACACGGTGTGTTCTTGTTTTTATCATCACACATTGTTCTTGTTTTTGTCGTCACACAGTGTTCTTGTTTTTTATCATCACACATTGTTCTTGTTTTTATCTCACACGGTGTTCTTGTTTTTATCATCACACAGTGTTTTGTTTTTTATCATCACACGTGTTCTTGTTTTGTCGTCACACGTGTTCTTGTTTTTATCATCACACATTGTTCTTGTTTTTGTCGTCACACGGTGTTCTTTGTTTTTATCATCACACAGTGTTCTTGTTTTATCATCACACATTGTTCTTGTTTTTTGTCGTCACACGGTGTCTGTTTTTATCATCACACATTGTTCTTGTTTTTGTCGTCACACAGTGTTCTTGTTTTTATCATCACACATTGTTCTTGTTTTTATCATCACACATTGTTCTTGTTTTTTCATCACACGTGTTCTTGTTTTTATCATCACACACTGTTCTTGTTTTTATCATCACACATGTTCTTGTTTTTATAGTCACCAATGTTCTTGTTTTTGTCTCACACGGTGTTCTTGTTTTTATCATCACACATTGTTCTTGTTTTTATCATCACATCAAATGTTCTTGTTTTTGTCATCACACAGTTCTTGTTTTTATCGTCACACGGTGTTCTTGTGTTTATCGTCACACGGTGTTCTTGTTTTTATCGTCACACGGTTGTTCTTGTTTTATCGTCACACACTGTTCTTGTTTTTGTCATCACACAATGTTCTTGTTTTTGTCATCACACAGCTGTTCTTGTTTTATCGTCACACGGTGTTCTTGTTTTATCGTCACACACTTTCTTGTTTTTTATCGTCACACAGTGTTCTTGTTTGTTCATCACACATTGTTCTTGTTTTTAATCATCACACAATGTTCTTGTTTTTGTCATCACACATTGTTCTTGTTTTTATTATCATCACAATGTTCTTGTTTTTGTCATCACACGGATGTTCTTGTTTTTGATCATCACACATTGTCTTGTTTTTATCATCACACAATGTTCTTGTTTTTTGTCATCACACAGTGTTCTTGTTTTTATCGTCACACGTGTTGTGTTTTTATCGTCACACGGTGTTCTTGTTATCGTCACAGTGTTCTGTTTTTATCGTCCACACTGTTTCTTGTTTTGTCATCACCACAATGTCTTGTTTTTGTCGTCACAGTAGTTTCTTGTTTTTATCGTCACACGGTGTTCTTGTTTTATCGTCACACAGTGTTCTTGTTTTTTCGTCCACACGGTGTTCTTGTTTTATCGTCACACGGTGTTCTTGTTTTTATGTCACACAGTGTTCTTGTTTTTGTCTCACACAGTGTTCTTGTTTTTAGTCATCACACGGTGTTCTTGTTTTATCGTCACACAGTGTTCTTGTTTTTGTCATCACACAGTGTTCTTGTTTTTTGTCTCACACGTGTTCTTGTTTTTATCATCACACATTGTTCTTGTTTTGTCGTCACACGGTTTCTTGTTTTTATCGTCCACGGTGTTTTGTTTTTATCATCACACATTGTTCTTGTTTTGTCCTCACACAGTGTTCTTGTTTTGTATCACACACATGTTCTTGTTTTTATCATCACACATTGTTCTTGTTTTTATCATCACACAGTGTTCTTGTTTTTATCATCACACATTGTTCTTGTTTTTGTCGTCACACGGTGTTCTTGTTTTTATCATCACAATTGTTCTGATTTTTTGTCATCACACGGTGTTCTTGTTTTTATCGGCACACGGTGTCTTCTTTTAACGTCACACCAGTGTTCTTGTTTTATTCATCACACATTGTTCTTGTTTTTTGTTCGTCACACAGTGTTCTTGTTTTTGTCCTCACACAGTGTTCTTGTTTTTATCGTCACACGGTGTTCTTGTTTTATTCATCCCACCATTGTTCTTGTTTTTGTCGTCACAGGTGTTCTTGTTTTATCATCACACGTGTTCTTGTTTTTATCATCACACATTGTTCTTTGTTTTTGTCGTCACACGGTGTTCTTGTTTTTATATCACACATTGTTCTTGTTTTTGTCGCTCACACAGTGTTCTTGTTTTTATCATCACACATTGTCTTGTTTTTATCATCACACAATGTTCTTGTATTTGTCATCACACAATGTTCTTGTTTTTGTCGCACACGGTGTCTTGTTTTTATCGTACACGGTGTTCTTGTTTTTATCGTCACACACTGTTCTGTTTTTGTCATCACACTGTGTTCTTGTTTTATCATACACATTGTTCTTGTTTTTAATCATCACACATGTGCTTGTTTTTATTCTCACACAGTGTTCTGTGTTTTTATCATCAACGTGTTCTTGTTTTTGTTCGTCACACGGTGTTTTCTTGTTTTTTATCTCACACATGTTTCTTGTTTTGTCGTCACACAGTGTTCTGGTTTTTCATCACACATTGTTTTGTTTTTTCATCACACGGTGTTCTTGTTTATCATCACACAGTGTTCTTTGTTTTTATCATCACACAGTGTTCTTGTTTTTGTCGTCACACGGTGTTCTTGGTTTTATCATCACACATTGTTCTTGTTTTTGTCGTCACACGGTTGTTCTTGTTTTTATCATCACACAGTGTTCTTGTTTTTATCATCACACATTGTTCTTGTTTTTGTCGTCACACGTGTTCTTGTTTTTTATCATCACACATTGTTCTTGTTTTTGTCGTCACACAGTGTTCTTGTTTTATCATCACACATATGTTCTTGTTTTTATCATCACACATGTTCTTGTTTTATCATCACACTGTGTTCTTGTTTTTTTTTTTTTTTTTTTTTTTTTCTTTTTTTTTTTTTTTTTTATTTTTTATGTTTTGTTTTTTTTTTTTTTTTTTTTCATCATTTTTTTTTTTTTTTTTTTTTTTTTATTTTAATTTCTTGTTTTTAATCAATATTTTTTTTTTTTTTTTTTTTTTTTTTTTTTTTTTTTTTTTTGTTTTTATTTTTTATATTTTTTTTTTTTGATTTTTTTTTTTTTTTTTTTTCGAAGCTTTTATTTTTTTTTTTTTTTTTTTTTTTTTCTTTTTTTTTTTTTTTTTTTTTTTTTTTTTTTTTTTTTTTTTTTTTTTTTTTTTTTTTTTTTTTTTTTTTTTTTTTTTTTGTTCCGATGTTCTTTTTTTTTTGTTTTTTTTTTTTTTTTTTGTTTTTGTTTTTTTATATGTTTTTTTTTTTTTTTTTTTTTTTTTGTTATTTTTTTTCTTTTTTTTTTTTTTTTTATTTTTCTTTTTTTTTTAAATCATTATCCACACTGTTCTTGTTTTTGTCTCAAGTGTTCTTTTTTATCAGTCAGCACCAAGTGTTCTTGTTTTTGTCATCAGCATCGTGTTTTTGTTTTGTCGTAAGTGTGTTTTATCATCACACATTGTTCTTGTTTTTATCATCACACAATGTTCTTGTTTTGTCATCACCACAGTGTTCTTGTTTTTATCGTCAACGTGTTCTTGTTTTTATCGTCACACACGGTGTTCTTGTTTTTATCGTCCACACGTGTTCTTGTTTTTTGTCACCACTGTTCTGTATTTTTCATCACACAATGTTCTTGTTTTTGTCATCACACAGTGTTTCTTGTTTTTTATCGTCACACGGTGTTCTTGTTTTTATCGTCCACACTGTTGCTTGTTTTTATCGTCACACAGTTGTTCTTGTTTGTATCGTCACACATTGTTCTTGTTTTTGTCATCACACAATGTTCTTGTTTTGTCATCAACATATGTTTCTTGTTTTTATGTCATCAGTCACAAGTGTTCTTGTTTTTGTATTCGTCACACGGTGTTCTTGTTTTTATCATCACACATAGTGTTCTTGTTTTTATCATTCACACAGTGTTCTTGTTTTTGTCATCACACAGCTGTTTTGTTTTTTGTCATCACGGTGTTCTCAATGTTTTTACGTCACACGGTGTCTTGTTTTTTCGTCACACGGAGTGTTCTTGTTTTTATCGTCACACACGTGTTCTTGTTTTTGTTCATCACACACGGTGTTCTTGTTTTGTCGTCACACGGTGTTTCTTGTTTTTATCGTCACACGGTGTTCTTGTTATTTTATCGTCACACAGTGTTTCTTGTTTTTATCGTCACACGTGTTCTTGTTTTTTCGTTCCGAACACATGTTCTTGTTTTTGTCGTCACACAGTGTTCTTGTTTTTGTCCAGTCACATCAGTTGTTCTTGTTTGTTTCATCACACCGGTGTTCTTGTTTTTATCGTCACACGGTGTTCTTGTTTTTTACGTCACCACACGTGTTCTTGTTTTTTCATCACACATTGTTCTTGTTTTGTCGTCACAACGGTGTTCTTGTTTTTGTCATCAACACAGTGTTCTTGTTTTTATCGTCACACGGTGTTCTTGTTTTCATCATCACATGTTCTTGTTTTATTCTGTCACACATGTTCTTAGTTTTTATCGTCACAACACTTGTTCTTGTTTTTATCATCACACATTGTTCTTGTTTTGTCGTCGGCACGGTGTTCTTGTTTTTTCATCCACTTGTTCTTGTTTTTGTCCTCGCACGTGTGTTCTTGTTTTTATCATCACATCATGTTCTTGTTTTTGTCGTCACACAGTGTTCTTGTTTATTCGTCACACGGTGTTCTTTGTTTTTTATACGGTCACACGGTTGTTTTGTTTTTTCTGTCATCACAATGTTCTTGTTTTGTGTCACACGGTGTTCTTGTTTTTTCATCACACAGTGTTCTTGTTTTTTTAATCCACTGTGCTTCGTTTGTTTTCATCATCACACAGATTTTCTTGTTATTTATCATCACACATTGTTCTTGTTTTTATCATCACACATTGTTCTTGTTTTTATCATCACACATTGTTCTTGTTTTTGTCGTCGCACGGTGTTCTTGTTGTTGTCGTCGCACGGTGTTCTTGTTTTTGTCATCGCACGGTGCTCTTGTTTTTATCGTCACACAATGTTCTTCTTTTTATCGTCACACGGTGTTCTTGTTTTTATCGTCACACAGTGTTCTTCTTTTTATTGTCACACAGTGTTCTTCTTTTTATCGTCACACAGTGTTCTGCTTTTTATCTTCACACAGTGTTCTTGTTTTTGTCATCACACGGTGCTCTTGTTTTCAGCGTCACACAGTGTTCTTGTTTTTGTCGTCGCACGGTGTTCTTGTTTTTGTCGTCCCACATTGTTCTTGTTTTTGTCGTCGCATCGTGTTCTTGTTTTTGTCGTGGCATCGTGT
>CM068965.1:88482192-88495691 GCA_035128595.1 Eptatretus atami | reverse complement strand
GTCGTCGCACATTGTTCTTGTTTTTGTCGTCGCAACGTGTTCTTGTTTTTGTCGTGGCATCGTGTTCTTGTTTTTGTCATCGCACGGTGTTCTTGTTTTTGTCGTCGCACGGTGTTCTTGTTGTTGTCATCGCACGGTGTTCTTGTTTTTGTCATCGCACGGTGTTCTTGTTTTTGTCATCGCACGGTGTTCTGACATCATCTGCTGGAATCCCCACCTCTCCTCACCCCCTCCTCTCTCAAACTTTTCTCTCTCAATCCCTAACATCTCTCTCTCTCTCCTCTCTCTCTCTCTCTCTCTCTCCTCTCTCTCTCTCTCTCTCTCTCTCTCTCTCTCTCTCTCTCTCTCTTCCTCATCTCCTCTCCCTCTATTTGCCTGGTGTTGGCTGTTGGTGGTGGCTTTGGATCAAGGGTGCCGAGTTCAAATCTCGCTCAGCTGTTGATTTAATACCACATGGGGTTAACTCGGCCTGTCATCCTTCCGAGGTCGAAAATGACTGCCAGCTTGCTGGTATACTGTGTCAGAGTGGCGACCCGTCCAGGATTGTACCCAATAGCCAAGGAGACTGCTTTAAGCAGCACCAACGCTCTGCCAGAGTATGGTCCCAATCTCCTCTCTCTCCCTCTCTCTTCACTCACCCTCTCCCTCTCTCTCACCCACTCTTTCACTCACCCCGTCTTCCACTCACCCCCTCCCTCTCTCTCACTCACCCATCTCTCTCTCTCACTCACCCATCTCCCACTCTTTCACCCACCCCTCTCCCCCCTCTCCCTCTCCATCTTCTCTCTTACTCACACGTCTCCCACTCACCCCTCTCCTCTCTCTCCACCCCACTACCTCTCTCACCCCTCTACTCTCCTCCTCTCCTTCTCTCACCCCTCTGCCTCTCTCTCACCCCTGGATCTCTCCCTCTCTCTCACCCCTGGATCTCTCCCTCTCTCCCGCACTCCCCCTCTCCCTCTCTCTCACTCCTCTGCCTCTCTCTCACCCCTGGATCTCTCCCTCCCTCTTCCTCTCTCTCACCCCTGGATCTCTCCCTCTCTCTCACCCTGTCCCTCTCTCTCACCAGTCCTCTCTCACCCCTGTCCCTCTCCCTCCCTCACTCACCCTTGTCCCTCTCCTCACCCCTGTCCCTCTCTCTCACCCCTGTCCCTCTCTCTCACTTCCCTCACCGTCTCTCTCACACCTCGACCACTCTCTCACCCCCTCTACCTCTCTCTCACTCCCTCCCTCTCTCTCACTCCTCTCCCCCTCCCCTCCTCTCTCCCTCTCTCTCACCAGTTTGCGACTCGCTTTGGAGGCGAGGTTTGAAATGTGGCTTTCCCAGGAAAGATCATGGCAGATAGTACGACCCAGAAGGTTGAAAGAAAGGACTTTTCCAGAGGATTGTTGAGAAAGTGGATTGGGGGGGGGTGGGGTTCCAAATGGTCCTTTCGGAGAGACCATAGTGAAATGTGAGATTTGTCCTGATTGAAAGACATGTTCCATGTGTTGACCAGTTATTGATTTTATCCAGATCTGCAGAGAGCGAAGAAGCTGCTGCTTGCTGGTCTGGGGACGACAGAGGGTGCAGTCATCAGCAAAGAGATAAAGAGGATTTTCCAGGGAATCGGAGAGATCATTGATGAAACCAGAAAAAGAACAGGGCCAGAATGCTGCCTGAGGAACTCTAGCCTGGGCAGGAAGAGGGAATGAGAGAACTCCATTAGGGCCACACGTTAGCTGCGACAGGAGAGGAAGTCTGCGAGCCATGAGTGGAGATGGCCTTGGATACCATAGGAAGAGAGTTTGTTGAGCAGGGCAGGGTGCCAGACCGTGTCAAAAGCACACGATATGTCCAGGGATATGGCTCTGATTTCATTGTCCGGCATTGAGGACCTCCATCCATTGTTGGGAGTGCAGAAGCAGCATATCCAGGGTAGAGTGACCTGGTCTGAAACCAAATCGATGATCGGAATCAAGCCATTGGGAAGAAGAAGGATTTAATGTCTGAAGTGATGATGGATTCCATACCTTGCTTATGATTGAGAGAAGGCTGATTGTCTGTCGTTGCAGGATCTTGTTTTTGCACATTTTATTGTGGAGCAGTAATGTTGCTGATTTCCCAAATTTTGATTTGATTTATCCTAGTGAAAATGGTTTGCTTTGGAAACACGATCTACCTCATGACTAATTAAAGACTGTTGAACCCACAATCCGCGTGGGATATGTTCTTGGAGAATTCCATGAATAGCGGGGCTGTGGTTATATGGAATTATATGTTTTAGAACTGTGGTTATGTACGTGGCTCGTGGAATATATATTTTTCGTCTGTGAAAAACCGTGAATACGTGAAGCACAGTGCCGCGAATGTTGAAGCAGGTTGCATTTTGTAAACCGCAAGTACGCAGGGTCCGTGAATAGTGAATCCACGAAACGCAGGGTCCGACGTATTGTCGTGTTCAGGCCGATTAACACCGATGCGAGACGGATGGACCAAACTGACTTTAACTCCCTCAACCTGCGTTCAATTAATGGCAGGTTTGCAATGTGTGAGAACCGAGGGAGAGGCACAAGAGCCTTCGCTATTTTAAAACCCTTCTCGGGAGGTGATCTAAGCTCCGCCCTTCTCTCTCTTCACTTGGCCTCACTTCGGGCGCCTCGTCGGTGGACAACAAGAGGCTATACATACAATTGTCTTAACTTAATTCCAAACCAATTCCATGCACCATCCCCGTATGGTGCACAGTCAAACAGACAATTCTTTAAGCTAACATTTCCCTAATTAATCACATTGAGATAGGGCTAACTACTCATACTGGAACATACTACTCCATACATTTATATCTGTTATAAGGTAATATCTACCTCCCCTGCAAACATAACACAGCCTCCTCCCTCCCACCTGAACCGCAGCTTCTGCAAGGTTCACTGCAGGGGCAACGGCTCCAGCCATAACACTTTCAGACTCACACCTAATTCTTCTTCTTCTTTCTTCTTTCGGCTGCTCCGTTAGGGGTCGCCCAGCGGATCATCCGTTATTGATCCGCATACTGATTTGGCACAGGTTTTATGCCGGATGCCCTTCTTGACGCAACCCTGGTCGCCTCTTACGACACAGGGATATGGATTGGGTTTCGCCATGATTTCGGGCTGCCCTACACCCTCTCATAGCGCGGGCCCAGCACAGAGCAGAGCTCCGTCCTCAGCGATCCTCCAACCCAAGCCTCCGAGTAGCCGGATTACAGGCGCACGTCACTACGCCCGTAGACTCACACCTAATTAACCTCCACAAAATAAATCAGAAGGGGCTGTGGGAAGGAAGCCATAGCTAACTTCCTAACCTCCTTACCATACTACCCCTTCGTTGCAAACAATTCAAAATTGTACAATTTTATGTGCAGTGGATTCTTCCCTTTTGTCTTCTCGCTCCGATATCCTGGGGTGGGGAGAGAATGTCTCAAAACAACAAACAGGTGTACCTGAACGACAATTTATTTATCCAACACAAATCCCACTTTTTAAACTCAACAAAAGTGATAGAAGCCTCTGCTTCTACAACAATACAATATACCCCTCAGATGTCAAATGCTAAAAGATTTTAGGAAAATGACAGAGCAAGAACTAGGAGATTTCGGAGAATTAAAATATGATGATTAAGGATTATTCCAAGAGTTTGGGAAAGGTAAATCGACCTCCTGATTATGTTGTGAAGGCTATTCAGGACAATGAATATTCAACAGATTCAAAACAATAGCTGGTTTCATACCAACAGAAGAATCAGCAGCTTATATCTCGTTAATGCAAAGGTATTGATATTTAATGATGAATTGATGTTCTTCAGTTCTGCTTGACCAAGCGTACACAAACCCCCAGATTAATGTTTCTTCTAACAAAGATGGTATCCAGGTTCAAGTTATTTTGATGAACCGTTGAACACAGAAAATGAGGATGATAGAGTATATATTGATTTACTAGACTCACTTGATTATGGAATTTCTGTTGCTGGTAAAAGTAAGAAGATGAGAAGGAGAAACATATTATACAGTTTGAAGTAAGCTTGGTTCAAGTATATATTTGCAACATGTTAGCAATTTTCCAAATGACCCATCACAATTGGTGAATAGACCGTTATTTGCTGTTTGGAAGTGAAAAGGCTGGAACCAACAATTGTTTTAATGAAGCATCAGCCATTTTAGACCAGTTAATGAAGATGAAAAAAAATATAATAAATGCGTCTTTAACCCATATTAAATAAATGAGAAGTTTTAATTTCACGACGAGTGATCACATGGCTTCATTTCCATACCGACTACAACTTGACCACACAAAAGAACGTTAAGCATCGATATTGTCTGTAGAAACATACAATATACTCTATCTATATCACAAAGGAAACAATAAGTTATTATAATCTGGGTTCAAGGGGCTACAAAACAATAACACTCCCACCCGGAGCGCGCATGTGAGATTACCTAGATATCTTCCGAAATTGCTCGCCTTATGAAAGAACAAGGTGATCTGCCAAAAATATCACGACAGATATTCAAAAACATACTTCAGAATTAACTATTCGCATAAAATAACTATAAAGTTTATTATAAATAGAGGGCCTGTTTATTGATGTGTGTGCTGCTGGATTCCTGTGTACGTTCTGTGGAGTTAAGGTAAGGGTGTTAAGGTATTTCTGGTGTGAGTGGGGGTGGGGGGGAGGTGTGTGCCTTTTGTTGGTGTGTGGTTTGTATGATTTCTGTGGTATGTAGTGTGGGTGTTTTCTATTGGTGAGTGTGTATGTTTTTTTCTCTCCTCCATCTCTTTTATCTTTGTCTATGGAGGGGTGAATATTGCAAATAGTTTCTGTAGGGTTCAGTTGGTTGCGCCTGGATGGGTTTGAGGGTAGAGGAGTAGCAGCCGAAACCTGATCCTATCCAGTTTCCTCCTGATGACTCCATCTCTGTTTGTTTGCTCCTCCTGATACTCCAATGCTGTATTTGGTCAGTTATTTGATTTCACAATTAACTAATCATTTGGAGAGTTATTAGGTTTCACTTAATAAAAGATCGAAACTAATGACTCTTTTACAGCAAAGATCAATATGTTCAGGAATAAATTTGATATTAATTCACTGTGATTTGATTAATGGAACATATAACGATGGAGGAAGAACAAATACAATCTTTTCATTCAGCACATACTCAACCCCAATCGGGTGGGTATAAGTTCAATATGGAACCGAAAAATCTCGTCATCTTCCTGTTTCCGGAAAAAGACTGAATTTTAGAATCACCGACCAAGATAATCTTCTTACAATTTCCTTCAATGGGGAAATGATTTCAATCAGAATTCACTTCCGAAAAACCTACGTTCGACAAGTTATTATATAAATAAATACAACAATGGATATTGTAAGGAAGCACAAGTTAAACAAATATAAAATAATTACAAAGGACTCTGCTTGGGATTGGATATTCCTTTCACCATACTATAATCCACAGGGTAAGATTAGTATCTTGGTAGAGGCTACAATAGCAAACGCTACTATAACTTAGGAGACAACGCGGTGTAGGACATCAATTTGAAATAAAGGAGATGGGATAATTGATACTCTCATGGGTATAGGTTCAACTATTCTTAAACATAAAGACCTAATCGGCTCAATTGCTTCTGCCATGGAAAATGCTTCTGGTGCCTATAAAAAGTATAAAGATGATCAAAAGGAATCTCATAAATTACAAGCAATCAAAGAAATTAAGAAAGGCAAAACTCAATTGTCTCTCCAAGAAAGAAAGAAAATAATCCAAATATTAGGATCAGGGTTTCAAGTTTTAATTTTTTTTTTACTAAATAAATGCAAGTATGGAAGCAATTATAGTATCTATGATTTGGATGATATCATTATCATCTCAAACTCTACTAAAAAAGAAGACTACTACTTTAAGGTAAATACTACACCAGGAACAGACTGGAATACAAATGGACCAAAAACTTTAAAATAAATAATCAACAAACTTATTTGAATCTCGCCGATAGTTCTTGTTGTGTAATTTTCATTCACGAAGGCTGGGAATAACACAAATGCTACACTCGTAAATTATTTCTCCTGGAAAATGTTTGGTAGTGTTCGTTTGTATATTGGAATGAAGAAGTTGAGGCGGTTGATTATGTTTCTGCTACATCTGAAATGATGAAATTTACACTATATTCATTTAGTGATAGAATGGGTAAGGGATCTGTTGAAGGTTTTATTTCTGAAATGGCAACGGAACAAACACAGACCCCAGTTATCGTCAAAGGAAGGGAATGTATAACAATGTTACAAAAGCAGAAAATAGTTTTACCGTGGCAATTCCCCTTAAAGGTGTATTTGGATTTTTTGATTACAACCATGCTTTGTACATCACGGGATTGATGAGTTACAGTCCGATAAGACACCGCAATCAATCTATTTATTTTGCACGGAGTTGACCCTTTTTCCTGGGGACATTGATGGGATAAATTGAATTGGTATCTAAATAACCTGAACACGAAATAATAAATGTTCGCACCATCGGTCCACAGCGTAAACAGGAACTCCCCCGAGTCATACAAGGCCCCCAGATATCTCTCTATGATGCGGATTGACGAGTACGGATCGAGTAAAACGCCGTGATCAATCTATTTATTACGTACGCAGTTGACCCTTCTTCCTGGGGACATTGATGGGATCAATTGAATTGATATCTAAATAACCTGAACACTAAATAATAAATGTTCGCACCATGGGTCCAAAGGGTATACCAGGACTCCCCCAAGTCTAACGAGGAGACACCCAACCCACAACATCCTCTTTATCAAATCAAATTCAGAATGGGTAGTTGATCACATCAATAAAATTTGCATTCATTAGATAAGGTTTATTTTCCAATGTGGTTGCGAGACCATGTGACCAACGATGTTGAAATTTTCAACCAATATTCCCCATGCCGAGCCCATCATAGTAAAAAATTTTTTTTTATCTGAAACCGCTTAACCTATCCATGTGATACCTTCGGAGTATGATCCACTTCCCTTGGTGCATATATTTTGATAATGATGACATCAGCAGTGCATGTGTGTCGCAGCCACATTGGTTTCAAGGATGATATTAAATATTTATTCCTCTGAAACCGATTAACCTATCGATGCAAGACTTTGCACATCTGGGCTTCATGAAAGGCCAGCTAATGCTAAAGCAGTACAGCAGGCAGGTATGCTACAAGGAGGTCGTGGAGACCTAAGAAAATTAATGGACCAACGGTCGGCCCAGCAGTTAATAAAGTGTTGTGTGTGTGTGTGTGTGTGTGTTGGTGTGTGGTGTGTGTGTTGTGTGGTGTGTGTGTGTGAACTGTTTAACATATCACTGGTTAAGTTCGTACATTGAAACAATCAACATGTTAATATCATTGCAAATGAATGGAGCAAGGACAGGCAATAACTATTAATCAAAGAAAGATGTTGGATGGTTTCATATGATAATCTCTTATGACCATCCCTACATTGTTTACATATTTTTTGGCATATCATCCTGAGATCCTTTTACACTTTGAAAAAATGTTTTTATTACTTGTAGTAACATAAATATCCCTTTACTAGGCCAGTGACAGAGTGACAAGCGTGAGACCGTGGGGGTTTTTTCACCTTGTAGACAAGTTCTGGGAATGTGGTTGCCATGGGAAAGCCGATTACATGGATCCCCCTCCTCACCCCACTCCTTGTAAACTGTTTATTTCTCGGCAGATAAAACGATCAAAAGCGTTCAGGGCTTCTTCGGTAACGTAAAGTGATAATGATCATGATAATGGTACATAATGATAATGATAATGCTTATGATACATAATGAAAAAGATACATAACGATAATGGTACATAAATGACAATGATGCATAACGATAGTGATAATGATACATAACGATAATGATAATGGACATAATGATAGTGATAATGATACATAACGATAATGGTACATAATGATGTTACATAATGATCGTGATAATGCTACATAATGATAATGATACATAATGATAATGGTACTAAGGATAATGATGCATAACGATAGTGATAATGATACATAATGACAATGGTACATAATAATGATATATAACGATAATGCTAATGGTTCATAATGATAGTGATCATGATACATAACAATGATGGAACATAATGTAGTGATAATGATACATAATGACCATGGTACATAATGACAATGATGCGTAACAAAAATGATAATGATACAGAATGATAATTATACATAACGATAATGATAGTGGGACATAACGACAATGGTACATAATGATAATATACATAACAATAGTGATGACACATAATGATAATGGAACAGAATGATAATGATACATAACGATGAAAATGGTACATAATGATAATGATAATGATGCATAACGATATTTGTACATAATGAAAATGATACATAATAATGATAATGGTACATAATGATAGCACATCAAACGCAAGACGGCCGTTTTATTAAAATTGCTTCCTTGTTTTTTCATTTATTTACCATTGAGCTTCTGTGTGTTGTCCAGGTCATACTTTTTTACCATCTGAGCTTTGTCATCAAATCTTCAACAAACCTTTATTATGAGAATATGGAGTACAGTACACCAATTAATAAAATGTACATTTTTTGTTGTTGTTGTTAAGCTGTTGTTTTTGTCAAGTTAATTTGAGTACAAAGCAGATGCGGACGGGCTTTGCATTTTGGATGCTTTCTAGTTCGCTCTTGTTTCTGTTCCTTTTCCAAACAACCTAAATGTTCATGTTCCATGGGACATGTACCTCTCTCTCTCTGTTTGTAACCATTCACTTTTGATGTACAAGGGACGTTCAGAAGGTTCTCGGAATGGGATATAATTGCCTGAGAAATGTGAACGCGTTTTCCTTTTTAATTAATAAGTGAAATATAATGATACTGTATATCTTTAAACACATGTGATGTTTAAAGTCTGGATATTTATTGGACCATTGCATCCGTCAATCGTCCCACGTAGAATGCAAGTTAATTCCATGGACTGCTCATTCTTTTCATGTCAAGAGAGAGAGGGGACGTCACCAAAGCACACTCACAAGGACTAGTGTGTAATGGTCTACAGAAGTTTATATCATCACCATTCCTGGTCAGGTTCAAACCGAGATATTTCATGATCATGATTAACACAAAACGGTCAATCAAAGCGAATGCCAAGAGGTCGAAGGAAACCACGTCACATGTATTGGCAGGAATAGGAAGAATGAAGCAAAGGCACAAATAAACACAATAACAGAAACAGGGAGTTAAAAACGGGAAAATTGGATAAAAATAATAAATTGATAAAGGCAGAGAGAAGATTGCGAAGTAAATATAAATGGATTTTATAATCCTTAAAATATGATTTGGATAATCAATGGATATGCTTTTCAAAAATTCACGTGATCACTATCTATTGCAACTTTCAGATTGTTCATGTGATGGCAGGTCAAGGGTGTGCACTCTCTCCGAGATCTTTTAACTCCAAACATGGGCACGGGGACACACACGGACATTGGGACACTGCTTAGGACAGTGAAACTATATGTTCCACATGTTTAATCGTGCATTCGACACAAAGATGCAGAAAGTCAAGCAAATTCAAAATAGACCAATTACTGCACCGTAGTCCCAAGAAGGAAACCAGACAACACACACACACACACACACACACACACACACACACACACACACACACACAACACTATGAACTGGTAAGTACTTTCAAAAGCTATTTTATTTGAAGTTATAACCTTAACTGATCATCAGACCTCTCCAAACAGCAGGTCCACATCAGTAGATTACTCAACATCAATGGATCCACAACCTCAAAGTTGAAGTCAAAGTCGAAGGAAACTCAAAGTTCAAACACACAGGGAGATAAATACTGCAACTAATTTGAGGGTTCCTTTGACTGATTTAGGATCATTGCCAGATGCCTGAGTTTGTAACCTGCTAAACGCCGATTTTATTCTTTCATTCGTGAGCCTGAAAACCTTCACGTGGAACATAAATGCTGACTTCACTCAACCAACACAATTTCCACCAGGTATTTAACCCTAAAAGTTTGCTTAACTTGGTGAGCTAAAGAACTGGTGCTGGAACCTTATGATTGACAGACATGAAGGAACATCATGCAGGAGTCACATATAATATACGACTGTCAGACGCATGCATTTACGAACGAGTGAATCAAACAAAATCGACGAGCTGGAGCCTTTCACCCGAGCGGGTGCTATCCCGACCATCGTGCTTACCACCACCGTTTCTGTAGCAGAGGTAAGGGAAGCGCCACACATTTGCCAGGTCCACCGAGAAGCCGATGACCGACAAAGGAAGTCAACCTTGCGGCCCCAGTCTCTCGCTCTGGCTCTGAGTGCTGCCCCGCATTCTTCGGATCGACCAACTCCGATGCCGGTAAAGGGTCCATCTCCATCAGAGGTCACTCATGGATCCCTTGTGGTTTTTGACCTCTAAAGGTGTTTAGCTCCGGCTTCGGACGTCTGGAGAGTTCGGATGGAGATTGGAGTCACTGCATGGAGATCGGATTCCAGAGTAACTTGTGATGCCAAAAAGATGCTGATGAAACTCCCAAAATTCACAATGAGAGAGAGAGAGAGCAAGAGAGAGAGAGAGAGTGTGTGAATGACACGCACACAGAACGAGTTTCTTGTGAGGAACAGATGCTCCGGGTTATTCACCGGACCGCCACTCCTCCCTCCCTCCCCCCCCCGCCCCCCCAACTCCCAACCCCCAGGGCACCTTCTTCTCAGGCAGTTTTGAGTTTTGTGCTTTGAATGAGATGCTTGATCATGCTGCATGTGCACATGAATCAGACAACTTCCACACCTACAATCTACCTGAGCACTTTATCAAGAACCACCCTTCATGAGCAGAGTGGAGGATGGTCGATTATTGTGAGCAATGCAAGGTGAGTGGTTCGCAGATGCTGGTCAGGAGGGGGGTTCATTTCAGGGGTAGTGTTCAGTGGAAGGAGGGATTACTAAAGGAAGTAGCTAATGATGTCAAAAGATGCATTTTTGTTGTTGTGTGAAGTGGATTCTGATATTATAATGAACTTCAGGGCACCACAAACGATCAAAACTAATAAGTGTAAGTTTTATTGTATTTTAAGGATGGAACATTGTGAAGAAGGCAAAGGGAAAGAATATTTACATCACATGTGAAAACAAGAAGAAACCACTGGCCACTCAAACTTCTTTATGGACCCAACATGCACCCCCATCTTATACAAACGATCCCATCCACTCACTCATTACATTTTGTGTTTCCGAACTGAAGCACTCAAATCAAATATTAACTACCTGGGAATTTAAAAACAGGTCAATCAGGCATAAAGTCAAAAAATGCATGCACGTGCACACGGCACACGCACACACGCACACACGCACACCTCAAAAGCCTCAGACCACTCAATCCCAACCCTTTCCCCTCTCTGCCCTCCTCCCCCAACTGCCACAAACCCCAAGTATTCAACCCCCTCTCAACCGAAAGTCCTCCAATCCCCCCCCCCTTTCCAACATCTCAATCTTACTCTTCCAACTCAATGCATCCCTAACCCCAACTTGCTGTCCTCCCCTCCCCATTTTTTCCTGTTCTTAACAATGCTACACAAAGATACACAGGGAACATTGCGCATGAGAATCATGCCTCTGTTGTTCCTGTCCCCGTTTGTTAAGAACAATGTTAAAAGTAAAGCAACGATACACACAAGGAAATTGACACCGGTGGAGTCCATTCAGCCCATCATGCCTGCCCCAATCAACATTATATTACAAGATCAAAAGAAGAAAACGCAAAATGTAGCATCACCTCCAGGTTGGGGTGGGGATATTACAAGTCTTCAGCATTTACACTATTCCTGTCCCCACATTTTCCAGTGCAGTGAGGTGTTTTGAATTAGAAGCAGTGGGTATGTTTTTGCTTCTTGCAAATAATCTGGGTTATTTTTTGCCTCGACAGAGCTTCAGTTGACAATACACCACCCAAATAAAGGTATGCATTAAAAAAACGTGTTGCATGGTTGGAACATCGCGCAGAGGGCAGGAACTCTGCTAGTGTAGATAACAACCGACACACACGCACACGCACACACACACACACAATGGCGGTGAGTGGAAGGAGGCAAGAGCACCGTGCGACGGCAACAAGAACACCGTGCGACGGCAACAACAAGAACACCGGATGACGACAACAGAACACCGTGCGACGACAACAACAACACCGTGCGATGGCAACAAGAACACCGTGCGACGGCAACAACAAGAACACCGTGTGACGGCAACAACAAGAACACCGTGCGACGGCAACAACAACAAACACCGTGCGACGACAACAACAACAACAACACCGTGCGACGACAAAAACAAGAACACGTTGTTTTTGTTTTTGAACAAGAACAAACACGTCAACAGGTGATGACCGTGTGACGACAAAAACAAGAACACTGTGCGCCGACAAAACATAACACCGTGCGACGACAAAAACGAACACGATGCCACGACAAAAACAAGAACATGATGCGACGACAAAAACACGAACACCGTGCGACGAGAAAACAAGAAAACCGTGCGACGACAAAAACAAGAACACAACGCGACGACAAAAACAAGAACACCGTGCGACGACAAAAACACGAACACCGTGCGACGACAAAAACAAAACACCGTGCGACGACAAAAACAAGAACACCGTGCGATGACAAAAACAAGAACACGTGCGACGACAAAAACAAGAACACCGTGCGATGACAAAAACAAGAACACCATGCGACGACAAAAACAAGAACACCGTGCGACGACAAAAACAAGAACACCGTGCCACGACAAAAATAAGAACACGTTGCCACGACAAAAACAAGAACACGATGCGACGACAAAAACAAGAACACCGTGCGACGACAAAAACAAGAACACCGTGCGACGACAAAAACAAGAACAATGTGCGATGACAAAAACAAGAACACAGTGCGACGGTTCCAATAAGAACACCAAGTGATGACAACAACAACACCGTGCGACGAAAACAACAACAACACCGTGCGACGACAAAAACAAGAACACGGTGTTTTTGTTTTTGAACAAGAACAAGTCACCGTGTGACGACCGTGCGACAAAAAAACAAGAATACCGCGCGACGACAAACACGAACACCGTGCGACGAGAATAACAAGAAACACCGTGCGATGACAAAAACAAGAAACACCGTGCGATGAACAAAAACAAGAACACCGTGCAGATGACCAAAAACAAGAACACAGTGCGACGGTTCCAATAAGAACACCAAGTGATGACAACAACAACACCGTGCGACGAAAACAACAACACACCGTGCGACGACAAAAACAAGAACACGGTGTTTTTGTTTTTGAACAAAAACAAGTCACCGTGTGACGACCGTGCGACAAAAAAACAAGAATACCGCGCGACGACAAAAACACGAACACCGTGCGACGGAATACA
>CM068965.1:88458271-88472565 GCA_035128595.1 Eptatretus atami | reverse complement strand
ATTGTTTTTGAATCTGTTGAATATTCATTGTCCTGAATAGCCTTCACAACATAATCAGGAGGTCGATTTACCTTTCCCAACTCTTGGAATAATCCTTCATCATCATATTTTAATTCTCCGAAATCTCCTAGTTCTTGCTCTGTCATTTTCCTAAAATCTTTTAGCATTTGACATCTGAGGGGTATATTGTATTGTTGTAGAAGCAGAGGCTTCTATCAACTTTTGTTGAGTTTTAAAAAGTGGGATTTGTGTTGGATAAATTAAATTGTCGTTCAGGTACACCTGTTTGTTGTTTTTGGAAGACATTCTCTCCCCACCCCAGGATATCGGAGCGAGGAGACAAAAGGGAAGAATCCACTGCACATAAAATTGTACAATTTTGAATTGTTTGCAACGAAGGGGGTAGTATGGTAAGGAGGTTAGGTAAGTTAGCTATGGCTTCCTTCCCACAGCCCCTTCTGATTTATTTTGTGGAGGTTAATTAGGTGTGAGTCTACCGGGCGTAGTGACGTGCGCCTGTAATCCGGCTACTCGGAGGCTTGGGTTGGAGGATCGCTTGAGGACAGGGAGCTCTGCTCTGTGCTGGGCCGCGCTATGAGAGGGTGTAGGGCAGCCCGAAATCATGGCGAAACCCAATCCATATCCCTGTGTCGTAAAGAGGCGACCAGGGTTGCGTCAAGAAGGGCATCGGCATAAAACCTGTGCCAAATCAGTAATGCGGATATAACGGATGATCCGCTGTGGCGACCCCTAACGGGAGCAGCCGAAAGAAGAAGAAGAAGAAGAATTAGGTGTGAGTCTGAAAGTGTTATGGCTGGAGCCGTTGCCCCTGCAGTGAACCTTGCAGAAGCTGCGGTTCAGGTGGGAGGGAGGAGGGCTGTGTTATGTTTGCAGGGGGAGGTAGATATTACCTTATAACAGATATAAATGTATGGAGTAGTATGTTCCAGTATGAGTAGTTAGCCTATCTCAATGTGATTAATTAGGGAAATGTTAGCTTAAGAATTGTCTTGTTTGACTGTGCACCATACGGGGAATGGTGCATGGTAATTGGTTTGGGATTAAGGTTAAGACAATTGTATGTATAGCCTCTTGTATGTCCCACCGACGAGGCGCCCGAAGTGAGGCCCAAGTGAAGAGAGAGAAGGGCGGAGCTTAGATCACCTCCCGAGAAGGGTTTTAAAATAGCGAAGGCTCTTGTGCCTCTCCTCGGTTCTCACACATGCAAACCTGCCATTAATTGAACGCAGGTTGAGGGAGTTAAAGTCAGTTTGGTCCATCCGTCTCGCATCGGTGTTAATCGGCCTGAACACGACAATACCGTCGGACCCTGCTGTTCGTGGATTCACTATTCACGGACCCTGCGTACTTGCGGTTTACAAAATGCAACCTGCTTCAACATTCGCGGCACTGTGCTTCACGTATTCACGGTTTTTCACAGACGAAAAAATATATATTCCACGAGCCACGTACATAACCACAGTTCTAAAACATATATTCCATATAACCACAGCCCCGCTATTCATGGAATTCTCCAAGAACATATCCCACGCGGATTGTGGGGTTCAACAGTTCTTTAATTAGTCCATGAGAGTAGATCGTGTTTCCAAAGCAAACCATTTTCACTAGGATAAATCAAATCAAAATTTGGGAAATCAGCAAACATTACTGCTCCACATAAAAATGTGCAAAAACAGATCCCTGCAACGACAGACCAATCAGCCTTCTCTCAATCATAAGCAAGGTTATGGAATCCATCATCACTTCAGACATTAAATCCTTCTTCTTCTCCAATGGCTTGATTTCCGATCATCGATTTGGTTTCAGACCAGGTCACTCTACCCTGGATATGCTGCTTCTGCACTCCCAACAATGGATGGAGGTCCTCAATGCCGGACATGAAATCAGAGCCATATCCCTGGACATATCGTGTGCTTTTGACACGGTCTGGCACCCTGCCCTGCTCAACAAACTCTCTTCCTATGGTATCCAAGGCCATCTCCACTCATGGCTCGCAGACTTCCTCTCCTGTCGCAGCTAACGTGTGGCCCTAAATGGAGTTCTCTCATTCCCTCTTCCTGCCCAGGCTAGAGTTCCTCAAGGCAGCATTCTGGGCCCTGTTCTTTTTCTGGTTTTCATCAATGATCTCTCCGATTCCCTGGAAAATCCTCTTTATCTCTTTGCTGATGACTGCACCCTCTGTCGTCCCTCAGACCAGCAAGCAGCAGCTTCTTCGCTCTCTGCAGATCTGGATAAAATCAATAACTGGTCCAACACATGGAACATGTCTTTCAATCAGGACAAATCTCACACTTTCACTATGTCTCTCCGAAAGGACCATTTGGACCCCACCCCCCCCCCAATCCACTTTCTCAACAATCCTCTGGAAGAAGTCCTTTCTTTCAACCTTCTGGGTCGTACTATCTGCCATGATCTTTCCTGGGAAAGCCACATTTCAAACCTCGCCTCCAAGCGAGTCGCCAACTGGGTGAGAGAGAGGAGAGAGAGGGGAGGGGAGAGGAGTGAGAGAGAGGGAGAGGAGTGAGAGAGAGGTAGAGGGGTGAGAGAGTGGTCGAGGTGTGAGAGAGACGGTGAGGGACGAGTGAGAGAGGACAGGGTGAGAGGAGAGGACAGGGGTGAGGGAGAGGACAAGGGTGAGTGAGGGAGGGAGAGGACAGGGGTGAGAGAGGACTGGTGAGAGAGAGGGACAGGGGTGAGAGGAGGAGAGAGATCAGGGGTGAGAGAGAGAAGAGGAGGAGATCAGGGGTGAGAGAGAGCAGAGGAGTGAGAGAGAGGAGGGTGAGTGCGGGAGAGAGGGAGAGATCCAGGGGTGAGAGAGAGGAGAGACCAGGGTGAGAGAGAGCAGAGGGGGAGAGAAAGGAGGAGGAGGAGAGGTAGAGGGGTGAGAGAGGTAGTGGGGTGAGAGAGAGGGAGAGGGGTGAGTGGGAGACGTGTGAGTAAGAGAGAGATGGAGAGGGAGAGGGGGAGAGGGTGGGTGAAAGAGTGGGAGATGGGTGAGTGAGAGAGAGAGATGGGTGAGTGAGAGAGAGGGAGGGGGTGAGTGAAGACGGGTGAGTGAAAGAGTGGTGAGAGAGAGGGAGAGGGGTGAGTGAGAGAGAGGGAGAGGAGAGGAGATTGGGACCATACTCTGTGCAGAGCGTTGGTGCTGCTTAAGCAGTCTCCTTGGCTATTGGGTACAATCCTGGACGGTCGCCACTCTGACACAGTATACCAGCAAGCTGGCAGTCATTTTGCCGACCTCGGAAGGATGACAGGCCGAGTTAACCCCATGTGGTATTAATTCAACAGCTGAGCGAGATTTGAACTCGGCACCCTTGGATCAAAGCCCACCACCTAAGCCAACACCAGGCATAGAGGGAGAGGAGTGAGGAAGAGAGAGAGAGAGAGAGAGAGAGAGAGAGAGAGAGAGAGAGAAGAGAGAGAAGAGAGAGAGAGGAGAGAGAGAGAGAGAGAGAGTGTTAGGGATTGGAGAGAGAAAAGTTTGAGAGAGGAGGGGGTGAGGAGAGGTGGGGGATTCCAGCAGATGTGATGTCCAGTTTAACGTCCATCCAAGAGACGGCACACAGTGACGAATTGCCCTGCCTGTGAAACACGGATGACAGTTTATAGCTGGGTTGGGATTCAAACCCAGGCTAGACAGCTTAGAGCGAGGGTGCATACCTCTCAGCTGATCTGGCACGATGTGGCGATTCATTGCTTTGCAACAACTGAAAACATTTTTTACTCAACCTAATCATCAAATTTATTTTGCCTTCCTTACTCCAGAGATGAACCGTGCCACGGTATCACCATCGAAGCTTGAAGAGCGCTCTCCTGAGTGGCTTATCCACTCAAGCAAGCACTCCAATGAAATGGATGAAGAAACTTTTTAAAATGAAACGTTTCATTTTTTATATGTATCCATCTATGGCGAAGTGATGGGTCGTATAATGAAGGGAGATCGTACAAAATTGGGAAACTTGATGTAAAATAAAATTGCACATTTTCAGCGAGTGAACCACCACATGACGCACCACCCGAGGCACCGCATGGCGAAAAGCAAGCGAATGGGCCCTGAACTTTGTTCAAGTCGATCGATATATTCAGTGACAATGTGAATATTGTAGAGCGCTCGCATGTGACTTAAGCGTTCAAGCAACCACTCAAACTAAACAGTTGATAAGAAATGGCTGGCTTGTCAAGCAATTAGCAATCGGCGGTCAGTTATATTAAACACCTCCCAGAGACACCAGAAATGTCAAACTATGTCCAGATAGGACAAATGAACACTTTTTTTTAGTTCAATTCTGGAGTTTAAATTTTGTAATTCAGCTTAGTTTAAGAGATTCTCGAGATTATAGCATGTGTGGAAATGAAATAAGGGCAGCAATGCTGGTGTCTCCAGGTGTTTATAAGCAATGCAATGTATCCAGCGATTCATAGGTATGATGATGAGGCATTCGATGATATGAGTGAGGAAAGTGGAAAACAAAAAACCTCATTATTAAGAAACCGTTGAGGCCTTTTCCAAGTCAAGTGTGAAGATCTCTTGTGGAGATCTCACAGCATCTCTTCCAGGCTTTCACAGGCGATGACTTCACTGCCATTGAGGATTTCGTATGTCGACTCTACGACCAAACATCCACTCTGTCTGAGGTCAATGTTTTGTGAATGAACATGCTCTGTCAAGATGTCCAGCGGGGAAGTCAAGATGTCCAGCGGATTCCACCAACACAGGATTCATTAATGCTTCACCTTTGATGAGCTGTGTACCAGGCATCAATCTGGTATACAAGTCATCAGCTAAAGCTCCCTGAAGAGGACTCATGTTTCTTCGGCTGGCAAGAATCCGACAACATCCTCGCGCCCGTGTGGACTTCACATAGCGCCGCCACACAAGTGTTCAAACTGACGGTAAAATGCAGTTCCCGCAAACATTGCGCTGGCTCCTGCCCTTGCAAAAATGAACATCTTGACTGTATGTAACTGTGCAAATGTTCCTGCTTAAGTGTTCTGGAGGTCACAGAGTTAACCACAAGACATTTTAACCAGCAGTAAGTAGTTTATCTTGAAGGGAGCTTTCATTTGACAGCATAAATGACCATCCTAACACCACTGGTTGATGTTCCCAGACTTTTGACCTTACATGAACTTTAATGACTTCCAGGGTCAAACGGTTGACTGCATCACTTTATACACCAGAATAAAAGTGTTTTGGTTTGATGAGAGCTTTCATTTAACGCCAATGTTACCTTTATATGACTATCAGTTATCAATGTAAGTTTTTTTTTTGTCCTATTGACCTCTAATGACCTTTCAAGGTCACTAAAACTGACCTTATCTGGGGTAAGATTTTTGTGGCACCTTCGGATTTGTGTTCCTTGGGTCGAAATCTATAGGATCGCATTGAAAAACTAACTTTCACAAGCATGATAACGAACTCTGGTTGTTTCGACTCCACCACTTAATGTATATGCAAAGTTTGGGGCCGCCAGGTTTCATGGTTTTGGAGGAGTCACATTGACAGACAGACGGACTGACACACGCTGACATTTATTATTATAGATTACAAAAGTTGTGTGGTTACGTTTAATTAATTGCTGTTTATTATTTTGAACTTGCTATCGGCCCACAAATGTTTTAAAAGTTATCGCTGTACTATGGATGCACACCATAACGACATGCAGAGACATCTGATGTAAAGGTATTCGCAAGGACAACGAGCGAAGCCATTTTAATGTTTGAGAGGGCGGCGCAGAGTATGTAACCTTGGAACCATTCCCTTTTGCTGATACAGTATAATGGCATTGGCATGTGCAGAAAAGTGAACCTCATGGCAATGTTGCATCCTCTGGATTCTTTGCAGGAGCATTCCTTATCCCGTATCTGCTCTTCCTGATTGTGGCCGGGATCCCTCTGTTCTATCTTGAGCTGGCATTGGGTCAGTGCCAACGTGGAGGTGCCACTACTATCTGGAAGATCTGTCCCATCTTTAAAGGTTAACCACTCGCCCTCTTTGTCCCTCACTTTGCTGTTAAAAAAGACCGTGAAAAAGTAAATAGGATACATACAGTACCTATAGAATGTCTACACCCCCTTTCAAAATGTTCACCTTTTGTTTCCTTATAGCCTGGAATTAAATTTCATTAAATTAGACTTTTCCCACCTTTATTTACTCATCGTAACCAACAACTTCCAGGTGAAAAACAAATTCTACAAATTTCAGAAAATTAATTATGATACAAAACTAGAATATCTTGGTTGGATAAGCATCCACCCCCCTGATAGACCATGTGGAGGTACTCGCTATTACCTTCAGAAAATGATTTTCGTTGTGCAGATCACGCTCATCTAGATGAAATTTGGCATACTTAAAGAATTTTAGACGCTGAGTCCAAATCCACTTGTTTCCACGTCGAGGATGTGACACAATTGGTCATTTTTGGCAATTAAAGATACACCGGACATTAAAGCACGATTTTGACACAGAGATGAAGAATCAAGGTTAGACTGATATGTAGGTCAAAGAAAACTCTTGTGAGGTCTTAAAATGATACAATTGTTATACAGAGCCCTATTCACTGTTATTAAAGATTTTATAATTAAAGGTTGTAAACCGAAGCAGTTACATATTTTTACCGGCCGAAAACGTCTGGACCGACCAGACAGGCCTTCGAGTTGACCAAGGCAACTTTTTGCTTAAAAGGCAGCCACACTGGCTATTAAAGGTAGTTACATTGACTATTAAAGACAGTTACATTGACTATTAAAGACAGCTACATTGACTATTAAAGACAGTACAAGCCTATAAAGCAGTTACATTGGCTCTTACGGATTAAATCAAAGACAAAGAGACTGCGCGACTCAGCCTGATGAAAGTAGAACCGCCACAAGAGGATTACTGTATTAGAACTCCAGTATTTCTTGCTCTGAAGCGGTTGCTGAACTAGGCTCTTGACTGCTGTTATTACAATACTCAAGTCCACTATTACATGCAAACCAACCTGAATACTACTGTGTAGTAGATCCCACAGCAAAAGCAGTGTGACACCCCGCATTCACAGTTCGTCGTCGGAATAATCGTCAGTTCTGCTTTCATCATCCATAAGTTCCATTTCTGCACGGGTCTGTTCATCGTTGGCACAGTTTTGACACCACAGCACTCTGTGCAGGACAGTCCTTTTGACCGGCAAGAACACTGGTTGTCTCGCATTTCGTCTTCTTGCAATTACATTTCGTCGCCTCTAACAGTTCCTTCGGCGCTGGTGGTTTGTTCAAGCCAGTGAACAATCAGTGCTCCGTTGCGTTCCATCCATCCGTGAAATGTAGGAGAAGGGCTTCTATAAACCTCTCAGTCGCGCGGTGGTGGATCGCAGACTGATAGTTCACTCTTTTGCAATGCAGCATCAGAGCGTCGCTTGTAGGCGGCAACTTCTGTTCTCCCAGCGACTGGCTGCAGAATAGCTTGTAGCGAGCCTCATCCACACTCTTCATGGTCGGCTGATTGTTAACATGGCGCAGACGAATTGTTCCAGGTCTTGAATGATATTCTGATCTAGCGTGAATTCTCGACTAATGCTCCCGAACAGGTGATGAGATGGGATCTTCATCATCAAGTCAAATGGCCTTGTTTTGCCCTTACCGTGGAATGCACTGGTGGTATCACTTCCGTGAAATTGTGCAAACCTATCAACGATCGCAGACAGAACTTTCCAGGGCATTACTCAGCTTCCTAATGTCAACGACGATAATGTCCTTGACTTCCTGTGACCAGATGGAAATTTCGTGCCCAAATTGACTTCGAGTGAGCCAACGCCAACACAAACACTCGGTGTCGAAACTCTCTATGCGCACCGACTCTTCATTCTGTCCCGCGTGAGTGGCATGTAGCAGGAGCTTCGTGTCAGCTTCCTCATGGTCACATTCAAGTTCAGGTACTGACGACACAGTCATGACACCATTCGATGCTTGATTTTCTCACATTTGCCGGCATGACTGACGTACAACAGCATGTCACCCAGTTTTGATGGAGAGATGCTTCTCGTCCATTTCGACGATGAACTCTATCAACGCCTCCTTGTTGGCTCCGCTCAGGAGATAATGGCCCACTGTTTTGAAGGCTTGATCACGTCGTAGATGGTTCGTACCTGAAGATCGCCCGCCCTGCCCGCTCGTCTGGCGTGCTCCAGGCACTTGATGCTGATACTTGGTAAGTATCAACACCACATCCAGTCTCGAAGATTGGTTATGTCGTGCTTTGGCCACTACAATGTTCAGCACCATCTCTTCCAGTTTGCCGAAAGTGTTAGGCAGTGAACCAGCCTTTATCGCCTGAATACAGCCATTCCATCCACAATTGTTGCACCTTGGATAGGCCGAGCGTCCACACGGCAATCGGGCCACAGTTTCAGTATATGGTTGCGGAGTTTGGCTTTGTCCGTCTTAGCAATCGAACCATCACCGGATGCCAGCGGTGATATGTTCGCCAGTGGTATGCGAGCAGATCGTGGAGTGTTACATTGCTTTCTCGCCAATCAACAGCAGTCGTGTGAAAAGACGACGTTCATTCGCAATTTCAACTTCGGCGTCTGCTGGTGGGGAGTCGCCGACTTGCCTCGCACCTTCGAGAAAGTTGCAATTTGGCCTTCGAAATCGGACTGAAGAATGGGACCTCACCTGAGAGAAGCCGATCACGCATGAATTGCACGACAGCTCTCTCCCTTGACATACGCGTTCATCAAGTCCGCAGAAGTGGCTGGCGGTGTGATGACACCTGAACTAATATTGACGAGTTCAAGGTGAGCGCCGGAGAAAGGGTTAATCATTTGAAGTACTGCGTCCATCACTTGTACACCACTGCTTCGTTTCTTCTTCGAGCTCGACACATCCAAATCCTTTCTCGTTCGGGGCTTGTCGTGGATACCCGCCATGGACTCACATTTCCTTGCGATTTCCGCACGTGTGGTTGGGACAGGATCCACTTCTTCACAGCTGTGCTTTTCTGAGTGTAACCAATGATGCCTCCACTGGTCTTGCTGTCCCTATTTAAAGTCTGCTCAATGATCTGATCAACGCAACACTACTAAATCCAATACGAGTATGCCGTTGGGCAGTCCATTTGCCGTCCATGAACGCTTGATAGGTGTCTGGTGGGAGTGCTCTAGCCGGCCATTTCCAGCAGTAAACGGGTAAGTACCTTGCATAGTTTAGGTGATCGTACGCAAAGTACCAGGGCATTGACGCTCTTGTGATCGCAAGGTGTTTCGGCCAGTTCGAAGTACGAGTTGCCCGTATAAGCTCTAGTGCTAGCTCCACCATTTCCAAGTAGGGCCATGTAATGTCCACACTTTGGTGTTTGTTCAGGTCATCCCTCACCATCGCGTGCTCCCGAGTATAGAACATGTAAATTGAGGCCTGAGTCACCCTGCTGTGGACCCTGGCTGGCTTCATCCTCTGTGGTTGACTCTGTTTCTGTTGTAGAGCTACTGTCTACAACAGCAGCCTGAGCAATGGAATCAATATCAATGTCCTCATGTACACCACTTCGCTCTCAGACATTTTTGGTGGACGATAGAAAATCATGTCTGGGTACGCGTTCCTGCAGTCTTCTTCAGTCTTGTTGCCTGGTAGTTGGCCTATCCTGACCTTCGCATACTCTGAGTAGGTCATTGAACATCTCACACAACTTCTTCATATGTATAGATTGCTTTCCATCAGAGTCTTACCTGGATTACTTTGTCACAGAAAATGTCAAATGTTGAGTCATAGTTCACTTTCTGAGTTTGGAGTTTACTTTCACTCTGTCTGTGGTATGTCATTCACATACTCATAATAACATTTATGGTGATAACAAACTGCCAGCGCCACACAGTCTTATCCTTTATAGTTGTCATTATTCTCACATCACGTTCATCTCTCCTCTGCTCAGCAGTTTCCCTCAGTCTTCTCCATCCTGTGTTTCTGCAGGGAACACTGATCACGTTGAGATTTTCCTTTGACACGGATGAATTTGTCTTTTTTCTGGTATATGAACAAATTTTGGCAGTACACACAGCTGATTTGCCAGCCACCCTTTCTACAGGGGTTCTGAGGGATTTCTACGTATTTTGTGGTACGAGTGCCCCTCTTCTTCTAGTCCGCCCACCACCTCACTGGCTCTTGCAGAAACTGCAGTAGTGCTGGCTTCTGAATTTCCTTTTCTGGCTTCAGCGCGTTATATGATCCTTGTTACAAAACGACGCATAGCAGAACCGGTGACAGCCGGCATCCGCAGGAGGATCAGTCATTGCAGCAGTTTCATAATTTGATCAGCCAGCAAACGGCATTTGTTGATAGTTTCACTATCTGTGGCGTCGCACCAAGCCTTCGAACACTCGCATACCTTACGCCAGCTCTTATCCATGAATTGCGTCACTTTCTCATCTTCCTCCCCGCCCAAGTGTATGAAACAACGCATATTGGTTGTTGAAAGACCAAAATCACTCGAAATCACACGACAACCATGGGCGCCGCCATCTTCATTTGTTGTTTCCTGGTCGTTTCCTCCGCGATTACAAGCACGCCACCCCACTTCACGGCGGTAATTTCAAATGGTAATAACTGTCGGTGTGTCAACTGTGCATATGGAAACAAGTAGGAATTTCAATGGTGTGTTCTCATGAATGTACAGGGTGCAATTTCGTTTAGATTGGTGATCTGCACAACAAAACTGAACGAACCGACCCACCTCCACATGATCTATGAGTTAATACTTGGTGGAAGCACCTTTCAAGCAATAACAGGTGTGTCTGTTGGCATAGGACTCCAGCAACTTTGCAACCTTGATTGGGCAATATTTTCCCATTCTTCTGCACAAAACTGTTCAAGCTCAGTCAGTCAAGTTGTATGGGGAGCGTTGATGGACAGTAATCTTCAAGTCATGCCACAGATTTTCGATTGGATTTAGGTCGGGGCTCTGACTGGACCACTGAAGGACATTTATCTTATTGTTCCTCAGCCACTCCAGCGAAGCTTTGGATGTGTACTTTGGGTCATTGTCATGCTGAAAGGTGAACTTCCGTCCCAATTTCAGCTTTCTTGCAGAGGGCAGCAGGTTTTCCTCTAGGATTTTTCTGTATTTTGCTCCATCAATTTTCCCTTCTATTCCGACAAGTGCCCCAGTCCCTGCTGACGAGAAACATCCCCATAACATGATGCTGCCACCACCATGCTTCACAGTAGGGATAGTTTTCTTTGGGTGATGTGCTGTATTGGGTTTGCACCAAATGTAACGTTTTGCATTTCAGCCAGAATGTTCCATCTTGGTTTGGTCAGACCACAAAACTTTTTGCTGCAAGGCTTCAGAACCTCCGGAGTGTTTTTTTTTTTTGCATACCTCAAACAGGACTCGAGGTGGGCTTTTTTGAGTAATGGCTTCCTTTGCCATAAAGATCTGTAGCTCTTTAAAAGTTGCCATTTCCTCTTGGTGGCCTCTCTGATCAGTCTCCTCCTTGCTTGGTCATCGAGTTTGGAGGGATGGCCTGATCTAGGCAGGGTATTTGTGGTACCATACACCTTCCACTTGTTAATTATTGTCTTGACTGTGCTCCAAGGGATATTCAAGGCCTTTAAAATAGTTTTAAACCCATCCCCTGATCTGTACCTTTTCTCAACTTTATTCCGGAGGTCTTTTGAAAGCTCCTTGGTGCTCATGGTTGAGTCTGTGCTGTGAAATGCACTACCCAGCAGAGAAAACCTGCAGGAACAGCTGATTTTATTCTGAAAGAATCAGAATCACTGCAATTTAACACAGGTGGAGGACAATTAACTAGGTGTGTGATTTTGAAGGTGATTGGTTATAACTGAGGTAATCTGCAATTGCTATTATAAGGGGTTGAACACTTATCCAACCAAGATATTCTCATTTTGTGTGTTTAATTAATTTTCTGAAATTTGTAGAATTTGTTTTTCACTTGGAAGTTGTGGGTTACGATGTGTAACTAAAGGTGGAAAAAGTCTCATTTAATGTAATTTAATTACAGGCTACAAGTCAACAAAAGGTGAAAATTTTGAAAGGGGGTGTAGATGTTCTTTAGACACTGTATATTAAAACATCAAAATGTCCACCCATCTTGCTAATCAGCTATCATTAGTTAACAATTGACATGAAGATCAAATCTCAGTTGCACACAGCTGGTTAATAATTGTTGATGTGAAAAACCACTTTCAGCATTCTTGGACGTGTCATATACAAGTATGAACTCCCGAAAGCTCATGTTTGGAACTTTGAGACTTGGCTGGTGAACAGTCATCATCCCTCAGTGCATGTATCAATGTGTTGCCTTGTTAATATCTGCTGAACATAAGAAAAAATAATTTTCATGAACAAGGGGCTTTTTAAAACCATGTAAACCCTCAATGGATGCATTTTGATTATAATCCTGGTATGGTTCTATCCTGGTGTGGCTCAATCCCGGGTCACTTCCATCCCAGCACAATTCCTTTCCGTCCTGGCATTGTTCCTTTCTGTCATGGTGCATTTCTTCACCACCCTGGTTCTTTACTATCCCAGTGCAGTTCCGTTCAGTTTAGTCCCAGTGTGGTTACGTTTGGTCCCAGTGTGATTCCGTTTGGTCCCGGTGTGGTTCCATTTGGTCCTGGCATGGTTCCGTTTGGTCTTGGTGTTTTTACTTTTGGTCCTAGCGTGGTTCCGTTCGGTCCCGGCACAGTTCCGTTTGGTCCCAGTGCATTTTTCTCTGTCCCTGTGCAGTTCCATTCGGTCCCGTCCCGGTTCTTCTATGTCCTGGCGCAGTTCCATTTGGTCCCGGCATGGTTTTTTGCTGCCCCGGCGCAGTTCCATTCGGTCGCATCCTGGTTCTTCTCTGTCCTGGCACAGTTATGTTTGGTCGCAGCACGGTTCCGTTTGGTCCCGGCATGGTTCTATTCGGTCCTGGCATGGTCTCTTTGATCCCGGCGTGGTTCCGTTTGGTCCCAACGCAGTTCCATTTGGTCCTGGCGCAGTTTTTCTCTGTCCCAGCACAGTTCCATTCAGTCACATCCCGGTTCTTCTCTGTCCTGGCACAGTTACCTTCATCCCAGTGTGGTTCCATTCGGTCCTGTGTGGTTTCATTCAGCCCCGGCATGGTTCCTTTCGGTCCCGGTGTGGTTCTGTTTGGTCCCGGCATGGTTCCATTTGGTCCTGGTGCAGTTTTTCTCTGTCCCAGCGCAGTTCCATTCGGTCACATCCTGGTTCTTCTCTGTCCTGGCACAGTTATGTTTGGTCGCAGCACGGTTCTGTTTGGTCCCGGCATGGGTCTAATCGGTCCCGGCATGGTCTGTTTGGGCCCGGCGTGGTTCCGTTTGGTCCCAGCGCAGTTCCATTTGGTTCTGGTGCTGTTTTTCTCTGTCCCAGCACAGTTCCATTCAGTCACATCCCGGTTCTTCTCTGTCCTGGCACAGTTACCTTCCGTCCTAGCGTGGTTTGATTCAGTCCTGGCGTGGTTCTGTTAGGTCCCTACATGGTTCCGTTCGGTCCTGGTGTGGTTCCGTTTGGTCTCAGCGCAGTTCCGTTTGGTCCTGGTGCAGTTTTTCTCTGTCCCAGCACAGTTCCATTCTGTCACATCCCAGTTCTTCTCTGTCCTGGCACAGTTACCTTCGGTCCCAGCATGTTTACATTCGGTCCTGGCGTGGTTCCGTTCTGTCCCGGCATGGTTCTGTTTGGTCCGTATGTGGTTCTGTTTGGTCCCGGTGTGGTTCCGTTTGGTCCTGGCGTGGTTCTGTTTGGTCCCGGTGTTCCTTTTGGTCCTGGCATGGTTCCACTCGGTCCCGGCACAGTTCTGTTTGGTCCCAGTGCATTTTTTTCTCTGTCCCTGCGCAGTCCCATTCGGTCCCGTCCTGGTTCTTCTCTGTCCTTGCACAGTTAAATTTGGTCCCGGCATGGTTTTTCTCTGTCCCAGTGCAGTTCCATTTGGTCCCGTCCCAGTTCTTCTCTGTCCCGGCGCAGTTCCATTCGGTCGTATATGAGAGAGATGCTGTCCCGGCGTGATTCCGTTCGGGCCTGGCGCAGTTCCGTTCAGTCCGGCACGTTCCGTTTGTCCCGGCGTGGTTTTTCTTCTGTCCCTGGCATTTGTATTTTTCGTGCTGTTCTTCCTGGCAGCGGTTCCATCTTCAGTCCTTGGCTGCAGTCTCGTTCTGTCCTCGGTGTCGTCTGTTGCTCTGTCTCTTTCCTGGCGCAGGTTCCGTTTCGTGTCTTGCTGAGACTTCCTGGTTTGGTCCGCCGGCTTCGGTTCTTGGGGCTGGTGTATGGTTCCATGAGA
>CM068965.1:88439501-88458246 GCA_035128595.1 Eptatretus atami | reverse complement strand
GGTAGTATTCTTGGTTTTCTCTGTCTGGACAGTTATGTTCGGTCCCGCACGGTTTCGTTTGGTCGTGGCATGGTTCTGTTTGGTCTGTGTGTTCGTGTTGGTTCCGCATGGTTCAGTTCAGGTCGCATGGATTCTGTTCAGTCCGTGTGTTCCAGTTTGCTACGCCGCATGGTGTCTGTTTGTCCGTCCAGTTTCTTCCTCTGTCCTGGCAAGAGTCTACGTTTGGTCCCCAGCATGGGTTTTTCTTTCTTTCCGCGCGCGTTTTTGTCATTCAGGTCCGGTTCTTCTCTCGTCCTTGCGATGGTTCGTTCGGTCTGGCATTGTTTTTTTTCTGTCCGCGTGGTTCTGTCGCGTTCTGTCCTGTTGTTCTCTGTTAAGCAAGTGCAGTCTCTGTTCGGTCCTGGCATGTTCTTCTTGTCGCGTGTGCGGTTCCGTTCTGGTCCCGGCTTTTTTTCTCTCTTGTCCCGGCATCATCTGTTCGTCATCGTCTGGTTTTTCTCTGTCCTGGTGGCGGTTCCGTTCGGTCCGATTTTTTTTCTGTCCCGTGCATCATTCTGTCTGTCATGTCCTGGTTTTTCTCTGTCCTGGTGCGGTTCCGTTAGGTCCTGGCATGTGTTTTTCTCTGTCGGCATGGAGTTTATGCTGTTCATGTCGGTTCTTCTCTGTCCAGGTGGGTTCGTTAGGCTGCATGGTAATTTTCTCTGTCCCGGGGTGATTCCGTCGGCTGGCGCAGTTCGTTCAGTCCGGCACGGTTCGTTGGCCGGCGTGGTTTTTCTCTGTCCTGCATGATTTTTTCTCTGTCCCCGCGTGGTTTTTCTCTGTCCCGGCGTATTCCGTTCGGGCTGGCGCAGTTCGTTCAGTCCCGGCACGGTTCCTTTGTCCCGGCGTGGTTTTTCCTCTGTCCCTGCATGATTTTTCTGTAGTCCTGCATGTTTTTCTCTGTCCTGCATGATTTTCTCTGTCCCGACGTGGTTTTCTCTGTCTATGATTTTCTTGTCCCGCACGGTTCCATTAGTCCTGGCGCAGTTCCGTTCTGTCCGGCTCGGTTCTGCTGATGTATGACATATAGAATCGAGTGTCATTACCCTTTGGACCTTGTTTGCATTGACGATTCACAATCGTATTTTCCTTTCCCAGATCGACACTCTGACCTACCAACCTTGGTTATAAGGTTCTAACCTCTCGAATGTAAACCTTCTTTCTGTTTTTCCTGGCAGGTGTGGGATACACAGTCACTCTGCTGTCCCTCTGCGTGGGTTTTTACTACCACGTGATCATCGCCTGGGCGTTACGCTACTTGGTAGCGTCGGCTCAAGCAGTGCCTCCCTGGGTCAACTGCAACAACACCTGGAACAGCCCGAATTGCTCAACTGGGCCAACCCTTCTCGGACTCGATCATAGCATCGTTGTAAAGGCCACACCGGCTGGGGAATACTTTGAGTGAGTGAAGGAAGAGTGTTGTGTAATTGTGCGATTGCATTTGTAAAGCACAACGACTGTATTCTTGTCCATATTGCCAGTCCTTACATTTTGCCCCATTCACCCTTGGGGGTCATCTTTTGTGCTGCTCACACAAATATGGTGGAAGTTTTGATTCCTCCTCCACATGAATACTCCCTCCACCAGTTCACTTCTATCTTCCTCCCTTCTCTTCCTTTTCTCAATTTTTGCTTGTGCGTATGTATTAAGTGGAGGACATTGTCATTCAAAGGAGTATCCATTCTTATTTAGTTTTAGTCGAATGGCATGCCGTCTGGTTCTCACTACCGCATGAACTCCTCCACATTGCCAATTCTTATGTGATGCTTAGAGTGTCCAAATAATTCCACTTGGTCTTGCTGTAAGCCTTGATACCCCGAGGTGACCCAAGAGGCCAAAATGTCTTGTTATTAATTTCATGTCATGAGCTTTAGGTGTTGCTACATATGATAGTTTGTTCCCTCGCATATGACATCATGTTCTATGGCCAAGGGTGATGCTCCATCCACCTGTCCAACTTGTATTCTGTTTTTTTGTTGTTGTCATAGTCGAGACTCATGGAAGAGCTACAGCTAGTACTAGTACACTGAACGGATCAGGACACAACAGGACAAACTAAACAGTAGAGGGAGGGGGGAAACACCAACAGCAGAGCTACAGGCCAAGACAGAAGGAGGCGAACAAACATTGGGTGTGAGGACGAATTGGGGGCAGGAGAGGATGGATGGGGTGGACAAGATGGATACAGAAGGAAACTTTCAGGAGGGAAAACTAGAAATTTGGAAGGAGGAAGGATTGGGTTGGGGGTGAATGAGGATAAAAAAGATCATGATTTTAGATTGGGGACAATCTGAGATGGTGGTGAACAGCTGTCTTGAATACCTGGAGGGAAGAATGAGATTGAAGAGAGTGTGGAAGTTGGCTCTACAGGTGGGGAAAAAGGGGAATGAATGAGTGGAGGTGAGCAGTGATTCTGGATTTAGGTAGTTTCACAAGAAGATGGTTGATGTTGGACGTGTGTGCCCTGCAGAAATCTGGGGGGACAAAGCATGGAAAGAGACGAGGATACAAGAACAGAAAGGACAGAGAGACCACCGACCTGTCTTAGATGGCGAAGTGATAGGCTCAGAGACTCAGCTTCATCGCGAGAGATTCCAATGATCTTAAAGGCCTTGGTTTCCACGGCCTCAGTCTAAGCAAGGTGTGAGACAGGAGAGCCAGCCCAGCGGGGAGAGCAGCGCTCCACCAAGCTGCAGATGAAAGCCGTTGGAGGTGAATAGGAGTTCAGGTGTGCCATGGAAGGACTTTGTTTTGTATGACACGAGGATATTTCAATGGAAAAGTGTAATATATAAATAACTGGAGAGTTCAGAGAACACCTTACCCCCACACTATCTTCAGAAAGAAGGGCATTGGAGGGGTCTGTGAGTGCCAAATTTGATCGGTCGAGATGACGAAAAATGATGTAATATTTTGTC
Organism: Eptatretus atami; assembly: GCA_035128595.1. NCBI lineage: Eukaryota > Metazoa > Chordata > Myxini > Myxiniformes > Myxinidae > Eptatretus > Eptatretus atami. The sequence continues at coordinate 88,455,289 of CM068965.1, read as the reverse complement.
CACATATGGCTAAACGGAAGGGTTTTGAAAGTGTCAAAAAGGTGAATTGTGTTCTACAGTGTTCGATTATGTAATTCAATTTAAATAAAATAAAGATTTTAAAAGTTGTAGCAAAAAAAGTATTTTCGGAAGTTTACCGCCGTTTTACCCAGTGTCCTTTACTCCACCTTATCTCACATTAGTTCTACGTACCTGTTGTTTGTGTCCATTATGACGTCCTTAAAAACAGTAAGTTTCCTGTTTGGAATAATTTTAAATTTAGTTTTACTGCCTGACAGGTAGACAGTAAAATAATATCTCATCTTTCTCTATGCACGTGCGATGGGGACGAATTCAGAGCCAAGGTACTGTTAAACTGCCAAATGCCAAGGATCGTTTTCAGATTCATGTTGAAAATATAACATTCAAATTAAATTAAGTTTTTCCTCGATCATAAACGAATGTTTGTAGACACAGACAGACAGACAGAAGTGAACCAATTGCTTAACCCTGGTTTTCACTTCACGTGCTTGGGGTAACAGTGGGGCACATCAAAGTGCTATTACCTGCCCCCCCCGACCCCCAATCCCAAAATGGTGCTGTTTGTGTGTGTGGAGTACATTTCGGCCCATGGTGAATGTTCGGTCCGTTTTGTTTTTTTTTAATCCACTTCCATGTGTATTAGAAGTGTGTTGTGAGTCACGTGACTGCGTACTTTGGAGTATAATATGGCAGACGAATGGAGACAGCTGCAGTGCATTTGCACCCACCCGATAACAAAGTGCACGTTTGGACATCAGAAGAACATAACAGACCAAGTACAAACAAATTAGACATTCTTTCATTCATTTATTTTTAAAACAATGTGGATTTGGTCTGTTTAGTGTTCCCGTTTGAACCCCTAGCTTCCAGTATAGGGAATTCGGGTTCAAATGACGCATACCATACCATACCATACCACATGTACTTATCTCTTGTCTAATTATTCATGTTAAAGTACACTGATGTCAACTGATGTCCTCGTCCTACACGTGATTTATGGATACGCTCCTCCATGAGCTTTAGATCACTGCATGTCAAACCCAAACAGTACGATTGGTTGCACTAACAGCTCGGTTCACCGAATGACCCTATGGTTGGGAGAATGGGCAGAAACTTAGTCCAGGCACATTCAGGGCATCCTCCTCAGTCCCTCGAGTCACACGCCAGTTGGGTTAGTGGAATCCGAATCCATGCAGGATTTATTGAAGCTGGGACTGCCATTTGCGATGCTTGTGACCGACTCGACTGCATTCCAAACGAGATAGCGACATGGTGTTTTCATTGGACTGAGCGAGCTGACGAATGGTGTCTGTGAAGTGAAACCGACTCGAGGCAGCAGGCCCTAAGTGGGAGAGAATGGCTGATTCCTCATTCTTTTGACAAGAGGTTCAGGGGGAGTTTATCAAAACAATGGTGCGAGGATTCGGGTTGCATTATGAAAACTTTGCAACAGTGTTGACAAAGGAAAAGAGAATTTATTAAAAGTAGTGCGTGCCCGTACGTGCGTGGCCGTACGTGGAAACAAACAAACAAAAAAACTTTCAAACCATGTGCCAGAAACAACAACCACACAGTCCGTTCCTTCACTTGCGTGCCCGTACGTGCGTGGCCATACGTGCAAAAAAAAACAAAAATAAAACTTTCAAACCACGTGCCAGAAACAACAACCACACAGCCGTCCTTCGCTCTCGTAAACGACGACTGGATTGGGCATTGTGTTTATCTATAAATGCGCATAAGAAATCGAGAAATTATTAGAATACACTAAGTCATCACTATCCAGAAGTCCATACGTTGCAACCCGTAAGGGGAACCGCGGCTGAGGATCTCTTCCCCAACGGCCACGCCTACGCAGCAACGTGTCCTGTTATTGGTAACTAAATGGCGCCCTTTCCCATCGGCCACGCCTACGCAGCAACGTGTCCTGTCATTGGTTTGGTAATAAAATGGCCATAACTTGGGAACCACTTGTCCGATAATATCAAACCTTGAAAGGCACATACTCAGGTCCCCAGCAATATACCTGGCAAGTTTTAATTAGATCGGACATTTGGTGCGAGAAACAGCGGTCACAGACACACACACACACACACCACACACACACACACACACACACACACACACATAGATTCCTGGAATTATAGATAGATTAAGGATGACAATAAGAAAAGTGGTTTGGATTGCAGAAGAAGTGACATAGAGATGATGGTACTCAGGACCTTAGAGTAGCCATGTTAGTCTGCGCACAGGATTGAGATGATAGAATACCAAACGACTGAACATGGTTATGCTCCCAAATGATGACGACTGAACACCTCACCCTGGAGATGAGGTACTCGGCCTTTGAGTAGGCCATGTTAGCTCTGTGCACAAGGATTGAGCATAGAATACCAAACGACTGAACATGGTATATGCTCCCAAAATGATGACGACTGAACTCCTCACCCTGGAAGGAGGGGAATTGACAGCAGGTGTCGATCAGATCAGATAATGCTCTGGTGTGGTGCTGCGTTTAAAAATAAATAAATGATGTGTCAGCGAGCACAGAGCAATGGATCATGTGATGAAATGGGGGCAGTAGATTGTATGATACCGAAGTCCCTAGTTAGTATTAGGGTTAGTGTTATTTTATATAATTATTCATCGCTAGTTATCATCGGGTTTCAGCCTTTATCACGGAGTACGCTAGGACTCCATATAGAGGGATGATACGGGGGGGAAAAAATGGCCGCCCATTCAAATGTGTCCACAATGATACGCTCATAAACTCCTCAAGAGTGAAGTCGTAAGCATTTAAAAGCCATAACTTATATTCTCAAGCGTTTTCTGAACTACCAAGACTTAAAAAGATGCCAAAATACATCGCAGAAGTACCACGTCGGGAGATCACTAAAAAGTCAATTTGTACTTCTTCTTCTTATTCTTCTTCTTCCACTCTCAAAATAATGTAACACTGTCGCCCGACCTAACTCGATAACTGCTGAAGCCATGATGGTGATTCCAACGTGAGGAAGTTACATTGTCTCTGGGCTAGTGCATGCAACCCAAAATTTTAAAAACAGATAAAACATTAGTCATTTTATTAGGGAAAGAAATCGAACATAAATGTGGACTTAAACAAACCAAACCAGGCCAGGATAGTGGGAGGGGGTAAGATGGACAGTACCAGTCCAAAAGTGTTACATATCCAAACCATCCCCCAAATTAATAACATAGGTGGATTTAATCCATATCAAAACAACAAAATATATAAAAGATTAAAAATTTTATTACTTTATAAAATTCAGAAACAAGAAAAAAAAATTTAAAATAGTGTAAAAACATAGAGGGATGAAAATCTCAAAAAACAACCAAACAAGTTAGGAATGATACCACATTATGATGCCACAACATGACACCACAATCCTCTTCTGGATTACCATCACGATGTCTTTTGACATTTTACTTTTGTTGTGGGATTTTGATGGAATGTCAAAAGACATAGAGATGGTAATCCAGAAGAGGATTGCGGTGTTATATTGTGACATCATAATGTGTTGTCATTCGCACCTTGTTTGGTTGTATTTTTGAGATTTCTTCCCTCTACGTTTTTAGCATTAAAAAAAAAAATACACGTTGAGGTGAAGCCGATAGCACGGGATCACGTGTTCAGCTCCATCCTGCGTCCTCGTTGACTGCGAGCAATCATTCGATATCCACTCTCCGTGTAAACTCTCCGGCACCTCAATATGTTTGGCTCCGAACACAGAGTTTTCTGGCCTGGGAAGCTGTTGTCATGAATTTCTCTGCCATGGAAACGGACTCACTCTGTCCTCCCACATAAGGCCTTCAAGCACTAGGAGATTCCTACATTTTTGTTTATTTCTCTCTTTAACGAAGTCTGATACTCACGGACGAGCTTGTGGGTAGCAAGGGCATTTGGAGATTGCAGTGTCCTTGTAGTTGAATAACAAGGATGTCGACCGATATCGATGCATTTCATCATGAATGACATGGACATTTACAGACTATGAACAAACCATCACAGTCTGACTGTTCGGTAGACAGCAGTCCTCCATTTGCAGTACCAGTGCCAACTGGTTTCCTCCATTCATATCGATAAATGGAGGTTGCTCCATGTGGTCTTGGTTAGCCATTATTACTGAGAGTTAGCGGATAGGGTGAACGCGTTTTAGGGAGGTTGGGATACAAATAGAGCATACGAGTCCAAATGTTTCCCACTGACTTGAGGAATGTTGGCAGGGCCAAGCGATCGGTCAGGTCTGCTGAAGTGTATCCTCAGTAGTTTGCAAGAAGCTGTTCAAATGATTCGTTTCAACGGGTGATCGAAGACTGGGGTGCTTATTTTGATGGAGTCGAGACAAAAAGCCAACTCTGGTCACGCAGTGAGGCCACTTGTCCACGGGCATCGCTAGGAGGCCACTCGATGGACAGTAGGTTGCAGATAATGTTTCTCATTGGGTAGTTATGGATGGAGGTCACAGTAAACTATGAGAAGGTGAATGGGACTTCACTCAACATGTGATTTCATGGGAAGGGGGTGGAGAGTCTGCAGCATGGAGTGCAGAGCCAAAGTGTGTACATATTGAAATGGAGTCTAGAATGAGAATTAAATATTTTGTATTCCGTCATCAGAAGCACTATACCAACCAATTGCTTCGTTCATGTCATCAAAATATACTTTTTCGGACAACGATGAATAACGTGCAGGTATCTGTGCTGAAGATGTGCATTATTGATTGGAGTGTGCAGGCGAGAGGTGCTGAAGGTGCAGGAGAGTGCAGGAATCGGTGCGTTGGGACAACTGAGTTGGGAGTTGGTGCTCTGCCTCAGCGCCGTCCTGTGCACGTTGTTCTTCTGCTTGTGGAAGGGTGTGCGCACCTCAGGAAAGGTAGACACAGGGTGCTTGCTGTTTAACTTGCCGGTTCGTTTGACTTGGCATCGAGTTGGGTCATCGTTACACACCTTTGATTTTATGAAGAGGGGTGTGTGTTTGTGTGCGTGCACGTTAGGTGGTTTGGTTCACCGCCACCCTGCCCTACCTTGTGCTGGGGGTGCTTCTGGTTCGAGCACTCATGTTACCTGGCGCCCTACGTGGAGTCCAAGCCTTTCTCACCGTGGACTTTTCTCAACTCCAAAATCCATCGGTCAGTCCGTTGACCTTCACCTGCTGTTTCGATTTGCTTCTTCTCTCAGAATCTCGACGCGGTGTGTCCCCACTCAGGCTTTAATGGAATGAAAATGTTTGAACCTCGTTAATTCCATGTTAATGGTCCCCACCTTTGGGGGTTGGACAGGAAAGTTTATGGGCCAAGTCTCATGGACCACCTGGCCAGGCCTGACGATGGACCAAAGGTGATTTGGGCGGGAATTTGTAACTTGTTTAGGGTGCTGAAGATAACTCACCTTCTCTTCGTAAGAGACGTCGTGGGATCTTTAACGTCCACAAGCGAATGCTGGCAGATTGGACGCCCGGCTTAACGTCCATCCGAGGGACGGCGTACTTTGCGCTGCTATCCTCTGTGTGCGAAGCGCCGCAATATGGTTTATCGTGGGGTCGGGAATCGAACCCAGACCGGACAACTCTAAGGTAAGTGCAGCATCCTGTCGGACCAGAGTGAACACACCATATCGGGTTTTGGGTGAAATGACATTCCATTTACGTGAATCGGAATGACGTAATACAAATACTTACGTCACTCGAGACTGTTGTTGGCATGGATATGACGTTTTGACTCGATATGTAAGAGTATTTAAATCTCCGCTGTTGTCAGCAAACTTTATTTTGATTATGATCATTCTTGAAAACGGTAACTTAGCAACCATTATGGATTACACTGACAAAGGTTCATGTCCAACTTGAGAACGAGGAGGAAACCCATGTACGGGAGGTTGTATACACTTAATGATGTCTGCCGAGATGGCCCGATGTGGGGTATACCGTATACAGACGGAATGGACCCCCAGGATTGCTGACATGGTGCATGCTTTGCTGGCAGGATTTCCTACCTGGATTATGCCATCCATTGCAGGGCACAAGTTCAAGGAATTGCTTTGTTTGAGCGGATGTGAACAATCCTATTGTTTGGATTCCTCTGTGGACCTTGGCCTTGGTGGACCTGTAGTACCTGAATACTGTAATAGTGTAGTAGATATAAAACAAACTACATCGGTATTCCTTGTATTGCTCGGAATTGTGACTTGAAGCGAATGGGTGACCGTTTACCCCCGCCCAGGTATGGATCGACGCAGCGATACAGATCTGTTACTCCCTGGGAGTGGGCTTCGGAGTGTTGGTCGCTTTTGGAAGCTACAACAAACCCAACAATAACTGTGTGCGGTAATACAAACCTCCTTTCACCTCTTCTCACGTCGTTACTTTGCAGCACCGAAACCTCTTCGTTCCTGTCGACGTTTCCATCATCGAATGACGTCACATTTCCTCTCCGTCGTGTGACGCACCCCTGTGTATCCCCTCGTACCTCCTGCAGGGACACCATGGTAACAAGTTCCATAAACTGTGTGACGAGCTTCTTCTGTGGATTTGTGACCTTCTCGATACTTGGTTACATGGCACAACGACAAGGGGTCAGCATCCATGATGTTGCCACCGACGGTGGGTTTACGTGGTCGTGTTCACACCTGTGCTGCAGGTGTGCATGTGATTAGTATAAAATGTACAAATGAGTTGTCTGGTTTTCATGCGCGAGTTTTGTAATAATCTTATACCAAAGATAAAGGCGAAAGATTACATAAAGGGGGGGGGGTCCTGGGTTACCCCAGCCCCCTGAAGAATTTGAAATGATCGGTTTCAATACAACAATTTCCACATTCTAGAACTACATGCGATTGGAATATCTCGCAGGTTTTTCAAATTTTCAACCGTCTTATCAAACCCCCCCAAAATTAAACAATCCATCTCATTCAATGTACATTTGTATTGTTTGATATTTAAATTGTGGTCATACCTACCTACGTTCATCAAAAGTTATTTGTTGTCCATCACATGCCATTCATCCACAATCGTCTGCAATTGATATGTACAAGAACTTGGGTAAATGTTCCTGAACGTTGAACGTAATTACTGAAGGTGGATGTAGGTTGTGTTTTCACCCGTCTGTCTGTCTGTCTGTCTGTCTGTCTGTCTGTCTATGAAGAGGATATCTCACAAAGTTGTGGACGGATTCGGATGAAACTTGGTGGACAGGTTCGGTGTGTGCAAGGAGGAATTGATTCGATTTTGGTGAAGATCCGGATCCAGATCTGGAAACGAGAATTATTTAATTTATTATTTTAAGTGATTCTTCACCATTGAGAGATAGGGTCAAAAACAATAACATAGTCTGATATTTCATACATGTCATGGGCCTGATATGTTCTCGTGGATCAGGCATTGCGTGGTGGAGGGGTCAGCATCCATGATGTTCGATGCCCTCTCCCGAGTGCCCTTCTAGTTTATTGCTGTTCTCCTTATTAATGTTGTTATTTGTCATTGCAGGTATTGGGCTGGTGTTTGTGCTCTACCCTGAAGCACTCGCAACGCTCTATGGGGCTTGGGCCTGGTCATTGCTCTTCTTCGTCATGCTGTTAGCACTTGGCCTGGACAGCGCTGTAAGCCACCTGCAGTCAGCCAATGGGAAATCCTCATCTTAACAATCTAATTCATGGAGTTAATGATAAAATATGTTTTACCACGTGGCATGGAATTTGCATATTTACAATGAATGAAAATGTATGGGTGGGGAAAACTGACTGACCGATGGGAATTTGGTTCCTTACCAGGGAGATATTTACATTTGAACATGTGCAGTTTGTCAGTATTCTTGACTTGTCCATGTCCCGCAAACACTAAGTGACCACAGAATGGTTTCAGTGGGTTGTTGAGTACAACACCAACCCAGCAAACGCATAACGTTGTGAAAAGGTTGCTGGAAAGCTGTAATAAGGTAACGTTGTTGTAAAGGTTTAACTGAAGTGGTGTACTTCCTTAATCTGTGAATAACGTTGAAACGACGATGCAGTGACGTTTCACAAAAACGTTACGTAAATGTTAACCAAACTTTTTTTGTTGAGACATTGGGAAAAAACGTGGTGGATAAGACTTTTTAAAAACATTTTGTGAAGTCAGTTATGAACTTCAAAATATATTTATTTACTCATTGTTAATGTAACTCGGTAAGCCTCGGTGAGTTGCCTGAACGGTTAAGGTGGAAGGTTTAAGATGTTAGGGTCTCAAGTTTGAGGCCCTGTCTGCCATTGAATTAACACCAGATGGAGTTGACTCAGCCTGTCATTCTTCAGAGGTTGGTGAAATGAGTACCAGTGTACTAGTAACAGGGGCACTGCATCAACGGCACAGCCACGCCCCCAGAAAAATAATGCAACCAGCAGCCAAAGGCTGCACACGACATCTAATGTAACTCAGTGGTATTAACGGTTGGAGTGTTAACCCCGAGTCGGAGAGGTTGGTGGTTCGAACCCCGTCCGGGTGTGTAAAGTTATATAAAAGTACAAAATAAATATAATAAATAAATGTGGTAAAAAGTGCAAAATAAACCAAAATAAATCCACGACAAAAGTGTGTTGGAATGTAGTAGGTAAGAAGTATAAAGTGAATATCATAAAAAAAATCATAAAACGTATGTTGTACGTCGTACGTGTCTGCATTTTGTGAAGAGCATATATCAAAAAAACCAATCAGCGGAGGAAATTGAAACTTTATCACTATCATGTTACATGACCATGTGATACAGCGGTCACTCTTTTGAGGTCAATACAGGCCAATTTTCTAAAATCCTCAGTTGTCATCCGATTGACTTGAAATTTGAAGAGAATTTGCATATCATCTCAATGAAGTTAACCACTAATTATTTTTGAGGTCAACATTGGCCAAAAGGTCAACATCGGCCACAATTTCTAAAATTGTTAGTTTTCATTTGACTGACTTGAAATTTGAACAGGATTTTCAAAACAGTTGGCTCGCCACCAAGTCCTTCTCAAGACTGCGGGTATGTATTCTATGAATACCATCTAGTTGGGGTTCATGCTTTTGTGTGTTACAATATTGAGGCTCATATAAGAGTGAACACAACAACATAAACAAAGGGAGCAGGAGACAAAAGGGGGGAAAGGAAACACAAAACAGTGGGGAACAGAGACATCAGGAGATCTGTGAAGGAGAGGATGGGCGGGGGAACATGGGTATACAAGATGGACATTACAGGGACTTTCAGGAAGGAAAGCAGGAAATTTGAAGGAGGTGGTTGGGGTGGATTAGCGGGGGTAGAAAAGATCGAGGATTTGATGGGGGACGATAAGAGGTGGTGGTGAACAGCTGTTTTGAAGGCCTGGAGGAAGAGTGGATTGAAGAGAGTGTGGGAGTTTATTCAAAGGTGGGGAAAAGAGGAATGAAAGAGTGAAGGTGAGCAGTGAGCAGTATTTTGGTAGTTTTACCAGAAGGGGGTTGCTGGCGCACCTTGAGCACTTGTAAAAATTGGGAGGACAAATCGCAGACAAAGCGGGATGGGGGGGGGGGGTGATGAGGCTAGAGAGGGAGTGGTAGAAGACAGAAAGACCACCGACCTGCCTGTAATGAGGAGAGTGAGAGACCCCAAGACTCGGCTTCATCGCGAGAAATACCAATGATCGTAATGCCTTGGTTTTCACAGCGTGAAGCCGAGAAAGGTGAGAGGCAGGAGCACCAGCCAGAGGGAGAGCAGTACTCCATCAGGCTGCAGATGAAAGCTTTGTACGTGGTCAGCGAGCTCAGGTGGGCCAAGAAAGGACCTTGCTCGATGGAAGATGCCTAGTCGGCAAAGGCTTGGAGGCGAGGTTGTAAATGCGGCTTTCCCAGGAAAGATCATGGCAGATAGTGAGGCCCAGATGCTTGAATAAAAGGACTTCTTCAAGAAGTTTGTGAGAAAGTAGATTGTGGGGGAAGGGGGGGGGTTCGACGGTCCTTTTGAGAGACATAGTGAGAGTGAGATTTGTCAGATTGAAAGACATGTTCTAAGTGTTGGACAGCTTGTGATTTATCCAGATGTGCAGAGAGCGAAGAAGCTGCTGCTTGCTGATCTGAGCGATGACAGATGAGATGGTAGAGGGTGGAGTCATCATCAAATAGATAAAGAGGATTTTCCAGAGAGTCGGAGAAATCATTGATGAAAACCAGAAAAAGCACAGGGTCCAGAATGCTGCCTTGAGGAACTCCAGCCTGGAGAGAAGAGGGGATGAGAGAACTCCATGAAGGGCCACACGATGCCTGCGGCAGGAGTGAAGTCTGTGAGCCATGAGTGGAGATGTCCTTGGATACCATAGGAAGAGAGTTTGGTGAGCAGGGCAGGGTGTCAGACCGTATCGAAAGCACGTGATATATCGAGGGATATGGCTCTGATTTCATGTCTGGCATTGAGGACCTCCATTCATTGTTGGGAGAGCAGAAGCAGCATATCCAGGGTAGAGTGACCTGGTCTGAATCCAAATTGATGATCGGAAATCAAGCCATTGGACAGGAGCAAGGATTTAATGTCTGAAGCGATGATGGATTCCATAACCTTGCTGATGAATGGGAGAAAACTGATTGGTCTGGACTGCAGGGATCTGTTTTTGCACCTGGTTATGGAGAGCGGTAATGTTTGCTGATTTCCAAGCAGAAGGCAGATGACCTTGAGAAATATAAATGTAGGAAGTCTGGATATAATTACCTGAGAACTGTAAGAGTAGTCATGTGACACACACACACAGCGGTCTGTGAATTATCGCAAGGATGACCCCGGAATGTTGTGACAGTGTCAGGGAGGAATTCATACTTCTTGTTCTGACAGACTGACAGTTTTTCTTTCGACCGTCGTTGATCTAGCTTCGTATTGTCCTCCAAATCGACTTATCTGTGAATGAAGGAATGAAAAATGGGAACATTAACCAATTCGATTTCTACTCCACATCGACTTGTACGCCGAAAAAAAATGTATTTGAGCAAGTTTTACGTGGTCTCAGCTAATCAAATATGCTGCGTGCTCTGAGGGTGGAGTAACAGCAAGATTCAGAAAAAATGGATGTGCCTAGCGATGCAACCACAGAGCCAACTTTGTCCAAAAGATCGGTTTGTTGAAGTGGATCTTTTTCTCAAAAAAAGAGAAGCCGGCCCGGCGGGCCTTCACTTCAGACTCTTCTGTCAAGATCCCACCACCCTCCACTCTAATTGCAGTACACCGAAGGATGAGCTTGGCGAAATGCAATGAACGAATTCCCCTGTAAGCAGGACGAGAATCACTTGACCACAGGTGATGCTCAACCCCCTCACAGATTCCTTGCACATATGCCTCCTTGTCCTCCCTCAGCACCCAGTTTTATGCCTCAACTCTCTGAACAGCTCTGCTCTGCCATTAAGCCTGGCCCGGTGACTATGGTCAATGGTATCCAGTGTCCCTTGAGAGACAAAATGCTTCTTCGCTTGACGGTGAGTTCCAAGACATCCACCGGCAACATCAAGGATGGTGGTCTTGAAGGCACTCCACAACTCTTGAGGATTCCCCAAAGCACCCAGAGCCCCCAAATCTCCACTCAGCCAGTTTGCAAACTCCTCAGCTACCCTCTCATCCTTGAGCTTGTCAACTTTTAGCCTTAGGCTGGTATGGTACCATTCTCCCAGATTTAAGCTGTAACTTCAGAGTTGTGAACTCTATCTCGGATGCATCCGCTGAATAGTAGTAGTCAGAGTTGCTACAACAAGCCTGTGGTTGGTATTGAGGACCTGAGCACTCCGTTAGACCCTGCAGTTCTGAATCATCCTCCAGCACCCATCAACAAGCACATGGTCAATATCTTTTGCCACACCACCAGCGTTGGAGTACCAAGTCCAGAGATGAGCTTGTGAGTGCTGAAACCATGAACCAGCCACCCTAAGTCCATGACTTCTTGAAAAGTCAAAGAACTTAGTGCTATTCCGGTTCACAGTTCCAGATCCATGGGGACCAACACACACCTCATAACCATCCCTATCAGTTCCAGTCGATGCATTGAAATCCCCCAAGACGAGAAGAGTATCTCACCTGGGGCACTGATCAACCACAGACTCGAGCATGGCATAGAATGCATCCTTCATGGTGAGATCACTCGCCTCAGTCGGAGCATAAACAGAGACCAGGGAAATGACACCCAAGGAGTGACGAATTCTTAGTCTCATAATACACTCGTTGACCAGTTTTACCTCAATTATCATTGGAATCAGCTTATTGGACACAGCTACAGCAACTCCTTGGGCATGGTAACCATCAGAGTGACCAGACTAGTAGTAGGTGTAACCACCCACCATGATCTCACCACTATCCGGTCTCCGAACCTCAGAGAGTGCTGCAATACCGATGTTTAAACGCTTGAGCTCAGATGATAACAGTGGCAGGTGATCATCCTCTCTTAGGGATAGGACCTTCTAGGCACCCACCCGAAGAGACCATCTCAGGTTAACCCAAGGAGACCGCCGTCTGGTGGACGGCACCTCAGCACCACTCCGCCACACACTACCGTAGCCCGACCCAGGAAGGTAACTCCGTGCTTTTCCTCATATCATCAAAGAGTGGGGGTCCCGAAGGCTTTGCCCCAATCCCATAATCTGGTAAGCTGCCCTGCCGAGGGCAGCTGCACAGGAGGTACACTCACGGAGTGGGTTTTCAGATTTTTTTAATGCTTTTAGTATGTTTTGCGGAATGAAGGGTTTTACGGTGGCCGGAGTGCAAATCCTGCCACCAACCTCCTCATAAAAAGTAACCCAAATGCAGGAGGACATCCGCAGCCACAGACACAGTTGGGCACTAGATATGGATGACCGTTGGCTCACAAGGTGCTCCTCCACCCTTTGAAGGGTTTTGTTTTTAATCCTGCTGGGTGTCCATATCATACACCCTCCTCACCAAAAAACCTGATGGGGGGAGACGGTTTAGTCACCGCCAACCTGACCATGAACAGGTTAGTACAGGTTTACACAGTACCTGTAGCAAGTCACAGATCTGATCTGGCCTGTCTTGACAATAAATGTATACTTGTGGTATTATTGTATGCTTGTATTGTTAACTACTTGTGCTATTATTGTGTACTTTTGGTATTACTGCTTGCCTGCAGGTTGTGTAAGAACATGTTAACAGCAATGTGGTACCTTGCTGGCATCTTTCAGTAAATGTGAAATTTACTGAAAGATGATGTTTTTGGGGGGAGGATCTCATTATCTCTCAATTGGCAAATTGGTCTCTGTAATTAGCCAAACGGCTCTGGGGAAACATTTTAACTCCCAAAGTTTCAAGAGCCACAGAAAAGAATTGTTTTTGTCCGGTTTCACCGTCTGCACCAATTTTGATGAAATTCCTGCTGAAATGTTTTGGCTCAAAGCGTCCATCAGGAAAAGCACTCAAAGCACCCAGATGTTTGTACATGGGCCATGGCTATACTGTACATCGATGGATCGTACATAGACCGGGTGTTTGTACATGGGACATGGCTATACTGTGCATCAACGGGTCTTGTCATACGCATGACCCTCGGGTCGTGCACATAGCATGTGTATCTCGCTAAGTATGTAAAACGAACACTCTTGGCGAGTTGTTATGATATTTACTTGAACGGGAAAAACAAAGATAAGAAAACAACCATTTCCAGCCAGAATAAGTGTTAGCAAGTTTGGAACAAGGAAGAAACATCAATCACAAGGATTTTGGGTTTTTATAAGTTTGTGAAATCCATTTGCACTTTTAAAACATTTTAAACTTAATTGTTTATAAAATTGCCATTTTGATTTTAAAAGTAGAACTTGTTCGATTTCCATCAATGATGGGAGAAGTTCCAACAGATTATGAATAATGGATGGTTTTAATTATAAGCAACGCTGTGAATTCATCATCACTGGGATTTAAGGAATGGGACTGAGCGCAAAAATAGGGCTAGCAAGATCACGTGGAGGTACACACACTCGCCTCTAAGCTGTCTAGCCTGGGTTTGAATCCCGACCCAGCTATAACCTGTCATCCTGGTGTTTCACAAGCAGGGCGATTCATCAACATGAATGCCGTCCCTCGCTCGGATGGACGTTAAACTCGGCGTCCCATCTGCCAACATTCGTTGGTGGATGTCAAAGATCCCACGGTGTCCTTTCGGAGGAGTAGGCAAGTTATCGCCAGCACCATGAACAAATTACAAATTCATTTATCCTTTGTCGAGTACCCTGTGTTGGAATGGTGACCCATCTCGAATCATAACCATCATATCATAACCTCAAGGCAAGAAATTGCTTCAGCGTAACCGACGCTCTGGATAGAGCATGGTGATGATGATGATCTGATGATGACGACGACGATGAATTAAATCACGTACGCCATCAAAATTGATCGAAGGAGGTAAACTTGTATTTGTGATTGAAATTTAAGTTTAACTGTGCAGTTGTAAAGCTATGAATATAATAATGAATGACCGACTTCAGGACCACTTCAGGTACATGCGAACGATGGTTGCACCTACTGGGTGATCCAAAGGTATGGATTCTCGATTCCACCTCACATTGGGATTGGATCACTCCTTGGATCACTCGTTGGCTGCTTTGGCAATAACATTGTTTGTGACTCATGTTTGACTGTTATGCACATCTGGAAACACCAGAGGTGGCCGAAGATTATTGATGGGATCCCGGCAGTAAGAGCTCTTCTTGTGTTGGAATCTGGGATTGCACACGGACATGTAGTTGGTCGGTTTGGTGTGATATCTTCTGCGATACCACAAAGGTCTTATAATTGGAGCCGGAGCGATTCCAAATTTTTGGGTCCGATGTCGATACCGACTTTGGAGATTCCTCGTCCACCGATTGTCGATGTATTAACCGATATTTTGTCAACAAATGCCAAATTTTCAAATTTTTTGAAAAACTTCTATTTTATTGAACTTTCAGTGTTTGAGAACATTAAACTTAAATTGTACTATGAATGGACAAACAAATAATAATAAAACACACACGTCATTAACTTTTTAACAGATTCAACACTAAAATAAAAAGATAGCCAAAAAAATACTTGCAAAGAACGAAAGCGTTTTATCAGAGTCTGGCAGTGCTCAGCCATCAGAGTTCAGTTCTCTAATACTGCCACTCAATCGTTGGCAGATTGTCGTGAAGAGAAAACAGCTTCTCGGTATTTTCACCACCGAGGGAGCTCCTTTTATCATTCCAAATGTTCCCAACCGTGCTGAACGCCCTCTCACTGGAAACTGATGAGGGCAGTGCACAGAGATATCTTCTGGACATTGCAAGAGTAGTTTGTAATTTTAGAGCCGTGGAATAAATGCCCATTATTGTATTAAAGCCAAATAAGTTTTATTTTTTTTTCTCATCAAAGTTGAGGCTCATGGAGGAGTATTTGTTCAAAAAAGATGATTCACTGATCCTTTTATGTAGAAGATATACCCACAACTTTGTGAAAAACTTTACATTCCAGGTGTCGGGTCGGGGAAACCTTACATAAACTTTTGAAAATAACAAACACATAATGAAGTAAACTTTTTAAAAAAAATTGTTTTTTACTTTTTGTTCTTTTGGGTCTAAATTTGAGACTGATGGGGGAGTATTTGCTCAACAAAGTGATTCATTGAACCTTTTATTTGGAAGCGATATCCTTTGGAAGATAACCAAACGATGCATAAAACAAATAAAATGGAATAAAATAATATAAAATCGGTCCAACATTTGCAGAACAGTACGCCAAACAACAAAAAGTGATGAGTGTCTCCCCATGCAA
>CM068965.1:88343363-88367699 GCA_035128595.1 Eptatretus atami | reverse complement strand
CAGCAGCTTGCTTGCTGGTTCCTCACAGCCTGGATTTACTCCAGGCAGCTTTGCTTGCTCGGTTCTCAACCAGCCTGAGAATTTTACTCCAGGGCAGCTTTGCTTGCTGTCCTACCAGCCTGGATTTTCACATTCCATGGCAGCTTGCTTGCTGGTCTCACCAGCTGATTTTACTCATAGGCAGCTTGCTGCTCGTCTCACCAGCCTGGATTTACTTCCAGGCAGCTTTTGCTTAGCTGGTCTCACCAGCCTGGATTGTACTCCATGGCAGCTTTGTTTGTTTTGGGTTCACCAGCTGGGGTTTTACTCCATTGCAGTTTTGTTTTGTTGGTTCCCAGCCTGGGTTACTCCATTGCAGTTTTGTTTTGCATGGGTTCACCAGCCTGGGTTTTTCTTCCGTTCGGTTAGTTTTGTATTTGCTGGACTCACCAGCCGGGTTTACTTCCGATGGTAGTTTCTTTTGCTGGGGTCTTACTTCCGTGGCAGCTTGTTGCTGGGCTTTCACCAGCATGGGAATTTACTCTATGGTGTTTTGTTGCTGGGTCACTAGCTAGGGTTTACTCCGTAGCAGCTTTTGTTGCTGGCTCACCCAGCCGGGTTTAACTTCCGTGTTGGTAGCTTTTGTTTTGCTGGGTTACACCAGCCTGGTTGATACTCCGTTAGCAGCTTGTTTGCTGAGGTTCACCACGCCTGGATATTACTCCTTGCAGTTTTGTTTGCTGGGCATCACCAGGCCTGGTTTAACTCCGTTAGGTTCTAGCTATTCGTTTGCTGGCTTCACCAGCCTGGGGTTTACTCCGTAGCAGCTTTTGCTTGCTTGGTCTCACAAGCCTGGATTAACTCCATTGCAGTTTGTTGCTGGGCTTCACTAGCCTGGGTTTTACTCCGTGGCAGCTTTGCTTTTGCTGGGCTCACCAGCCTGGTTTTACTCCGTGGTTAGCTTTGTTTGCTGGGTTCACCAGCCTGGGTATTAACTCCGTGGCAGCTTTGTTATGCTGGGCTTCACCAGCCGGGTTTACTTATGGTAGTTTTGTTGCTGGATTCACTAGCCTGGGTTTACTCGCGTGTCGCTTTGCTTGCTGAGCTCACCAGCCTGGTTTACTCCGTTTAGGTAGCTTTGTTTGCTGGGTTCACCAGCCTGGGTTTACTCCGTTAGCAGCTTTGTTTGCTGGGTTTCACCAGCCTGGGCTTTACTCTGTTGGTAGTTTTGTATTGCGGTCACACCTGGGTTTACTTCTATGGTAGTTTTGTTTGCTGGGCTTCACATAGCCGGGCGTTTACTCCGTGGCAGCTTTGTTTTGCTGGGGTTCACAGCCTGGGTTTCACTCCATGAGCAGCTTTGTTTGCTGGGTTTCACCAGCCTGGGTTTACTCTATGGCTAGTTTTGGTTTGCTGGGTTCACTAAGCCGGGTTTACTCCGTTGCAGCTTTTGCTTGCAGGGCTCACCAGCCTGAGGTTTACTCCGTGCGATAAGCTTTTGTTTGCATGGGTTCACCAGCCTGGGTTTACTCCGTGGCAACTTTGTTTGCTGAGTATCAAGGCCCCAAGTCAACACCTTGACGTTTTTAGCCAGCTTATGCCGATTTTTGAATAAATTTGTCTAA
Organism: Eptatretus atami; assembly: GCA_035128595.1. Lineage (NCBI taxonomy): Eukaryota > Metazoa > Chordata > Myxini > Myxiniformes > Myxinidae > Eptatretus > Eptatretus atami. Next base: position 88,366,095 of record CM068965.1, on the reverse strand, counting down.
AACGCTGAGCACAGCGTCGAATACGTTTATGGGTAAGTTTTGGAAACATGAAAGAGCCATGCTAGAAAAACTCTGCCATACGTCGATGTAACGCTGGCATTTCATCGTTGTACTTTGCTTCGTGTCCTGCAAATTTTAGCATGCCTGTGAAATTTTTACGAACGTTGGCAGCAGTATGACTCACACCGTTCGGCTTACGCTGGCTATAAGTTTGTAGAAGCACGTTATGCGATCGTATGAACCACATCGACAACGCGTACTTGTTATTACTCAATAAGTCGAAACACGTCGAGGATAATGTGATAGCGTACCCGAAACTTATGATATAACCTAGTGAGTAACGTGTTGTAGGCACGCGACACGATCGTTGCACACACGTCAAGGCACGTTATTGCGACGTCGTGACACAATCGAGGCCGTTACTTGTGTAAGTTCCTCAATAAGTCGAAACAGTCGAGGTAATGCTTAGCATACCCAAAAACTATTATATAAACCTCTAGAGTAACGTGCTATTGAACCTAAATGAGTAAACGTGGTGAAGAGACGCGACAGAACGATCGTTGAGACAACATGTCGAGGCACTTTATGACGCATCGTATGACACAACGTCGGACACACGTATTACTTGTAAGTTACGCCATAAGTCTAAAACACGTCGAGGATTACATGATTAGCCGTACCCAAAACTTACTTTCTTCTAACCTCTGAGTAACGTGCTTTTGAACCTATGTGTAACGTTACCTTCCAACCGCATATATGACGTATGTAGACGTATTTGATTGAACGTCTCGGAACGACCACAGACTTACTGAACATGTTTCTAAATTACAGCTACCGTATAATGGCGTATTGCAAGCGTTTAAAAAAAACAAAAAAAAAACAATAACTTCCGATATTTCGTCACGTGCCCTTACGTCACGTCCGATTGCCTCTTCAGTTGCTCATGTCTTATTCTTAGTTCCTCCTCTGTGGAATATTTTCTCGTTTTGAGGATATTGTCACGTCGACGTCGAAACTTAAAAGCAAATGTCCGAATATATTTTAAAATTCGTGATAGACTAAAAAAAAAAAAAAAAAAAAACAACAACAACAACAACAACTTCAGATATTTCGTCACGTGCTTCACGGAGCAATGAGAAAAAAAGAAAATGTGCTTTGACGGAGGAAAATAAGTTTCGGGTATGCTAAAACATTACCTCGACGTGTTTCGACTTATGAGTAACTTACAAGGAACTTGTGTCGAGTGTGTCAACGATCGCATAACGTGCCTACAACTTATAGCCAGCGTAGCGGGAACGTGTGAGTCATACGGCGAGTACGTCGTAAAATTTGCAGCATGCTTGAAATTTCACGACGTACGAGACGTACCACGAAATATGACAGCAGACTTCATCGTTTTTCCAGCGTGCTCCTAACGTATACACAACTTACCCATACCGTATTCGACGTGTGCCAGCGTTTAGACACATTTTTCATAGCGTCGGCATACGCTGGCTAAATCGTCAAGGTGTGACTGCGATGTTGACACTTCCAATTCTCAGGCGGTTATTGAGTTTAAATCGGCGAGCGGCAGGTTTTTAAACAGGCTACGCCACGTGATCGTCGGCGATACGTGCAGCGCGCTATGCCTAAGTTAAACCATCGTTGGGGCATAGGTTGTGAACGCCGAAAACAGGCTAAGCATTCGTTGGTATAAGTTATTCTATAAGACAACGAAACGTCTCTGTGCCCGTTACTAATATGTTATGCATATGACCAACACGTTATGAATACGTCCGAATCTTTTTTAAAAAACCATCAAAAGTTCAGCGTACGCCAACGTTTTTACATACATTTTCATACGTTGCCATTGCTGGGCTAATACGTCAAGGTGTGACTGGGCCTTCACCAGCCTGGGTTTACTCAATGGTAGTTTTGTTTGCTGGGTCACCAGCCTGGGTTTACTCCATGGTAGTTTGCTTTTGCTGCGGTTCACCTTCCTGGGTTTACTCCATGGTAGTTTTGCTTTGCTGGGTTCACCTTCCTGGGTTTACTCCATGGTAGTTTTGTTTGCCAGGCTCACCAGCCTGGGTTTACTCCATGGTAGTTTTGTGTTTGCTGGGTTCACCAGCCTGGGTTTACTCCATGGTTTAGTTTGCTTGCTGGGTTCACCAGCCTGGGTTTACTCCATGGTAGTTTTGTTTGCCAGGCTCACCAGCCTGGGATTTACTCCATGGTAGTTTTGCTTGCTGGGTTCACCTTTCCTGGGTTTACTCCGTGGTAGTTTTGCTTGCTGGGTTCACCTTCCTGGGTTTACTCCATTGGTAGTTTTGTTTGCTGGGATTCACCAGCCTGGGTTTACTCTGTGGTAGTTTTGTTTGCTGGGTTCACCAGCCTGGGTTTACGCCATGGAGCTTTGCTTGCTTGCGTTCACCAGCCTGGGTTTACTCCATTTCAGCTTTGTTTGCTGGGCTCACCAGCCTGGGTTTACTCTATGGTTAGTTTTGCTTGCTGGGTTCACCTTCCTGGGTTACTCCGTTGGTAGTTTTGTTTGCTGGGTTCACCAGCCTGGTTACGCCATGGCAGCTTTGCTTGCTGCGTTCACCAGCCTGTGTTTACTCCATCAGCTTTGTTTGCTGGGCTCACCAGCCTGGGTTTACTCTATGGTAGTTTTGTTTGCTGGGTTCACCAGCCTGGGTTTTACTCCGTGGCAGCTTTGCTTGCTGGTTCACCCAGCCTGGGTTACTCCTGGTAGTTTTGTTTGCTGGTTCACCAGCCTGGGTTTCATCCGTGGTAGTTTGTTTGCTGGGTTCACCAGCCTGGGTTTACTCCGTGGCAGTTTGTTTGCTGGGTTCACCAGCCTGGGTTTACTCATGGTAGTTTTGTTTGCTGGGTTCACCAGCCTGGGTTTACTCCGTGGTAGTTTTGTTTGTGGGTTCACCAGCCTGGGTTTACTCCATTGAGTTTTTGTTTGCTGGGTTCACCAGCCTGGGTTTACTCCGTGGTAGTTTTGTTTGCTGGGTTCACCAGCCTGGGTTTACTCCATGCTAGTTTTGTTTGCTGGGTTCACCTTCTGGGTTACTCCGTGGTAGTTTGTTTGCTGGTTCACCAGCCTGTGTTTACTCCATTTAGCTTGTTTGCTGGGTCACCAGCCTGGGTTTACTCTAGTTGTAGTCTTTGTTTGCTGGGTTCACCAAGCCTGGGTTTACTCCGTGGCAGCTTTGCTTGCTGGGTTCACCAGCCTGGGTTTACTCCTGGTAGTTTTGTTTGCTGGGTTCACCAGCCTGGGTTTACTCCGTGGTAGCTTTGTTTGCTGGGTTCACCAGCTGGGTTTACTCCGTGGCAGCTTTGTTTTGCTGGGTTCACCAGCCTGGTTTACTCATGTAGTTTTGTTGCGGGTTCACCAGCCTGGGTGTACTCCGTGGTAGTTTTTTTGATGGTCACCAGCCTGGGTTTACTCCATTGCAGTTTTGTTTGCTGGGCTTACCAGCCGGTTTACTCAATGGGTAGTTTTGTTTGATGGTTCACCAGCCTGGGTTTTACTCCATTGCAGTTTTTGTTTGCTGGGTTCACCAGCCTGGGTTTACTCAATGTAGTTTTGTTTGATGGGTTCACCAGCCTGGGTTTACTCCATTTCAGCTTTGTTTGCTGGGTTCACCAGCCTGGGTTTACTCCGTGGTAGTTTTGTTTGCCAGGCTCACCAGCCTGGATTTACTCTGTGGTAGTTTTGTTTGCCAGGCTCACCAGCCTGGATTTACTCCATGGTAGTTTTGTTGCCAGGTTCACCAGCCTGGGTTTACTCCATGGTAGTTTTGTTTGCTGGGTTCACCAGCCTGGGTTTACTCCGTTGGTAGCTTTGTTTGCTGGGTTCACCAGCCTGGGTTTACTCCGTGGTAGCTTTGTTTGCTGGGTTCACCAGCCTGGGTTTACTCTGTGGTAGTTTTGTTTGCTGGGTTCACCAGCCTGGATTTACTCCGTGGTAGTTTTGTTTGCTGGTTCACCAGCCTGGTTTACTCCGTGGTAGCTTGTTTGCTGGGTTCACCAGCCTGGATTTACTCCGTGGTAGTTTTGTTTGCTGGTTCACCAGCCTGGATTTACTCCGTGGTAGTTTTGTTTGCTGGGTTCTCCAACCTGGGTTTACTCCATGGTAGTTTTGTTTGCCAGGTTCACCAGCCTGGATTTACTCCATGGTAGTTTTGTTTGCTGGGTTCTCCAACCTGGGTTTACTCCGTGGTAGTTTTTGTTGCTGGGTTCACAGCCTGGATTTACTCCGTGGTAGTTTTGTTTGCTGGTTCTCCAACCTGGGTTTACTCCATGGTAGTTTTGTTTGCCAGCTCACCAGCCTGGGTTTACTCCGTGGTAGTTTTGTTTGCCAGGCTCACCAGCCTGGAATTACTCTGTGGTAGTTTTGTTTGCCAGGCTCACCAGCCTGGGTTTACTCCGTGGTAGTTTGTTTTGCCTGGTCACCAGCCTGGGTTTACTCCGTGGTAGCTTTGTTTGCTGGGTTCACCAGCCTGGATTTACTCCGTGTAGTTTTGTTTGCTGGGTTCACCAGCCTGGATTTACATCCTTACTCCGTGGTAGTTTTGTTTGCTGGGTTCTCCAACCTGGGTTTACTCCATGGTAGTTTTGTTTGCCAGGTTCACCAGCCTGGATTTACTCCATGGTAGTTTTGTTTGCTGGGTTCTCCAACCTGGGTTTACTCCGTGGTAGTTTTGTTTGCTGGGTTCACCAGCCTGGATTTACTCCGTGGTAGTTTTTTTGCCTGGTTCTCCAACCTGGGTTTACTCCATGGTAGTTTTGTTTGCCAGGCTCACCAGCCTGGTTTACTCCGTGGTAGTTTTGTTTGCCAGCTCACCAGCCTGGATTTACTCTGTGTAGTTTGTTTCCAGGCTCACCAGCCTGATTTACTCCATGTAATTGTTGCCAGGTTCACCAGCCTGGGTTTACTCCATGGCAGCTTTGCTTGCTAAGCTTATCCGTAGGCCCACATTCCTGGCCCAAGCTGATATCATTGTGTCGATAAAAACAAAGTTAGGGAGATAAGCACTCTGGTGTTTTTCCTGATAGATAAAAATGACTTGGTTTTCTTGAGAGTCATTTCCTATGAATCAATTTTGTGGGTTGGGGTGTGGGATCAGGGTGAGGAAGACAGAGGTGAAGGGAAAAAGTAGGAAAAGAAATGTTTTAAATGAACCGAGTTACATTTCAAAATGAAATCAGATTTATATTTTGAAAAGTTACTTTAAGTAGTGAGTTTTTTTTTCTATTTCCATTGGATGTTTTTTTTCTGGACCTTAGAAATTGACGGCACAATGTGAAAGAGTGACGTCACTGCATACTGTTCACCATGGTATGTCGAGCAACTGGTGATGACCGAACGCTTCATGTGAAGGAGGACACTAGACCTCATGGGATGTGCATGCATGCCTGTTGGTGGCTAAAGGGTTAGGGTGGTGTTCTTGGGATCCTAAGGTGCTGGGTTCAAATCTTGCTTGGCCATTGAATTAATACAAGGTGGGGATGACTCAGCCTGTCATCCTTCTGAGGTTGCCAAAATGAGTACCAGCTTGTTGGGATGATTGAGCCATTTGAGTATCCTTTGTCAGAGTGGTGACCTGTCTATGACTGTGCCCAACAGCCCAGGAGAATGCTTAGGCACCACCGACACACCGTACAGAGTATGCTCCCAATTGATGGGATGTGTATGAACTTGTAGTTTCATCCATCAAGACACATACCGCACCATTCACCCATCTGAATGTGCCTCCCAGCCCTTGGTTTGTTCAATATGGGCTACATCTGTATATTTTGGTGTTATTGTCCCATGCCCAGCTGCTCCCCATCATTTTTATGACACTCTTTCTCCATTTTTTTTGTCTGGCTCTTCCGTGAGATTCATCCTATGTACAAGATCATGATGGAACAGACAGGTTTGACAATGAAGAATGGGTCATGCTGTCAACCAAGTGGAAGCATTTTGGGATTTGAACATGTGGCCCACGTTGCCCTGCATTTGACCAGGTGGCCAATATTGTCAAACGTTCGACCAGGTGGCTCACATTGTGCTACATTTCACCAGGTGGCCCATTATTGTCCACTCATTGCAAAACATACCATGCAAACTTCCACAAGCAAGCATTCGCAGATGGGACAGCCGGCTTAATGTCCTCTCCAAAAGGACGGATATGACTGCATGTCCTTCCTGTGTACTGGATAATAATTTTTCCGACAATCTTTTTCTAACAGGAATCAAACCCAGTCTAGACGAATGTGGGGTGGGCATGCTGCCACTCCATTGGTTCACTCATGTGTGTCAGTACTTGAGTCATGCAGGAGTCATTAATATCACCCAAGGTCGTCGTGTGGCTCATCTGATTATTATTATAATAACATATGCACCAATCTTGGTTTGTACCTATCACCAAATCACTAAATATGACCTTTTAAAGTAACACTGACCCTCCAATCCTGCATTTGAGTGAAGAAATTTGTTATTTACATCGGAGCCGTCTTTGTATCATGTATGTAATAACAAAGGGGGTTGGGGGGAGGAGGGGGGGGGTGGGGATAAACAGAGTTAGAAAATAATGGGAACAAGTGGGTGGGGGGGGGTGAGTTGGGGAACAGTAGGTTTTGAGTTGAGGGTAGGGACGAAGAACAGAAGGTTGAGGGGTGAGGGAAATGATTGTGATGTCCATTCGTAAGGGAAGGGGACAGTGCACCATTATTGCATACATAATATGTAGATGTCACCTTGGTGAAAGAGAAAGAAAATGATTTTTGTCGGTGAGAGGTTGGTGAAGGAATCTTGGGAAGTACGTGATTATGGAAAATTAGAATTCCAGGAAATAGGTGTTGGGTTTTTCGTTGGGAGGTGAACGTTGGAGATGGACAGGGAGGGTCAGAACGAGTTAGACACGACCCGGTTTCCTCTCAAACTTGTCTGTTCACTCTGTGGAATACAGATGTCCACGAAAGACGAGAAACAGCTGATTTATCCCAACAACCTCCCTCTTGATTGCTCGTGGTTTATTGATGAGACCTTCGTGAATGTGGTAACTACGCAGGTGTAACTTGTGTGTGAGTGTGTGTTACAAGCAAGGTGTTCCACATGATAAGGGTAAATAGGATGCAGAAGGTTGTGCGTGGAGTATGGAGGAAAGAGTGGGATGGATTTTGGAGGAAGAGAAGGTGTACAGATCAAATTTTCATTCTGAGAACAATGTCATGAATGGAATTTAAGTCTTGTGATGACTTTCAACGACTTTTTTTTTTGGGGGGGGGGGGGGGGTTGTATACAAAGTCGAGGCTCATGGAAGAGCTAAAATCAAATCAAATCGAATCAAAACAACATTGATTTCAATCAAGGAAGCACCAAGTATGATGAAGACATTTGAATAGCTGAAGGAGGCTGAATCCCCAAAAACGAGGTTGTAGTGGGAATGCCCGTACACATGAAACCACACAACATGTATAAATATGGAATAGATTGAGATGAATCTGACCACCAGGAGGAGCTCAGCTTTGCAGATGACATGTTTGATATCGGACACCAAGCAAAGTGTCAGAGGAAGTAAATTGCTCCAGGAGTTTGGCCTGCAAGTCAAACTGAAATCAATGCCAACGAGACAGACAGCATGAGACTACATGCATCGGGCAACAATGTTGGCATGTACAATGATTTGTCATACAAGATGTTGACAAGTTTACGTATTAGGCCTTAGGGTCTATAGTCATTGTAACAGGAAAAGGTAGGTGGGGGGGGGGTAGGGGAGGGACTCAGATATTCTACACATCTATCTATAATTCCAGCAATCTGTGTGTGTGTGTGTGTGTGTGTGTGTGTGTGTGGTGTGTGTTGTGTGTGTGTGTGACCGCTCGCTGTTTCTCGACAACCACTGGTCCGATCTAATTGAAACTTGCCAGGTATATTGCTGGGGACCTGAGGATGTGCCTTTTCAAGGTTTGATATTAATCGGACAAGTGGTTCCCAAGTTATGGCCATTATTTACCAACCAATGAAAGGACACGTTGCTGCGTAGGCCGTGGCGGCCGGCGCGACGATGACGTCACGTGCCGTGCCGGTTACGATGGGGATCGATGCCTTAGTTACCGTGGTGTAGGAGTGGCAATGGTCAATGGCAGCGAATGTCATGGCAAGCAAAGACAGGGAGTAAACTTGAATTTTTATTTTTGATTTTAATTAACTCTGTGTGTGTAAGTACCACAGCAGTTGTTACTTCAATGCAAGCGATAATTCGTGGAATGCATGTGAACATTCCGTACGGGCACGCACCACTTCCGATTGTGATGACTTGCTGTATTCTAATAATTTGTCGATTTCTTATGCGCATTTATAGATAAACACAATGCCCCAATCCGTCATCGTTACGAGAGTGAAGGAACGGCCTGTGTGTTGTTTTGGCTCGCGGTTTTGAAAGTTTTTTTTGGGGGGGGGGGGGTTGCACGTACGGGCACGCATGTACGGATGCGAGAGCGAAGGAACGGCCTGTGTGGTTGTTTCTGGCTCGCGGTTTGAAAGTTTTTTGGGGGGGGGTTGCACGTACGGGCACGCATGTACGGGCATGCGAGAGCGAAGGAACGGCCTGTGTGGTTGTTGTTTTGGTCGCGGTTTGAAAGTTTTTATTTTTTTATTTATTTTTTATTTTTTTGCACATACGGCCACGCACGTACTATTAATACAGAAAACAAGAGTAGTATTTATTCGGATGAGAGACATCTAAAAATCAAAAATATAGAACATAAGAAGGAAGTTGAAAATTTCAACTGTGATGTAAAGTCGGTTTTAATATTCTGCTGTGAACCGTGGAAAGTCACCAAAGTCTTTGCACAGAAACTGGAATCCTTTATTTATATCTGTCATATATTTTTGCAAACCTTTTGGCCAGGTGGAGTGAGAACGAAGGAATGGAGAGAAAATTGTGGTGGAGTAAATTAAAATGAGGAGGTGGAGATGGATGGGGCATGTACAAATACACAGATGTGTTCAAAAAGTACTTGGAACAAGGTTCTTGCAAGGGTCCAAGAAATGCAGACATTACTACTACTACTACTACTACTACTACTCCTACCCATTTATCCCACTTTCTTGTGGAGCAACCCACGTCTTTCATGAACAAACTGGCTACTGCATATGGAAAACAACATCATCACAAAAAGAGTGATACTCTGGAAGCCTTAAGGTGGATGGAGGGTTGGATGACCTACAGAGTTCTGGAGGTAGAGGGTAGAAAACACCTGAAAGAGCTAGAAACCACATATGTGGCAATCAGTCAGTGATGCCAAGATGATGGAAGTTGCACAAGTTCCTCAAGAGACTCCATAGGCCGCCAGGCATAACACGATCATATGTCCTAGTGATTGAGAAGGTCCCTGTCCTATTCACTCAGCAGGAAGTGTCCATCACAGAGAAAGTTAATGAGGAATTTGTCCAACCGGATCGATTGGATATGATCTTCAAGGTATCACCTGTGGAACAGAACACTTTAAGGACTATGGGCAGGGCAATAAGCTTATCTCCAGTGTTAAGAGAGCATCAATGGCATCACAGCACAAGGCACCTGCTTGATGATAAGCTTGGAATGATTTTTCCTCTCCTGACACCTTGGATCCTATTCGGATAAAAAGACATTTTTAGATCCTCGTGGAGGATCTCTAAGTCCTACTCACGTTGTGGTTCTTCATCTTCTTCTTGTGGACTTTTTTTAGATCCTCGTGGAGGATCTCTAAGTCTTACTCACGTTTGTTGCTTCTTCATCTTTTCTTGTGGACTTTGTTGTTTCACAGCCTAACTAGTTTTTCCATCAAACGTTCTGAAACGTGCCAACATATGTATAAAATACCCCTGCGAGACAGTAAACCATCTCACGTTTTGAAATCCCCTAGAAAAAAGTTAACGTCAATATCTCTCGCCTAATGGAAATCGGCACTAAAAAATATCCCTCGAGAACCCCAGGCCAAGCCTTTTTGAATTCGTTGCCAGGAACGAACAGCGGGCATTAGCAAGATGAATTACCGCACATATAATACATCACTATACGTATCAATTTTTATGACTGGTCAATTTCCTATTTCTTGACATTTTGGTTTCACAACCCAGAGTTTTTATCGGAATCTAAGTGAAACTTGCCATGTATTATGCCAGAAAGCCCACGCGGGGCAGTAACCATGTCCGATGTTTTGGAATGTTCCTAGAAAAAAAGTTGATGTCATAATATCGCCGCTAATGGGAAATCGCCTATACCATATCTCCGAAACTAGGCAAGCTGATGAATTTGTTTTGCCGGGAATCAAGCCCGGGCATTAGCGCACAGATAAATAATTTATCGCAAACCTTGATACATCCACAATGACGTCATATTCGTTTTTTTGATGCGTCATCATTAAGAAGACGAGGATCTTAGCTCATTTGAGCTTGTTTTTCTGATAGGATTGTACACAGATCTCTGAAAATTCGAGCTGTTGGGGCTTATAAGGACATGAGATCATTTTAAACACGAGATTCACAATAATTACCATAAACATTTCGAGTTTTTCTTAAACTCCCTCATCTTTTCACTTTTTCTCCGCAGGAAGTAGAACCCAAAAGGTCTGAGATCTTCTTCGAGCAGTTCGCCCAGTTCTACTCAAGCATTATGTTCGACTCCCAGAGAACTGTACGTATTGTTGAGCGATGGGACTTGAGAAAAACTTGTTCATTTAGCAATGATCGCCTAAGGACCTCAGGGATGTCTCGGATTAGAGAGAGCTTGTTGAGTCACATAATAAATGTGAAAGGAGATTCAGAAACCGAGCTGTAACAAGAATTACTGTCTATGATAAATAAAGTGTTCGATAAACCTGTTGTGGTTATTGGAGATGAAGGACTCGTAAAACACCAATTGATGGGGAGTTTAGTGGGTTTGGGGGATCGGATGACATCCTGGTGGTTTGTTCAACATTGGAGTCCTTAAGTAATGAAGCCACACAGAAGGTGAGAAAATTGGTTGATTGGGTGAATATGGAAAAGGTTGACGAGCTAGGGAAGCGATGCTTTACTTTTATTTTAACTTCCATTCTAATTTGTTGTTTTATTTGCAGATTCTGCAGCAGCTTATTGAGCAAGGCATTTCTGTGAGTTGCAGGTATGTCTCGCTTCTCACGGTCGTTGTTTTATTTGCTGCTATTTTTCACGCTGTTATTCTTCCTTATTGTTTGTCAGCCCTTAGTGCTCCTCAATGTTTCATGCTTCTGTAACCTAATCTGTTTTCACTTTTCTTCAATGACATTCTGCAAATGTTTCACAATTTCCACCATTCCTTGTTTCTTCTTTCTCCAGCAGACGTATTATCTGTTTTCTTATTTCGATTTCATTTCGGTTGTCCACCTTCATCGTCTCCATTTCTATTGTTGTTCTTCAGTACACCACTCCTCAGCCCCCATATTCTCCTCTTGCAGAAACGTTGTGACGCTTGAAGAGTTTCAGCGATTCCTGCTGTGCGATCAGAAGGTAGAATGGGCCGGGTTGAATAATCTCTTGATGACCAATAAAGGAATCAGAAGGTGGAATGGTCCAGGTTGAGTAATCTCTTGAGGAGGGTAAATGGGCCATGTTGAATATTTCCTTGAGGACAGGTAAAGGAATCGGAAGGAAAATAGGCCGGATTGAGTGATTCCTTGAGTGCGGTTATAGGAATTGGAGGGTAACTAGACCGGGTTGAGGAATCTCTTGAGGATAGTTAAAGGAATCATAAGGTAGGATGGGCCAGGTTGAGTAATTCCTTGAGGATGGTTAAAGGAAGTGGAAGGTAGAATGGTCCGGGTGGAGTGATCTCTTGAGGACAGGTAAAGTAAACAGAAGGTAAATGGGCCGGGTTGAGTTATCTATTGAGGATGGTTAAAGGAATTAGAAGGTAAATGAGCCAGGTTGAGTAATCTCTTTAGGAAGGAAAATGGGCCGGGTTGAGTAATTCCTTGAGGATGGTTAAAGGAATTGAAGGGTAACAAGACCGGGTTGAGTATTCTATTGAGGATGGTGAAAGGAATCGGAAGGTAGAATGGGTCGGGTTGAGTAATTCCTTGAGGATAGTTAAAGGAACTTGGTAAAATGAATGAATCATGATGAATGATGAAATATATTTACATCGCTGATGGTGATTATCGAAAGGCCGTCAGATCAGCGATTGTTGATCCATCGTGAATACGTCGATGAGAAGTGTTGAAGTTCTTAATTCAACCTATGCAGGAGAGCTGGGCAGGTGACGCTGCACAAGTGAGTGACTTTGTAACAACTTACCTGCATGACCAGCTGCGACACGTCCAAGAACCCTACCTCACTTTGGAAGAGGTAAGGTTGGTTATACGCTTGTCAAACATAATTAACCCGCTTTCACAACCATCTCCTATTACCATCTCCTCTCCTTTTACAACCTTTTACAACCATCTCCTATTACAACCTAAGATCATACGCTAAAACATTGTTCTCTTTTTTTTGCAATGGGATCATGCCCATTACAGAAGGTTCTCGTGAGGTCTTATCATCTTACAATTCTCTTGAGAAATAATTTGAGGTTTCTGTTAGGGGTCCCTTCAGTTACACTCTGCCCTCCCTTGATGGTTGAAACCCCCTCATCTTATTTACTCCACCATGAGCCTCCACCATTTATTGATAAACAGATAAATAATATTATTTTATCAAACAAACAAAGAAAGCATGCTTCGAGATGCAGATTCCTGCAGGTATGCACATGTTGAGGCAGGTCATTATCACAGGGACACACTCTTTAAACAGGACGCCTCAAATCTTAGTTATTCTAGCCAGTCTCTTTACATCATTCGCATTTCTTATCAGTCTAAGCCTCTTTCATCTTCATTTCTCCTCCAGTTTCTCACATTCTTGTTCTCGTGGGAGAACAGTATCTGTGAGTTTCAGATCGAACACCTTTCCCAAGAAAGTATGGACAACCCTCTTTCCCACTACTGGATCAGCTCATCACACAACACGTAATGTCTTGTGGGATGGGGGGAGGGGTGGGGACTGGGGAGGCTGCTCATTATATTGTGGTTGGGGGGGAGGGGGAATGAAGGTTGTGAAAGGTATTGTTGTGGTCACGTGGTTTGTCTGATTGCCTGGTTCGAATCTGGTGAGTTGCCTCAATGCAACCGTAATCATTAGCTGAGACACCGGTCCTGGGCCCGATTATGGCCTTTCCACTTCCGATACAATACCCTTGTGACCGTCGAACCAGCGAAGCATTACACTAATTGGTACCGTATGCTTCATCCCCAATTAGAGCTGAGCGAAGCTGAGAGGTGCATGGTACGGTCTTGATATGCAGCGTTATTTTCCGCAGCCAATTAGTCCCCCAACAGGTCTCTCTAAACCACCAAATGAAGCAAGCATGACTGCCAAAATTCACCCTGAGACCAAGTAAGTATAATTAAAATAATCACAGGGAGGGGATTATACAAGAAGCAATCAATTCACAAATAGATGATGCAACAAACCACTTAACCCTTACCAAATACGTGCCCACTATGCCAACAAACGAACAGGATTCCTTAATTATCTAACTTTAGGGCCCAATCAGACACACCATGTGAGATTGACAAAGTGGGAAGGCTAAGACAGGAAGAGTTGGCTGTGTGGTGGAAAATTTGAAACCTGACTCAAGTAACTCCAGTAACTCCAGTCACAATACAGGTTGAATCATTTATGTAATACATGCGCATGGAGAAAGACAATCAATGCAACGAGATTGCTTTCTGGCTTGATGTTCCAAATAGAGTTTCTTATATAGGGAAGAGAAATGGGGAGGGTGATCTACTCGCATGCAAGCGAGTTGACCAATCACATTCTGATAAGAGACAAACAGAATGTTTTCAAGGATGTCGTCATGACTGTTTCAAATGCAAATTCCTATGGTATGTCCTCGAACACTTTCAAGCTTTATCAGATATTTGCAATGCTTCACTGTCTTCCACCTTCACGACTATTGCATAATGTTTTCTTCATTTCAACATAACAATGTCCTGTGTTCATGTGACAAATCCTAAAGGTTTACTACACAGCAAATTTGTTATGCAGCATTCATTAATTAGAATTAACCATTCCTACGTCTCACTGGCGCCTGAACAACGGCAGCTTTATTTAATTTAACTTGACAACCAAGTGAAATAAAGAAAATATTATATTGTCACACAGTTAACTAGCACACTATATCGATTCATTATAAAACAACTAACGGTATGCGATGATCCATTATCAAGTATATTTTAAAGCATCAGAGCAGCAAACATAAGATAGGGGTGCACATTTCCTTTAAACAAAGCATGGACTAATAAATCAGATCTTTCACCAGGCCCAGATGTACTTGGGCCAGCACGGGGATTATACGTTTGTCATTATTATTATCATCTGGTTTGAAATGTTCGCTTTGAGTGGTATGGTGGTGGTGTTGAGCATTTACTAATGTATTCAGGAGAGCACTTTCTCAACTTGCTCCTCAACTGGAGCATTAATTGCTCCATTGAGAAAGGCAAACAATATATTAATCAGTGATCCTAAGTTTTGTAAAGATACTTACTGTATGTTCCAGTTATATGGAACTAACAAGACCACAGTATATTTGAACAGAGATCAATTCCACCCACCTGTGGTTTGTCATTTACAAGCAAAAATTGAGACGAGTAAAACAAAGTAACTGACGAGCTTTATCAGATACTTTATCAGATATCACACAAGCTTACTTGAGACATTCATTTAACACTGTTGTGGAAATGACTCCAAGAGAGTTAATAATGGTCAGTATAGAGCAGTTATTTCCTTAAAGGAGAAGGAGACTTTGAGATAATGTAGAAATGGGTTTAAGGTATGAACGACCTGGATTGAATGAAAGAAATGAAGGATGTGGATTGAAAAGTTATGGGTTGGAGTAAAACAATTTTTGACCATGTGTACCTTTTTTTTTTGTATACATATTCGAGGTTCGTGGAAGAGCTAGTACGAATACACTGAACGGATCAGGATGCAACATGACAAAAGGACAAGCAGAGAGAGGGAGAAACACCAACAGTAGAGTTGAAGGCCAAGATAGAGGGAGGTGGACAAACAACGGGTGTGGGGAGGAATGGGGGGCAGGACCAACTTTGTTAAAGAGCAAAGTGAAATCCGTTAAACGGACAGAGCTTTCCCAGGAAAACCACATCAAATATTTTGTTTAAAAGTAAGTTTGTGAGATTATAACATTAATGTTTCACACAAACAAGTGTTTTATAAAGTTATTCTCTTAAGTTTTGAGTTGTAAATCAGCTTAAAGGTCAGAAAATTGTCATCAAGTGGTATAAGTGATCAGTGTTTGAGAGTTATTTTGCTCACCTGTTATTATCACCAATACAAGAACCGTTTGTACACCTGCTAGGTACCTTACTGGAGACCAATTCTCCAGTGAATCCTCCACCGAGGCCTATGCACGCTGCTTACGAATGGGCTGTCGATGCATCGAATGTACGTAACCTTCACGTAGTAACACAGAACACCTGGCTAATCGTAGGCAACACTTGGTACTCCATCAATGTGGTGAACTAACTCAAAAAGTATTTTTAAAAATTCAAAAAAATTCGTTATCTGCAAGGTGCCTTGACTTCCTGACAAACACCCTTCCCTTTTTAAATCCTCCCTCGACAGTGGATTGCTGGGATGGACCGGAAGAAACACCGATAATCTACCATGGTCACACCCTCACCTCCAAGATCCGTTTCCTGGATGTGATCACAACCATCAAAGAACATGCCTTCGCAACCTCAGAGTGAGCGGTTTTACTCAATCTCATCTTCCTGTCGATCCTCATGTCTTCAAACTGCATCATTACAATACCTGCCTTTAAGAACACTCACCAAACTCTTCATTGTAGCTTCTGTCCAACACTACCGCACCCCTGGTGTCTCACTATAATGATAATGATAGTCATTGTATTTATTATGAGCCTCATTATACACTGCTTATCACCATTTCACTTTGTGATGGCAGCTATCCAGTAATTCTCTCAATTGAAGATCACTGCACAATCTCCCAGCAGCGCAGGATGGCATACCTATTCCGCCAGGTAAGAGATTCACACTCAAAGCACCTTCTATCGATGCTCAACTTACCCTGAAGACCGGTGTGGTTTTCACTAAATATCAGGCACATGGGCGGATCTTGGGGGGGGGCACACCCGGCACATGCCCCCCCCCCAAACTCCTCCCTTCCTGTCAAAGGGGATTGTTTTTTTCACATGTATTAAGGTGTATATAACTGAGGATATTGTCTTGGAATGTTGGATCACCTGATATTCCTCAGACCACAGCTGATGTTGACCGCAGCATTCAACATGGAACTGATTTGTACCATCAGTTTGTCCCCATGGTGGATTCTTGATGATTAACAAATTACAGGAATAATTTGTTACTGGAGAAGCTTATTTTATCCAAACCATTCATGAACCAAGAAGTGGAATGGTATCCCAAATATCATAATCCAGAGTCCTTATCCTCCTCCTCCTTCGGATGCAGCACACGGCTGTGGTTTAAGCATCATTGTCTGAGGACACGGCTGTGCCGCTGATGGAATACCTCTATTACCAGTACACTGGTACTCAATTCCCCAACCTCGGAAGGATGACAGGCTGAGTCAACCCCACCTGGTGTTAATTCGATAGCCGACAGGGGATAAAACTCAGGACCCTAAGATCACAAGTCAGCTACCCTAACCGTTAAGCCAACTCCAGGCTTGCCCCTATCATTCTGTTTGAATTCAGCACTCAGTCTGTGTTTTCAAGATTCAAGAACATGCTTTTTGACCGTGAGAAATTCTCCAGGGTACACAATCGGCATCAAATGTGTTGGAGAAGAAGCTTTGTTATGAGCGATTCACATCGTCGAGATGATGAAGGCAAATGTTCAGCTGATGACAAAACCATAATTCTGAAGGTCACTTCCATATCAAACCTTGTTCAATACGTCAGCGACATTGATTTGTTTTGATTATGACGTCATTTGTTTCATTTTAGGTAATGTCTGCTTCTCGTTCAATTGGATGTTTATGATGAGACAATAATTAATACAAGTCTGAGACTACGATGTTCTACGAGCGGTATTTGACGATGTGATGTTCAGAAGTCAAGGATGAGACAATGTGATAATGTTTGACCAAGTTATAAAAATGATCACATGATGTGGTACGAGTGACAGGTTATTAGCTGCAAAATGTCGAAAACCCCGTTTCGTTCAACACTTAAAAATTTGACCTTTGCATAACCTTTAAAGGTCACAAACAATGTTGTGACATTAAAATAAGGAAACAGGATACGTGCTAAGCTTATGAGTTAGTTCGTCGAAGAAGGTCGAAAACCCGTTTTATTCCCACAACTTTGAAAATTTGACCTTTGTGAACTTTAAAGGTCAAAGTTGAAGGATTATGACCTTTGGTGCAAAACTTCCTCTGGAACATTCCAGGAACAATATATTCATATAGGCTATATGGCATTTCGCACTCATCGGATTATCCATACTTTGATGAAATCAGCGTAAAAACATGCAAGGGCGCCACGGGCAAGGTGTTCGAGATAGAGCAAAATGGTTTCAAACTTTAGGTGGGGAATGACCTCAGATTATGCATAAAAATATTGTCATCCTAGCTCTCCAAGTTTGGCCTCGTATGATTTTTATGTCAAAATTCGAAATTTTCTAGATCATGACCTTGACCTTGGACGAAAATGAAAAATCGAGCTCTGTGGGCTATGCAGGTGCCTTGCTCAACCGCCACACTGCCAGATTCGACAAACCCCTCGGAGAAGAAAATTTTTATGTCAAATCGCAATTTCTAAGTTCGTGACTTGTGACCTTGACCTTGGGACGAAAATGAAAAATCGAGCTCCGGGGGCTATGCAGTGCCATTGGGCTAACCAAATACCGAAACCCCTGTCAGATTTGACAAACCCTAGAGAAGATGCAAATTGAAATCGGCTACCCCTAAAACACATGTTTTTTGGGCGTGGCTCCGCCCATATTGGGCGCACCACGCCCATCTCAGGGAACACAACTGATCATGATGTAAACCTCCCACCAATTGTCAGGATCGGATCAAACCACGGAGATATGCTCGGACAGAGACAGACAGACAGAGACATACAGACAGACAGACAGACAGACACAGACAGACACAACAATAACGAATATAGTGGTCACTTATTTTTTCGTGAAAATATTTTTCGTGAACCAATAATGTGTGTGATTTTTCATTACAGTACTTTATTACCCTCGCCGAAGGAGAGGGTATTGCATTTGGGTCCGTTCGTTTGTCTGTCTTTTTGTTTATACGCACAGAACTTTTGTGGTTTCCTCCACAACCGCTTGTCTGATTGAGGCAAAATTTTCACCATTGGTGCGACTATTCATGTAGAACGGTTTAATGATAATTATGATGTCATAGGTCGTGTGGTGTGTCAGCCATGTTGGAAAAACAGAAAAAAATTGGATCTCTATCTCTGAAACCGCACGAAGGAAAAAATTGAAACTTGGCACATGGCAAGTACTCCTCATTTGGAATAAGTGTGATTTTTAATGACATCATCGGTGCCTTCATTATGACATCATAATTGCACATGTAGAATGCTACATCCAGTCAGTATGAAAATTTTTGAGGGTCATCTTGGGATAAAATGGTCCACAGGAAAAAAAAATTTAATGACGTCATTAGTCACGTGATTTGGCAGCCATATTGTTTGTTTTTTTTAAAACCTTCAAAAATCTTCTTCTCTGAAGTGGCTGAACAGATCGAAGCGAAACCTCACATGTATGACCACCTATCCATGAGGTACAAAAGGTTCACACATACGACATTATAGGTCACATGGTTTGGCAGCCATATTGCATTTACCCTAAAACCTATAAAAATCATCTTCTCCAGAACGGCTGGACAGATCGAGGGGAAACTTCACATAAATGTTCCCCAAGCTTTGGTTGTAAAAGTTTATGAAGGAATAATTGATAGGTCACATGGTTTGGCAGCCATATTGGATTGAAGAAAAATATTAAATCATGTTTTCTCTGGAACCCCTGAATCAATCAATGTAAACTTCACAATTATGATCTAGTAGTGATGGGGAATACATGTTTTCAATGTCAACTTGATCGGCCACATGGTCTGGCAATCCATCCTCCACACCAAGGGTGCCGGAGGCATTATGTTTCGGCGTTGTCCGTCCATCCGTCCAGATTTTCGTTTACGGCGATAACTCAAGAAGCAAATTGTAGAATTTCATCAAACTTGGTAAAAATGTAAAGTAAGACTGGTGTGATTATAGTGATTAGATTTTGATGTAGCCATGAGATGATAAGGTCAAAGGTCAAGGTCAAATATGTCAATACTCAAGTGTTTGTGCGGGAGAGCGGAGGCATACCCGTCGACTGCGCGCAGTCGAATTACTCTAGTTTTATCTGGGTTCTTTTTGATTTTTGATTCTTTTTTTGAATGAGGCTCACTTTATGGTCACATGGTCTACCATGGTCCTTCCTAAGTTGTGACCAAAACTGTACACAATATTCTAATGTGGCTTTCACTAAATTCCTGTACAATGTTAACACCACCTCTTCGATTTATAATTGATCCCCCTCCGAATACAGCCCAAAACCCTATTTGCTCTACCTGTAGCTACCTGGCACTGTGATACCTGCTTATCTTACTCTGAATAAGAGTGATTTGACTATAACGTCATTGGTGAAGTGGTGTCCCGGTCAAAATTCGACATGTAAAATGCTGCATTCGATCAGTATGAAAATTTGTGGGGTTCATCTCAGGATAGATTGGTCGACAGAATTTTTTTTATGACATCATCGGTCATGTGGTTTGGCAGCCATATTGTTAAAAAAAAATGGGAAAAAATCTTCTTCTCCAGAACCGCTTTAAAGATCGAAGTGAAACTGCACATAAACAATCGACTAGCCATGGTGAATAAAGTTTGTTAACTATGACGTCATAGGTCACATGGTCTGGCAGCCATCTTGGGATTTACCCTGAAACCTTCAAAAATCTTCTCCAAAAGGGCTGGACAAATTGAGGGGAAACTTAACAAAACTGTTTACCATGCTGAGGGGATACTAACTTGACAAAGAATAATTGGTTAGTCAAATGGTTGGCAGCCATATTCTAGTGAAGAAAAATATTCAATAATGTTTTCTCTGAAACTGCTTATCTGATCGAAGTGAAATTTACCAAGTATCATCGAACAATATAGCTGCATCCAGTGTGGAAATGATGATGTCATAGGTCACATGGTGTGGTAGCCATATTGCATCGAAAAACGAACCTTATCCGATCAAAACGAAACTTCACACAAGTGATCCTCTCCCAAATCATGGCAGAATCCAAATTTTCAATGCGAAAATATAGCCTCCTCCGAATATATAAATATATTCGGAGGTTGTATATATAACCTCTGAAAATATAGACACAGATCTGGTAGATGCTATGGATAGGCAGTCCTTCTGGGGGACAGGGTATGAAGTCAAGCAGTGAATGCATTAAATCATACAGCTGAATGAAGCTGGTTAATTTTGGCACATTCTTAAATCTTTTGTTCACTCAATATAATTCTCTAAACTGTAGAAAAAGATAAGTTTAATGCTTTGGAAATTTCACATTTTCTTGTGTATTTATGGAGAAGGAGGGAACATTGTTTGCTTAAAGTAAATAGGTGTATCGGCTTAGTTATAAGACTCGTTATTTCTTTAAATTATCAGATTTCACAACAGATTTTGACACTTATTTAGTCCGGCAATATTTGATCCTCAAAAGCGAAATCATATTTCGATGATATACTTTAATTAGTCCGTGAGAGTAGATTGTGGAAAATTACATCATATAACGCATGAAATCGCTCCAAGCTCCAAATTTGAAAGCTTTAGCACTTACAAAAGCGATGTGTACAACGATTCGTAGCTATGATGAACAGGCATTCGATAATATGAGTGAGGAAAGTGAAAAATAACTTTATGGTTAAGAAATCGTTGCCGCCTGTTCCAAATCAAGGCATGGTTGAGCAGGCCAAAAAACATGGCATCTTCAGACCCCAGCGAAGTATCAGAAGGACACACCTTAAGACCCCATCGATAGCGGTGACCGAGGATGTGCCTGATAAAGGATATAATTAAATAAGGCCGTTAATTATCCTCAAAGGGGGGTGTTTTAATTAACCCAAACACCCAATTTTCAGTCATGTAATTCCTTGGAGTTTTCTTAGTTTACATGCGAAGTTTCAGGCTAATAGGTTTCATGGTTTGGGAGTTATGGAGGACAGACACACACACACACACACACACACACACACACTGATACATGCACATTATCATTTATTAGTATAGACAAATCAGGCCACTGATTTTATTCATGAACATAAATTTTACGCTTAAGTTATTTCTCTTTATTCCCTCTGCCACCGAAGATGGATCGAGGTTATGTTTTTCTCTCCTGTTTGTCTGTGTGCAGGATATATCAAAAGGTTAAAGACTGATTTGGACAAAACTAGCTGAGTAGGTTGGGTGTGTGACAAGGATGAATTGATTTGATTTTGGCGAAGAACGGAATCGAGAAAGCAGTTCAGAATCGGAATCGATTCTCAAATTTTAAGAATCGCCCAAGCCAAGTTTCCTTTGTTTCGATGATCAAGTCCAAAGTTTTATATCCAATTTGAGTTTCTAGTTGAGTCACTGATCGCAGAATTGCAAAGTGATCACTACAATGACTTTTGAGGTTCCAGAACACCTCAAATTGAGAGTTTGTTTCAAACGTGTTGACCTCCGGTTTGTGCTGTCATGTTCTAAGTAAGGTAAACTCCTATCTCATGTGATCCTCGTGTCCTATCTCTTCTCCAACATATGATCTTAGATCACCAGTCAGTTCTTGTCTTTCACCACAGGCAGATTAGTGAGTTTGCAGTTCAAGGTCTATCTTATAGCATTGTCCTTCATGTCCTCTACCCCTCTTCAGCCGAACTAGGTTGCATACTCTGATCCAGTAACACGTTTCTTTTTACAATTCACAAGTCTAAGCTTTATTCTCACCTTCACTCTTTTGTACCTCTTTTCTCTCATTTGTAGAATTGCCTTCCTGTGTCTGACATATCTTGTTCTTGTCTTGACTTCTTCAAGATGCCCACCACAATTCCACTGATCGATGCTTGTGGCTAACCCTCAACCCCTCCCTTTTTATCTATCTGCAACTTTATCTATTCACTCCAAAGTTGTCTTCCCCCTCCTACCCACACTCCTCTCTTGTCAGTTTCCACCTTGCCATTCAGACTCAATCACTTTGTAAAAGAACAGTTGTGTACCATATGGTATAACAGACAAGTAAGCAGTGGGTGGCCAACACATGTGTACATCCCCCATTTTTCCTGTGTGGTTTGAACAATGTGGTTTTAAGAATACAATTGTTAGGCACCACCACCAACCCCCACATTTCCTTTGTGAATGGAGGCTGTTGTACATTTTGGTCCATATGTGATGTTACCCTCACAAACATTCTCTTGTAAGTTTGTTGTGGCTATGAGGTTAGTTTATGTGAATAACAGTTGCAATACTTAAATGGCATTACAATATAGTATATATATACAGTGCCTATAGAAAGTCTACACCCCCTTTCAAAAATTTCACCTTTTGTTGTTTTATAGCCTGTAATTAAATTACATTAAATCAGACTTTTTCCACCTTGATT
>CM068965.1:88331731-88342761 GCA_035128595.1 Eptatretus atami | reverse complement strand
GTTCTTTGGGTGATGTGCTGTGTTGGGTTTGTGCCAAATGTAACGTTTTGAATTTCGGCAAAAAAGTTACATCCTGGTTTCATTGGATCACAAAATATTTTGCCACATGGCATAAGAATCTCTGGAGTGTTATTTTTTCTTTGCATACCTCAAACTGGACTCAAGGTGGGCTTTTTTGATTAATAGCTTCCTTCTTGCCTCCCTACCATACAGGCAAAACTTGTGGAGCGCTTGGGATATTGTTGTCACATGCACACAGTGACCAGACTTTGCCAGATAGGCACGTAGCTCTTTGAAAGTTTCCATAACCTCTTGGTGGTCTCTCTGATCAGTCTCCTTGCTTGGTCATCTAGTTTAGATGGATGGCCTGATCCATGGATGGCCTGAGGTAGGGTCTTGGTGGTACCATATGCCTTCCACTTCTTAATGATTGTCTTGTCTATGCTCCAAGGGATATTTAAGGCCTTTGAAATATGTTTATATCCATCCCCTGATCTGTGCCTTTCTACAACTTTATCCTGGAGGTATTTTGAAAGCTTCTTGGTGCTCATGGTTGAGTCTTTGCTGTGAAATGCACTACCCAACAGAGAAAACCTACAGGAACAGCTGATTTTATTCTGAAATAATCATAATCACTACAAGTTCTTGTTTTATTTGATTATTATTTATTCATACTAATTCTTGTTTTATAATTTTTTTTGTTATTTTTATACTCTTTCATCTCTTTCATTCTATTCCTCTCTTTCGTTTTCTATCTCTCTAAGGGGAAGTGAATTCTTGCAGAAATTTTTCTGTAAGTCTCACTTGGCTGTGCATGGATGGGTTTGAGGGTCGTGGAGTAGCGGCTGAAACCCAAATCGTATCCAGGTTCCTTATGATGACTCCATCTTTGCTCTTTACTTCTTCAGGTTCTTTCTTGGTCTTCTGTTTCATTAAATTTAACACAGGTGGAGGCCAATTAACTTGGTTTGTGATTTTGAAGGTAATTGGTTGCACCTGAGCAAATTTCCAATTGCTATTATAAGGGGTTGAACACTTATCCAACCAAGATATTCTAGTTTTGTATTTTTAATTTATTTTCTGAAATTTGTAGAATTTGCTTTTCACTTTGAAGCTGTGGGTTACGATGGGTAAATCAAGTGGAAAAAAGTCTGATTTAATGTAATTTCAGTCCAGGCTATAAGGAAACAAAAGGTGAAAATTTTGAAAGGGGGTGTAGACGTTCTATCGGCACTGGATATTGAAACGGCAAAATGTCCACCCATCTTGCTAATCAGCTATCATTAGTTAACAATTGACATGAAGATCAAATCTCAGTTGCCCTCCGCTGGTTAATAATTGTTGATATGAAAAACCACTCAGCATTCTTGGACGTGTCACACTGTCATGGCCAAAAACATTGACACCCTTGCACTTTTTTCAAATAACACAATTTTCTCAAAAAATAAGTTGAAATTGACAAAAGTATTTGGTCTCTCAAATTCTTTATTTCACTGTTCATATTACAGAACCTTTGTTTGTGATTCAGAACTTCATATATCCTTTTAAATCAGAAAATAAAAAGAAATGGCATTTACAAAATTATTGACACCCTCAAATTAATATTTGGTATCACAGCCTTTGGACAAAATAACTACAGTCAAGCACTTCCCATAAGCATGAATTAGCTTCCTGTGCCTCTCTACTGGCAGTTTGCCCCACTCTTCATTTGTAAACTGCTCCACTTCTCCCAGATTTGAAGGGTGCCTTCTCCCAACTGCTGTTTTTAGTTCTTCCCACAGGTGTTCAATGGGCTTTAGATCTGAACTCATTGCTGCGCACTTCAGAACAGTCCAGTGTTTTGTCTTGAACAATTCCTGAGTGCTTTTTGAAGTGTGTTTGGGGTCATTGCCCTGCTGCAAGACCCATGACCTTCAATGAGGAGAGGAGATTGGGACCATACCCTGTGCAGAGTGTTGGTGCTGCTTAAGCAGTCTCCTTGGTTATTGGGCACAATCCTGGATGGGTCACCACTCCGACACAGGATACCACTCATTTTGCTGACCTCGGAAGGATGACAGGTCGAGTTAACCCCACTTGGTATTAATTCAACAGCTGAGCGGGATTTGAACTCAGGGCCTTGGAATCCAAAGCCCACCACCAGGCATACCTTCGACGGAGACCCAGCTTTCTGACACTGGGCTGAACATTGTGCTCCAAAATGCCTCCTTTAGTAATCTCCTGATTTCATGATGCTGTGCACACATTCAAGGTACCCAGTGCCAGAGGCAGCACAGCAACCCCAAAACATCACTGAACCTCCTCCGTGTTTGACTGTAGGGAAGCTGTTCTTTTCTTTGAAGCTTCATTTTCTTTTCTGTAAACAGAGATGATGTGCTTGACCAAAAAGCTCTAATTTGGTCTCATCTGTCCACAGGACATTCTCCCAGAAGGATTTTGGCTTGTTCAGGTGTGTTTTGGCAAATTCCAGTCGGGCTTTCTTATGTCTCTCTCTCAGCAGTGGGGTCCTCCTGCGTCTCCTTCCATAGAACCCCCTTTCATTGAGTTAGTGACGGATGGTGCGAGTTGAAATTGTCGTACCTTGTGTCTGAAAGTCAGCTTCAATCTGTTTGGCAGTTGATCGAGGTGCTTTCTCCACCATTTGAACAATCCTTGGCTGCAATCTTCGATCAAGTTTTCTTTTGCGGCCACGTCCAGGGAGGTTGGCTACAGTGCAGTGGGCCTTAAACTTGCTGATAACATTGTGTACAGTGGACACAGGAACATCAAGGTCTCTGGGGATGGACTTGTAGCCTTCAGATTGTTCATGCTTGGCTACAATCTTGTGTCTGACCTCCTCAGACAATTATCTGGTTTTCTTTCTTTTCTCCATGCTCGTTGTATTCAACACAGTGACATAAAACAGCAGAATGACTCCTTTTCTCTATTCAAACTGGTTGAATGAGTGATTTTAATATTGCAGGCACCTGCAACTCACCACAGGTGAGTTCAATTCCAAAGTAAAGGAGAATCACCCGCTTGAAATCTAATTATTCCTAACAACTTCTAAAAGGTGCTAATAATAAGATATCCTCCTAAGAATTTTGTAATTTTTTCATCTTTTTTTTATTTTATTCCACTGCAAGCCAAAGAAATACATATGTGGATACCAAAAGGTTTTTAATTTTAACAATTTTCTGGAATAAATGGTGCATTATTTGAAAAAAGTGCAAGGATGCCAATATTTTTTGCCACAACAGTATATCAATATGAACTCCGGAAAGCTCATGGTTGGAACTTTGAGACTTGGCCAGTGAACAGTCATCATCTCTTGATGCAAATTTCAATGTGTTGCCTTGTTAATATGTGCTGATCATTCAGCAAAAAATAAATTTCACGAACGAGAGGCTTTATAAAACTTCCTGCCACCCATTATCATTTTGCTCTCATGAGCCTAAAATTCCACGGATAGAGAATAAAAAAACACTGCTAACTGGAATTCAAGCCTCCAGCAGCAGGTGTACCAGAAAGATAGGGTATAATCTCCAACAAAGGTCCCACTCTCCCTCACAGGAAGGTGCCATTGCGCCGGGTTGGATCTCCAGCACAGGCATCCATTAGTAGTTGATCAGCTGCCCGACGCCCTGCAGCAAGTCTCCCATGGAACCAGCGCTCGTTGGAGTGCAACTCACCACTGCAACGGCCCTACAACAATCATCAGACATTTGTCACGAGGACAAAACAACAGCCAATAATTATTGGCATAAAATCAACACTCATGGCAACAAGAAGAATCTTCTTCATAAATACAATGAAAATGAGGAAACAGGAACTATTTGTCCCTTCACTATGTCGATTGTTGACTTGTCATAATGGCAGTAACCGTTAATGTCAATAGTTATTTGTAATCCAGTGGTACACATTTCTTCTTGAGTTGTAGTTTGGGCAGACAGTTGAAATTGGGCCAGAGGACTGGTACACAATGGCCTACTCTTGTAAAAAAAATGCATTGTGGATCTTTAACATCCATAAGTGAGTGCAATAAAACAAGGCAGCCGGTCTAATGGCTCCTCGGAAAGATAAACCAAAAAAGTCATTGCAGTAACCAGTGATGGTATCATGCCACAACGGTAATTTGACTCGGATCCAATTTTATTGGGAATTGTGCTGAGGTATCCTGGAGAATAATGGTAATAATTACTGATGACATTATAATCGAGTTCTGATAAAGACAAGATGACATTGCGTTACCACACCTCCTTCTCACCATCACCAAGATCTCCAGTCTCGTCTTCCTCCAACCCTCGCCTCTCCGCCGTCTCCTCAGAGTAATAAATGCAGTTGTGAGTCAGGACAAAGTAGTGTGGGTTCCACCCTGTGGGAATGGTGTGGCAGGCAGAAAACATCAAACCTTCTATTACACAGAATAGCGATATGATCACGAGGTACACTTGCTGAACTTCCGGGAAGCAAAACTACTGCTTCATAAAGTTAGAGACAATAAACAAACCTAACAAGGTGTTTTTGACCAAGCATCACAAAGTCTTGGTTGGTTCTGAAAAAAAAAAAAAATCAGCAACCTTTCAACCTCCAGAAGTTGCTTCGACATTTAGAACCTGAGCAGGTTGATTATCCTTATTCCACCTTGTCTGATCACAAGGTAACAATTACTGAGAATCCATATAAAGGATTCATCGATCTTTCAAGGAATGTGAATATCTTGGATAGCTCACGTGGTCAAGGGGTCCTCCAGGTATAAAATTCCATTCTTGAGCGAATTGCTGAGGTCACACTCACTCCCCGGTTCTCTTCCGATCCTGAGATTCAATGGTCTTGTGCTGTTGGGTAGGATAGTACAAAGAAGAGACGATGATACAGCTAAGAATGTCATTGAAATAGACATGAAGAGAGGTGTAAGTCTGCAACTACTTTCTCACCTAACTCTTCATTTCCTCTACTTATTAAGTTTCTCCAAACCATCTATGGTAAATCTTGTTTGGGGAGGTGAGAGATTAGATACAAGACAGACAGACACAAAATAAGAAGACCTTGAGTATAATTTTGTGCCTGAGCTGGTTTGGTGTTGGGAGTTCATCTGATGTCATGTCGATTGGCTTTGTAGAAGCATGTCCTCAACACCTGCACAAACATAGAGGAAATCAGAGACAGGATCGTGATGTGCAAGGCAAGATCGTGCTCTACAAAAATTATACTGAATAATACCATTCGTTGCACATGATACTTCAAATACTGACAGGATCACTCACCTCATCTCCCTCATTCCTCTTTCCTCCCACCGGAGCCACCATTCACCTTCCTGAGTTGGTTCGATGTCACTGTTCCTTCCAAGTGGCAGAACACTAACATTTTCTCTTCCCAGTGGTGATCTTTTCCAGCACCACTAACTTTCCCACACCCACCCTCATGTAAATTATAGACCCCATTTTTTACCCTCGCCGAGGAGAGGGTATTGCATTTGGGTCCGTTTGTTTGTTCTCTGTCTGTCTGCCTGCACAGAAGTTTCGTGTTTTTCTCCGCAACAGCTTGTCGGATTGAGACAAAATTTTCACCATTGTGCGACTACTATTGTTTTAATGATAATTATGACATCATAGGTCATGTGGTGTGGCAGCCATGTTGGAAAATGGGAAAACTTTGGAGCTCTGCATCTCTGAAACCGCACTAAGGAAAAATTGAAACTTGGCACATAGCAAGTACCCCTCATGGGAATTAGTGTGATATTTTAATGACGTCTTTGGGGCCTTCGTTATGACGTGATAATTGCATATTGAGAACGCTACATCCGATCAGTATGAAAATTTGTGAGGGTCATCTAGGAATAAAATGGTCCACAAATTTTTTTTGATGATGTCATCGGTCACGTGATTCACGTTTAAAAAAAACCTTCAAAAATCTTCGCTGAAATGGCTGAACAGATCGAGGCAAACTTTACACATACGACTGCCTATCCATGAGGAACAAAAGGTTCACACATATGATGTCATAAGTCACATGGTTTGGCAGCCATGTTGAATTTACCCTAAAACCTATAAAAATACACCATTCAAAAGAAGTCCTGGTGAGGTTTTGCAATCTCTGATTGCTCTTTTTCTTGTTTGTATATGCACAGTCGAAGCTTGTGGAAGAGCTAGTACCAGTACAGTGAACAGATCAGGACGCAACAGGATAAAAGGAACAGCAGAGAGAGAAGGGAAACACCAACAGCAGAGCCAAAGTCCAAGACGAGGAGACTTGGACAAATAATGGGTGTGGGAGGAATGGGAGGCAAGAAGGATGCATGCTCTCGGGGGGGGGGGGGGACTTGGAAGGAGGAGGGATTGGGTGGGGTTAACGAAGGTAGAAAAGATCATGGTTTAGGATTGGGGCTAATCTGAGATGGTGGTGAACAGCTGTCTTGAAGACCTGAAGGGAAGAAATGAGATTTAGAGAGTGTGGAAGTTGGTTCCACAGGTGGGAAGAAAGAGAACAAATGAGTGGAGGTGAGCAGTGATCCTGGATTTTGGTAGTTTCACCAGAGGGGGTTGATAGTAGACTGTGCGTGTCCTGCAGAAACCTAAGGGGGCAAAGCACGGAAAGTGTAGAGGGTGGAAGACCAGAAATGAGGCGGTATAAGACAGAGAGACCACCGACCTGTCTGCGCTGGCAAAGTTATTGGCGCAGAGACTCAGCTTAATTACGAGAGATTCAAATAATTTGAAGGCCTTTGTTTACATGGTGTTAAGCTGAGCAAGATGCGAGGCAGGGAGCCTGTCAGAGGCTGGCTCCCCTGCCTCACATGTCCATCTTCTGTTTGTGGGAAATCTATGACATTCTTTGAACTTTAATACACACTCCCTTTTCCCCTATACCATTCCGACTGCATCCTGCTGCTACCCTTTCTTTCCCACTCTTTCTCACTTGTCTCCCACTCCTTCCCCCTCCTTCACTCTCCCACACTCTGTCCTCCCTCCACCCAAACACTCTTACCCTTCTCCTCCCCTCTCTCTCCTCTCTCCCTTCTCCATCTCCATGTTTAAGGAATTAGTATTCTTGTATCATCAGCATTAATTAAAAATTATTTATATTTCTAATGTTGTTACAATTTTCATTTGTTCCAATTCTAATAATATTATCAACAATACTCATGAGTATTACGAATTGAAAAGAACATTTACCAGTATTTGTAGAATACATACAATCATACAAATTAAACAACAGGAATCTAAAATTATAGACTTTTTACATTGAAACATTTAGGCTCATGGAGGAGGAAATGTGTCAATAATAATTAACATTATTAAAGATACGAGGATAGTGTAAAACGTTCTTTCAACAAGATACACATGATGGTCCAACACATGCAACAAAAGTATAATGAGGGATTTATAAATACTACATATACAATTGTTAGGCCCCACTAACCCCCACATTTCCTTCATGAATGGAGGCTGTTGAACATTGTGGTCCATAAGTGCAGTTACCTTCACAAGAATTCTCTTGTCAGTTGTTGTGCTGTTAGGGTTAGTTTATCTTAAATATAATGGGGCTCATGTGTATATGCTATGTGTGTATATAATATATACCGCCTGGAGACAAACACTGCCCAGACACGTCTGGATACAAACTCCTGTCCGGACATAAACACCGCCAGACACATTCGGAGACAAGCACCGGCCAGACGTAAACACCACCCAGACAAGTTTGGAGACAAACACCACCCGGACACATCCGAGCCAAACTGTCCAGAGCCAAACACCACTCAGACCTGTCCGGAGACAAACTCCCATCTGGATACGTCTGGAGATAAAACACCTGTCCGGACATAAACACAACCCAGACACGTTCAGAGACAAACACTGCCCAAGCGAAGCTGTCCAGAGACAAACACCACTCAGACAGTCTGGAGACAAACTCCCATCCGGACACGGCCAGAGACAAACACCGCCCAGACACATCAGAGACAAACACCACTCAGACACGTCCGGAGTAAAACTCCCATTCGGACACGTTCATAGACAAACTGCCTAGACACACCAGAGATAAACACCGCTTGGACATGTCCAGAGACAAACACCATCCGCCGGACATAATCACACGCCCGGACACGTCCAAAGAGAGGAGAGGATAGATGTGTGGAGGGTGCTGCTCTGCATTATGTGGGGGCAGAGTGAGGATGGGAGAGAGGAGAGAGAGAGAGAGAGAGAAGAGAGAGAGAGAGAAGAGGAGAGAGAGAGGTGGAGGTAGGGAGTTATCAAGAGAGATATTGTCGCTATGCTGGCAGCCAAGGTTAACCCCCCGACCCAATTTGTGGTGACAGGCAGTTAACACCACCAGCCGGATGGTCGAGCGGTTCCTATTAATAGGAGGCGACACGTTGATCCTCGGAGATTATCATGTGCACGGGAAGGGTGGGGCACAATGGCGGTGAGACGGTGGCACAGAATTGGATGCACGGGGGGAGGGGGGTGTTGTACTTGAACCCCATGACAAATACACCGACACATCCACTTAAAATGAACACATTTAATGGAAATAACTAATATTTGCAAAGGATAATAATCAGAATATAACAATGCGTGAGGAAAATTAAAGTCTAAATCGAGGCGCATCTACACACAGACTTAAGTACAGACAAGGGGAAATGAAATATAAGAAAATCCCTCCTTTATTCTGGCACTTAGCTTTGTCCAGAGATGGTCTTTGTGGAACGTGGAATCGAGGCGTTTCTATTTGCATGTGAGACGCGCGCTAAATGGTGCCAAGTCGCTCTCTCGCAGCGGGAACGTTCATCAGGCAATTCGTGAGCGGTATTCAACACCAAGGCTCAGAGACCCCGTGCAGCTGCTTTGTGCATCGATCGTCCTCACCGACCCGCTATTTGACATACACGAGGCTCGGTGTCCGTTCCTCATGACCCAACCAAGAGCCAAAGGCCAGCTTCTTGCTTCACCCCACGAGCCAAATTGCCTCATCACAATACAAGAATTGTGTCTTCTTCATGTGTCGAAGGAAAGCCAGCCATAAAGCCCTGTTCTTACAGGCAATCTCCTAACTATGTTTTCTCGACACATGCGTTCCTCATTCCGTACTCGTGCGTTCCTCCTCCAAACTCTCCACTCTCTGTCCTATTTGATCTCCTGGCTCCCACGCCTTCTTCCTCATCATGGGTCTCACGTCATGCTCATCAATCCTCCTGTGTGGCCTGCTCGCACGAAACCCGGGAAGGCGGGGCTTCTGCCCACTCGTAGTTGTTTTAGGGCGTGTTCCCCACTTTTATTGCCGATCTTGGACTACAAAACGTAGGGAAAGTTCACAGGGGGGTGATTACATACTGGGAAGTTATCCTTGATCCATACCTAATCAATACCACACCACCCCCGTGTAGTGACACATAACACTTAAGCTCACAGTTTCCTACTTAGTTACAGAGAGATGTCCTACACATCCACGGACCAACAACTCCATTGATCCTAACTTTCCGATTAAATTCTCCATCTACCCCACAACCGTAACAATATGGTATGCTTCTATGAACAACACAATACACACACACACACACACACACACCACTATTGACTGTCGGTGTGCTTGCAAGTGCTTAAGCACTCAAGCAAGCACTCTAATTAATTGGTTGATAAGGAACGGCTGGCCAGGCTGTGGCTGCATACCATGCAGGATCCCTTTTACTTTAAAGCTGCTCTTCACTGTGCCCGCAGCAGTTAAAGAAATAAAATGAATTCATTCAAATAATGACTTTATCCACAAAAGAGTTGTGTAACCTAGAACAACCCTGGAAACATCTTACAGTTTAATTGCCCGTGAAATAAACTTTGCAGATAATCCACCACGTTGCCTACTCATCTGTGCATGTGTCACTTGGTACATCGGTTCTTGGTCTTGCAAACGTTATAACTTTATTTTAAAAAGTCTGTTTTTCACCAGATTTGCTTTGATTCCCTGTAGAGCACCTCACGAAACATCTGAAAATATAGACACAGATCTGGTAGACACAATGGATAGGCAGTCGCTCTGAGAGGGGGGGGGGGCGATGTCAAGCAGTGGATGCATTGCCGTATAGCTCAATGAAGCTGGTTATTTTGGCATGTTCCTAAATTTTTGTTCACTCAATATAATTCTCCAAACAGTAGAAAAAGATAAGTTTAATGCTTTGTAAATTTCACTTTTCTTGTGTATATATGGAGAAGGAGGGAACATAGCTTTGCCTGCTTAAAGTAAAAGGTATATCGGCTGAATTATAAGACTCGTTATTTCTTTAAATTATCAGATTTCACTCCAGATTTCAACACTTATTTAGTCCGGACGATATCTGATCCTCAAAGCCGAAATCATATTTCGATGATATACTTTAATTAGTCCATGAGAGTAGATCGTGGAAAATCGTATCATATAATGCATGAAATCGCTCCAAGCTCCTAATTGAAAACGATAGTACTTACAAAAGCAAAGTATACAGCGAATTGTAGCTATAATGAACAGGTATTCGATATATGAGTAAGGAAAGTGAAAAAAAACTTAACGTTAATAAATCGTTGCGGCCTGTTCCAAGTCAAGCGTGGTTGAGCAGGCCAAAAACATGGCGGCTTCATACCTCAACGAGGCTCCCTAGAAGACCCCGTATAGAGCGGTGACCGAGGATGTGCCTGATAAAGGATATAATTCAATAAGGCCATTAATTATCTTCAAAAGGGGGTGTTTTAATTAACCCAAACACCCAATTTTCACTCTTGCACTTCCTTGGAGTGTTCTTTAGTATGCATGCAATGTTTCAGGCTGCTTGGTTTATAGTTTTGGAGTTATGGGAAAACACACTGACACACACACACACACACCACCACCACACACACACCAACCACACACACACACCACACACACAACACACACACACACACACACACACACACACACACACGCGCGCCACACACTGACATTTTATTATAAAGGACCATGCCGGACGGAAGTGCCGGATGGAGCCAAACCACGATGTTACCATGTGAATTATAATCAAAGTTCATCCATTGAGTGTTAATAGT
>CM068965.1:88313591-88331706 GCA_035128595.1 Eptatretus atami | reverse complement strand
CTGTGTCTATATTTTCAGATGTTTCGTGAGGTGCTCTACAGGGAATCAAAGCAAATCTGGTGAAAAACAGACTTTTTAAAATAAAGTTATAACGTTTGCAAGACCAAGAACCGATGTACCAAGTGACACATGCACAGATGAGTAGGCAACGTGGTGGATTATCTGCAAAGTTTATTTCACGGGCAATTAAACTGTAAGATGTTTCCAGGGTTGTTCTAGGTTAAACAACAACTCTTTTGTGGATAAAGTCATTATTTGAATGAATTCATTTTATTCTTTAACTGCTGCGGGCACAGTGAAGAGCAGCTTTAAAGTAAAAGGGATCCTGCATGGTATGCAGCCACAGCCTGGCCAGCCGTTCCTTATCAACCAATTAATTAGAGTGCTTGCTTGAGTGCTTAAGCCACTTGCCAAGCACCCGACAGTCAATAGTGTGTGTGTGTGTGTGTGTGTTGTATGTGTTGTTCATAAAGCATACCATATTGTTACGGTTGTGGGGTAGATGGAGAATTTAATCGGAAGTTAGGATTCAATGGAGTTGTGTTGGTCCGTGGATGTGTAGGAGACATCTTCTCTGTAACTAAGTAGGAAACTGTGAGCTTAAGTGTTATGTGTCACTACCACGGGCTGTTGTCGTGGTACTTGATTAGGTATGGATCAAGGATAACTTCCCCAGTATGTAATCACCCCCCTGTGAACTTTCCCTACGTTTTGTAGTCCAAGATCGGCAATAAAAGTGGGGAACCCGCCCCTAAAACAACCACGAGTGGGCAGAAGCCCCGCCTTCCCGGGTTTCGTGTGAGCAGGCCACACAGGAGGATTGATGAGCATGACGTGAGACGCATGACGAGGAAGAAGGCGTGGGAGCCAGGAGATCAAATAGGACAGAGAGTGGAGAGTTTGGAGGAGGAACGCACGAGTATGGAATGAGGAACGCATGTGGTTGAGAAAACATAGTTAGGAGGATTGCCTGTAAGAACAGGGCTTTATGGCTGGCTTTCCTTCGACACATGAAGAAGACACGATTCTTGTATTTGTGATGAGGAAATTTGGCTCGTGGGGTGAAGCAAGAAGCTGGCCTTTGGCTCTTGGTTGGGTCATGAACGGACACCGAGCCTCGTGTATGTCAAATAGCGGGTCGGTGAGGACGATCGATGCACAAAGCAGCTGCATGGGGTCTCTGAGCCTTGGTGTTGAATACCGCTCACGAATTGCCTGATGAACATTCCTGCTGCGAGAGAGCGACTTGGCGCCATTTAGCGCGCGTCTACACATGCAAATAGAAATTCCTCGATTCCACGTTCCACAAAGACCATCTCTGGACAAAGCTAAGTGCCAGAATAAAGGAGGGATTTTCTTATATTTCATTTCCCCTTGTCTGTATTTATGTCTGTGTGTAGATGCGCCTCGATTTACACTTTAATTTACCTTACGCATTGTTATATTCTGATTATTATCCTTTGCAAATATTAGTCTATTTCCATTAAATGTGTTCATTTTAAGTGGATGTGTCGGTGTATTTGTCATGGGGTTCAAGTACAAACCCCCTCCCCCCGTGCATCCAATTCTGTGCCACCGTCTCACCGCCATTGTGCCCCACCCTTCCCGTGCACATGATAATCTCCGAGGATCAACGTGTCGCCTCCTATTAATAGGAACCGCTCGACCATCCGGGCTGGTGGTGTTAACTGCCTGTCACCACAAATTGGGTCGGGGGGTTAACCTTGGCTGCCAGCATAGCGACAATATCTCTCTTGATAACTCCCCTACCTCCACCTCTCTCTCTCTCTCTTCTCTCTCTCTCTCTTCTCTCTCTCTCTCCTCTCCTCTCTCCCATCCTCACTCTGCCCCCACATATGCAGAGCAGCACCCTCCCACACATCTATCTCTCTCCTCTCTTTGGACGTGTCCGGGCGGTGATTATGTCCGGCGGATGGTGTTTGTCTCCGGACATGTCCAAGCGGTGTTTGGCTCCGGGTGTGTCTAGGCAGTGTTTGTCTATGAACGTGTCCGAATGGGAGTTTATCTCCGGACGTGTCTGAGTGGTGTTTGTCTCTGGATGTGTCTGGGCGGTGTTTGTCTCTGGCCGTGTCCGGATGGGAGTTTGTCTCCAGACGTGTCTGAGTGGTGTTTGTCTCTGGACAGCTTCGCTCTGGGCAGTGTTTGTCTCTGAACGTGTCTGGGTTGTGTTTATGTCCGGACAGGTGTTTATCTCCAGACGTGTCCAGATGGGAGTTTGTCTCTGGACAGGTCTGAGTGGTGTTTGTCTCTGGACAGTTTGGCTCCGGATATGTCCGGGTGGTGTTTGTCTCCAAACTTGTCTGGGTGGTGTTTACGTCTGGCCGGTGCTTGTCTCCGAATGTGTCTGGGCGGTGTTTATGTCCGGACAGGAGTTTGTATCCAGACGTGTCTGGGCAGTGTTTGTCTCCAGGCGGTATATATTATATACACACATAGCCATATACACATGAGCTCCATTATATTTAAGATAAACTAACCCTAACAGCACAACAAACTGACAAGAGAATGCTTGTGAAGGTAACTGCTCTTATGGACCACAATGTTCAACAGCCTCCATTCATGAAGGAAATGTGGGGGTTAGTGGGGCCTAACAATTGTATATGTAGAATTTATAAATCCCTCATTATACTTTTGTTGCATGTGTTGGACCATCATGTGTATCTTGTTGAAAGAACGTTTTACACTATCCTCGTATCTTTAATAATGTTAATTATTATTGACACATTTTCCTCCTCCATGAGCCTAAATGTTTCAATGTAAAAAGTCTATAATTTAGATTCCTGTTGTTTAATTTGTATGATTGTATGTATTCTACAAATACTGGTAAATGTTCTTTTCAATTCGTAATACTCATGAGTATTGTTGATAATATTATTAGAATTGGAACAAATGAAAATTGTAACAACATTAGAAATATAAATAATTTTTAATTAATGCTGATGATATCAGAATACTAATTCCTTAAACATGGAGATGGAGAAGGGAGAGAGGAGAGAGAGGGGGAGGAGAAGGGGTAAGAGTGTTTGGGTGGAGGGAGGACAGAGTGTGGGGAGTGAAGGAGGGGGAAGGAGTGGGAGACAAGTGAGAAAGAGTGGGGAAAGAAAAGGGTAGCAGCAGGATACAGTCGGGAATGGTATAGGGGAAAAGGGAGTGTGTATTAAAGTTCAAAGAATGTCATAGATTTCCCACAAACAGAAGATGGACATGTGAGGCAGGGGAGCCAGCCTCTGGACAGGCTCCCCTGCCTCGCATCTTGCTCAGCTTAACACCATGTAAACAAAGGCCTTCAAGATTATTTGAATCTCTTGTAATTCAGCTGAGTCTATGCACCAATAACTTTGCCAGCGCAGACAGGTCGGTGGTCTGTCTTATACCGCCTCATTTCTGGTCTTCCACCCTCTACACTTTCCGTGCTTTGCCCCCTCTAGGTTTCTGCAGGACACGCACAGTCTACTATCAACCCCCTCTTGGTGAAACTACCAAAATCCAGGATCACTGCTCACCTCCACTCATTTGTTCTCTTTCTTCCCACCTGTGGAACCAACTTCCACACTCTCTAAATCTCATTCTTCCCTTCAGGTCTTCAAGACAGCTGTTCACCACCATCTCAGATTAGCCCCAATCCTAAACCATGATCTTTTCTACCTTCGTTAACCCCACCCAATCCCTCCTCCTTCCAAGTCCCCCCCCCCCCCCCGAGAGCATGCATCCTTCTTTGCCTCCCATTCCCTCCCCACACCCATTATTTGTCCAAGTCTCCCTCTGTCTTGGACTTTGGCTCTGCTGTTGGTGTTTCCCCCTTCTCTCTCTGCTGTTCCTTTTATCCTGTTGCGTCCTGATCTGTTCACTGTACTGGTACTAGCTCTTCCACAAGCTTCGACTGTGCATATACAAACAAGAAAAAGAGCAATCAGAGATTGCAAAACCTCACCAGGACTTCTTTTGAATGGTGTATTTTTATAGGTTTTAGGGTAAATTCAACATGGCTGCCAAACCATGTGACTTATGACATCATATGTGTGAACCTTTTGTTCCTCATGGATAGGCAGTCGTATGTGTAAAGTTTGCCTCGATCTGTTCAGCCATTTCAGCGAAGATTTTTGAAGGTTTTTTTAACGTGAATCACGTGACCGATGACATCATCAAAAAAAATTTGTGGACCATTTTATTCCTAGATGACCCTCACAAATTTTCATACTGATCGGATGTAGCGTTCTACATATGCAATTATCACGTCATAACGAAGGCACCAAAGACGTCATTAAAATATCACACTAATTCCCCATGAGGGGTACTTGCTATGTGCCAAGTTTCAATTTTTTCCTTAGTGCGGTTTCAGAGATGCAGAGCTCCAAAGTTTTCCCATTTTCCAACATGGCTGCCACACCACATGACCTATGATGTCATAATTATCATTAAAACAATAGTAGTCGCACAAATGGTGAAAATTTTGTCTCAATCCGACAAGCTGTTGCGGAGAAAAACACGAAACTTCTGTGCAGGCAGACAGACAGAGAAACAAACAAACGGACCCAAATGCAATACCCTCTCCTTCGGCGAGGGTAAAAATGGGGTCTATAATTTACATGAGGGTGGGTGTGGGGAAAGTTAGTGGTGCTGGAAAAGATCACCACTGGGAAGAGAAAATGTTAGTGTTCTGCCACTTGGAAGGAACAGTGACATCGAACCAACTCAGGAAGGTGAATGGTGGCTCCGGTGGGAGGAAAGAGGAATGAGGGAGATGAGGTGAGTGATCCTGTCAGTATTTGAAGTATCATGTGCAACGAATGGTATTATTCAGTATAATTTTGTAGAGCACGATCTTGCCTTGCACATCACGATCCTGTCTCTGATTTCCTCTATGTTTGTGCAGGTGTTTGAGGACATGCTTCTTACAAAGCCAATCGACATGACATCAGATGAACTCCCAACACCAAACCAGCTCAGGCACAAAATTATACTCAAGGTCTTCTTATTTTGTGTCTGTCTGTCTTGTATCTAATCTCTCACCTCCCCAAACAAGATTTACCATAGATGGTTTGGAGAAACTTAATAAGTAGAGGAAATGAAGAGTTAGGTGAGAAAGTAGTTGCAGACTTACACCTCTCTTCATGGTCTATTTCAATGACATTCTTAGCTGTATCATCGTCTCTTCTTTGTACTATCCTACCCAACAGCACAAGACCATTGAATCTCAAGGATCGGAAGAGAACCCGGGGAGTGAGTGTGACCTCAGCAATTCGCTCAAGAATGGAATTTTATACCTGGAGGACCCCATTGACCACGTGAGCTATCCAAGATATTCACATTCCTTGAAAGATCGATGAATCCTTTATATGGATTCTCAGTAATTGTTACCTTGTGATCAGACAAGGTGGAATAAAGGATAATCAACCTGCTCAGGTTCTAAATGTCGAAGCAACTTCTGGAGGTTGAAAGGTTGCTGATTTTTTTTTTTTTTTCAGAACCAACCAAGAACTTTGTGATGCTTGGTCAAAAACACCTTGGTTAGGTTTGTTTATTGTCTCTAACTTTATGAAGCAGTAGTTTTGCTTCCCGGAAGTTCAGCAAGTGTACCTCGTGATCATATCGCTATTCTGTGTATGAAGAAGGTTTGATGTGTTCTGCCTGCCACACCATTCCCACAGGGGTGGAACCCACACTACTTTGTCCTGACTCACAACTGCATTTATTACTCTGAAGAGACGGCGGAGAGGCGAGGGTTGGAGGAAGACGAGACTGGAGATCTTGGTGATGGTGAGAAGGAGGTGTGGTAATGCAATGTCATCTTGTCTTTATCAGAACTCGATTATAATCGTCATCATTAATTATTACCATTATTCTCCAGGATACCTCAGCACAATTCCCAATAAAATTGGATCCGAGTCAAATTACCGTTGTGGCATGATACCTTCACTGGTTACTGCAATGACTTTTTTGGTTTATCTTTCCGAGGAGCCATTAGACCGGCTGCCTTGTTTTATTGCACTCACTTATGGATGTTAAAGATCCACAATGCATTTTTTTTACAAGAGTAGGCCATTGTGTACCAGTCCTCTGGCCCAATTTCAACTGTCTGCCCAAACTACAACTCAAGAAGAAATGTGTACCACTGGATTACAAATAACTATTGACATTAACGGTTACTGCCATTATGACAAGTCAACAATCGACATAGTGAAGGGACAAATAGTTCCTGTTTCCTCATTTTCATTGTATTTATGAAGAAGATTCTTCTTGTTGCCATGAGTATTGATTTTATGCCAATAATTATTGGCTGTTGTTTTGTCCTCGTGACAAATGTCTGATGATTGTTGTAGGGCCGTTGCAGTGGTGAGTTGCACTCCAACGAGCGCTGGTTCCATGGGAGACTTGCTGCAGGGCGTCGGGCAGCTGATCAACTACTAATGGATGCCTGTGCTGGAGATCCAACCCGGCGCAATGGCACCTTCCTCGTGAGGGAGAGTGGGACCTTTGTTGGAGATTATACCCTATCTTTCTGGTACACCTGCTGCTGGAGCTTGAAATTCCAGTTAGCAGTCTTTTTTTATTCTCTATCCGTGGAAATTTAGGCTCATGAGAGAGCAAAATGATAATGGGTGGCAGGTTAATGGATTGGCAAAGGGGAAGACAGGACGACTGAGGCACGATGCAAGGTGAAAGGGGGAGGCAGAGAAGAAAAGGAAATAGTGTAAAACGGTACATGAGTGGATGAGCAAGACAACATTAACTGATAATGGACAGCAGTCTTGAAGGACTTGAGTTAAGATTATGAGACAACAGATACAGGGAGTCGAATAAAGAGACAAAAGAAAGATGAAATGAAGGAATGGTGATGGGAATGAAGCTTTGGACTTTGGGAGGGTTACAAAGTGTGGGGTTATGTGACAATATGTGTGAACTGGAGAGGATGGGTATGGGTAGATGGGAGAGAGGGTGGGTAGAGCTGGACTCGTAACTCGTAGGAGAGAACTGAAAGGCCGCCAACCTGTCTGGGGTGAGCGAAGAGCAGTCACTCAGATTCAGCTTCCTGTCAAAAAATTCCATCAACTTAAAGATCCTTGCAATGAACCACCACCAGGGGAACGAGATGGGAGGCAGCTTCACCAGTCCATATTGGGGAGCCATCTCCATACTGGATGAAGGCCTTGTACATGTTCTAGAGAGCTGTGGACAACTCAGAATGGACTTGGTCCAACAGAGAATATAAAGGTAGTGACCAGCTTTGGATCCATTTTGGAGATTTGGTCAGCTCAAGAGAGGTTATGGCCAACAGTGATGCTTAAGGCCTCCAAACACTGCCACTTCAAGGAGGTTTTGTCCACAGAAGTAGATTGTGCGATTTTTGAGCCGATCCTTGTCAAGGGACAGAATAGGACTTACTTGGACCTGTTTCAGGTAGTTGACCAGTGGTTTGTTCATATTTTTTCCAGATATGCAGACAGTGATGCTGCTGCAGCCTGCCTGTTGAATGTCCGGGGTGTTGTTCTGCAGACCATGTAGTCAGAAGCAAATTGATAAAGAAGATTTTCCATGGAAGATTATAATCCTCTCTCCCTCTCTTCTCTCTCCCTCTCTCCCTCTCTCCCTCTCTCCTCTCTCCCTCTCTCCCTCTCTCCCTCTCTCTCTCTCCCCCCCCATGTGAGTCCAGGCGTGCTGGGCGTGTGCAACACTGCCGCATCCATTCGCAGCAGAAGGGCACCTCCATACGATACTACCTAACAGAAAATCTTCTCTTCGACTCGATTTACTCACTCGTGTTGCACTACCGCACCGTACCTCTCCGCTGCGACAATTTTGAACTCTGCCTCACAGAGCCTGCACCTCAGCCAGATGCACATGAGGGCAAGGAGTAAGAACCTAACCACAAGCCTCTCTCACTTCACAACATTTCTTTCGGCACTGTGCATCCTTACTATTTATGTCTTCATGTTCATTTGTCCATTCTTTAATTTCCTCCATTATTCTTCTTCTGTCCTCATTTCTTTATAAAGGCCCCGGCAAAGCTCAGCATGTGATGTGTTGGCTGCATCATCCTTGGTTTGATTTATGGTGAAGCTTAACTTGACTTACATCACCATGTCGACGCATTGCTAACAGGGGCTGTGTATCGTAGTGAATCACGTCATTCATAGAGGGATGTTAACTAAACTGTTTGGTTTACAGGGTAGCAATTAATGATCCGACTATCTTTTGGGACAAGATAGGCCCTTAATCCACTATCCAGGCTACATTCCAAATCGAGTGTAGAGTTAATCACCTTGTTTCCTCCCAACTCTCCCTCTGGTTTGCACTCCCTGGTGAAGCGCCATGAATCTCCGTCGATGGTGGATCTCCACCCAGAGATTAGGACAGATAGGTGTTCCTCATCCCAAATTATTTTGTGCATAGTGCTTTCCATCTGCACAGTTATTCTAAGTATTCAGTCATATAATAACAGAATCAGGGTTTTAAAAATCAGAACTACAGCAGCTTGATTGGAAAGATCGGTAATATTTGAGTCAGGTACCTGAACTATGACCAAATGATAAAATGGTATATCTTGGCTTTTTAGGTGGTATCATCACAACCTCAGCCGTGGAGAGGCTGAACATATGCTGATGCGCGTACCACGTGATGGAGCATTCCTTGTACGACGCAGAACTGACTCAAATTCTTATGCCATCACATTCCGGTATACAGAATATCTCTTAGCTTGTTCATGCACACTTGTCAATTTGATTTCCTTTACTGTTTTATTAGTGTTTACTATCTCTTGTTATGTTGTTATTTATCTTAACTTCATGAATATTTTTTTTATCACTAAATACCATTTAATCGTTGCTATTCTCTCCATGCAGTGTATTCTTAATATATTTTAATCCCCTGAATCCCACAACTGACACCAATTATCACATCTGCCTTTATGTTCCACCAGGGGGGAAAATAACACCTTTAAATAGCACCTATTTCCTATATTTAACCATAATTCATGTTTTACAACTAGAATAACAGTTTATTATCAAATGGTGTGGGAAGATTATTCAGTCACTGGCACACAACGGTTTATTTTTGCAAGGAAAGGCTCATAGAGATCATAAATGTATTACATCTATGACATGGATATCAGTAGACATCAGGGTACTTTTAAATAAATTACAAGGACATGGGTAGATAATAAACAAAACAACAGCCTATGAGATTTGAAGGTGCCTTCCCATCACCATTAATGAAGTGCAATGATGGGAATGCCAAATAGGTTAGCTCAAGTTTAAAGATTAATATTACATTATAAATTTTCATCCCCTAAACACGACCATATAACTCAACTTCTTTGTGATTCATTGTAAACTACTTAGTTACACCATTGTTATGAAGCCCTAACGTCCTCCTGCTGTTAATGATACCATATTGCTTTGCCCCATTACAACCTGCATCACATTTCAACTGAATGATAAAGGGGTAGGTTCTTAATTGTCGAAGCAAACCCGATATTTATTATATAATCACATGTACTCTTTAAATTGTCAATCCTAACTTCTTTTACATGAAGATATTTTAGAATTTAAAATTTGAAAAGAATGCCTTATGATCGGTTTTATACCAATACAATGAATACCAGGCTTTTTTTCTGTGATGTTTTTGTGAGCATTGTATTGTATTGGTACAACACTTGGTACAACTTCCCATTGCCCCCATTCTATAATCTCTGAAATAACCTGATAACTAGGTGACAAGACAATCTGAAATATTGTCCACAATTGTGGGGCTCCTTGTGTGTGATTCATGAGTGCCATCGGTACCATTAGGTCTGCTCTATAGACAATCTGATTCGCTGTTCACTCTGTCAGGAGAGTGTACCTGACCTTCCCTCCTTCCCCATACCCCCACCCCCTTAACCTCACCATTCCTCCCTTTTTCTTTTTCCATAGTGCTACATCATGATATATTTATATCTTTATGCAAATATTTTGGCTCACTGTTTGAGAGCAATGGATGCCATTAAACCTCCATGAACCAAGCTTCACAGAGACATTGATATGACCATTACAAGCGCTATGTTTCTACGCTTTAATCGATGAATAATTTCGTGGAAAAGGTAAATATATTGGACACAAACATTTGGAATGATTGGGGAGCTGACTATAACCTTAATCTTGATTTGTCTTTATTAATCAAACGATGAATTTAGGGTTGCAATGATAGTTCTGTGCTTAAGTTTAGCTTAGTGAACTAGCATAACTAAGTTGATCTTCGTTCTTCATGCAAAGTGACATAAATGAGAATAATCCTGCTTGATGGATGAAACATTTGTGGTTAAACCAAGCCCGAGCATAAATCTCAAAATTACCGAAATACCTGGTTGTATCCTTTTCAAGCACAAATTGAATGTTTACACACAAACCTTCAACCATTGCTGTCATGTTAACCATTTCATAGATGTACAGGTTTCTAGGTTGATGGAAAACCTAAACCTTTCGTGAATCA
Source organism: Eptatretus atami (assembly GCA_035128595.1). Taxonomy (NCBI): domain Eukaryota; kingdom Metazoa; phylum Chordata; class Myxini; order Myxiniformes; family Myxinidae; genus Eptatretus; species Eptatretus atami. The sequence goes on along the minus strand of CM068965.1, from coordinate 88,321,218 downwards.
TATAACATTGGTGCCTTTCTAGTGCTGAAGGCAAGATCAAGCACTGCAGGATCCAGAGGGAAGGCCGCCTGTTCCTGCTCGGCACTTCCGCGGAGTTTGAGAGCCTCATCGACCTGGTGTCCTACTTCGAGAAGCACCCGCTCTACCGCAAGATGCGCCTACGCTACCCCATCAGCACTGATGCGCTTAAGAGACTTGGCACAGAGGTTAGAAAACGCTGCATCATAGGATGCTTTCAGCACCATCTCCCACACCACCTCCCACAGTGTTTTTGTTTTTCGTTTACAGGGTCTAGGGTTCATAGAAGAGCTGCATACACAAATCATACATATACATGAGACAACACTGAACTTCACTTCAGACAAACACAGCCGCTGAACTTGAGGGAGGTGATGCCACTTCCCAGAGTAGTCTGGGTACCAGTGCCACCATCTTTTGTGATGACGCTACTTTTTTGTCCATGCTGTACCAGTGTACCCATCAAGAAAGGAAGCAGAATGTACCGTTTTTAGTCTTTGGTGTGACTCGGCCAGGGTTCCAACGTCTGACCTGCGTAACTCAGAGCAGATGCTTTAACCATTACACCACCAAGTCCGGTATTGTTGTTTGAAATGCCATTTACCTCCTCCACCAAAGGTAGATGGAGGTTATTTTTTCACCCCTTTTTGTCTGTCTGCTTGTTTCTGCCTGTTTGTCTGTTTGTTTTTTTGTCTGTGAGCAGGATATCTCAAAAAAGTTATTGACGGATTGGGACGAAACTTGGTGGACAGGTTGAGTGTGTGACAAGGACGAATTGATTAGGTTTTGGTGAAGATCTGGATCTGGATACTGGAATTTTAAAGTGATTCTTCACCAATGAGAGATCGGGCAAAAAAAACTATGTATAGCACGATATTTCCAAAAGTTGTGGACTAGTTATGACAAAACTAGGTTGTTGAGTTGGGGAGGTGAGAAGAACAAGCATATTCCATTTTGGTTCAGGTGCGGATGCAGATCTGGCCAATAAGTGGGATGCAAAACATAAACTGTTCAGCCTGGTGGAGTTATTAGTCTAGTTACCCTCGTCAGAGGAGAGGGTATTGTCTTTTGGTCTGTTTGTCTGTTTGTTTGTCTGCACAGAACATGAGTATGTGTATGAATTACATTAGACTCTTTATCACCCCTAAAACCCTCTAAGACCCTTTACAACCCCAAGACCCATTAAGACCCCGAGGACCCATTAAGACCCCGAGGACCCATAAGATCCCAAGGACCGAAAAGATCCCAAGGACCCAAAAGACCCCAATGACACAAAAGACCCAGAAGACTCCGAGCACCCAAAAGACCCAGTGGACCAAAAAGACCCTGCACACCCAAAAGACCCAGATAGCTCAAGACCTGAAAGACCCCAAGGACCCAAAAGACCACTAAAACCCCTCAGACCCATAATATCCTTTAAGACCATATGACCCTTTAGACCCCTAAGAAATTTTAAGACCCCATATATCGTGTTACACCCTTGAGAACCCTTAGACTTCTAAGACCCTTTTGATCCTCTGAGACCATTTAGATCCTTTGACCCTTTAGAACCCTGAAAACCCTTTGACTCATTTCTATCCTTTAGACCTTGAGACCTTCACATCTTTCAGACCTTTTAATACCCTGTAGACCCCTTTGAACTCTCGCCCTTTTTAGACATTTTAAGACCCTTTAGACACCTTCAGACAATTCCAACCCTTTAGACATTAAATTACAATCTTTAGACCATTTCAACCCTTAAGACCCATTTAGACATTTTCATTCCTTTCAACCTTTCTACCTTTAGACCTTCAGACCATTTGACCTTTAAAAATTTTCAGACCTTTGACATTTACACATTTACGAGACCAAATAGACCTTTCACTTGCAATCAAAACCTTTCATTTAGTACATCCTTCAATTTATTTGATACACAAAATACAGTACACCACACAAATCAAGTCCTGGCGAGGGTCTGCAATCTCTTCTTGCCCTTTCTTGTTTGGTATTGTGTTTGTCCATTGTCAGTATCTTCCCATTAATATAAAGGTAATCATGGAGGTTTTGATCATTCTTTAAACTTCTGATGTTTTGTATTACAGAAACAGGCCTCAATGCAAGGATAGAATGCATTATCAATATGTTTAAGAAACAGATCAATGCCAAGGTAGAATTTCTTCAGGACTTTGGCTCGGGGGTTAATTTGCATTAAACTCAATGACCATGATTCCCAGCAATAAAATCTCCAGTATGTTAATCATAAATCCCCTGGCAGCTGGGCTACAGGCCTATTTTAAATCCTGGATTATACTTTAAAGAGCAGTACTTGAAGATAACATTGCAACATCAGAGGAGCGTGATGGTGCCATAAATCGGTGCTTTGTTTATCATCTTGATGCAAAGGGTACCTGTTTAGATTGACAATGTTGGTATCACGTGGGATCAGTGTGACCACTCCTTGGCTTTTTTCACACAATCTTGGCTATTCGTTGTTCACCTTGGCGTCTTGGTTTTCTATAGGTTTTCTTGGCGTATAGGTTTTCTATTATCATCGCTTTTCCGAAACCTTGTGAATTCTTGGCTTTTTTCATTGGCTCACGTTGGCATTTATGAAAATGAGGAGTGGTCACACTGCGTGGAATATATTTCTCTCTTGCTGCTGGAAATCACCAACACAATGAATAGCCTGAGAGGAGCTCACAAGCTTTGCAGAAACGGCGTGCCCCAACAACGTATGCTCTAGAGAAACGAGTTGTGTTCCTCTTTGATGAACACCGAGCCTCCAAGAGCATCCTCATCTACAAGGCTGAATCTCTTCTGAGCAGCACAGCGATGCAAACTCAATGAAGTGTGTCTCCCTGGTGTGTTCCTTCCTTTTCTCCCCTGGTCTTAGCACAATACGTCAATCTCTCCTTTGTTTGTCTCTTTGTTGTCCATGTCATCTGTGTCTCTCACTCAATGTCTTGAACATCCAGTGTACCAGGCAGAGCTCTCACCCTTCAAGGGCCAATCACATCAGGTCACTTTAGTGTCCAAGCCCATGCTCATTGAGGCACACTCTTGCCTACAAGGGCGTATCCACCATACCAGCTTGGTTTTCCTATGGTTGTCAACTAAGTTCACATTTCACTATTTACTCAACTAACATTACAAACACTACTGTAAATGATTCTATAATGGCAAACAAGAAAAAGAGCAATCAGAGATTACAGACCCTCGCCAGGACTTTTGTGTGGTGCATTTTGTGTAGCGTTTGTGTACTGGTGTATTATGTAATTAATTAGAGACATAATTCGAACGCCACATTATATAACTGCTGGCAGTGATGACCAGGTACCAAAACATCCTGCTTTGATTGGACACCTGACCCTAACCCATGACGATTTTTATTATTATTCAATTGAACTTAGAATGGGATTAAAATAAATTCAATTCAAATCAAATGGAAGACCAAATAGGTTCAGTCCTGCATCAGAAGGAACCCGAACAAGCAGAAAGAAAAGATGAAGTCATCAGGAAGAACCTGGATAGGGTTCACATTTCAGCTGCTACTCCTCTACCCTCAAACCCATCTAGGCACAACCAAGTGAGCCTTATTCAAGAAATAAATAAATAAATAAAAAGAACCCAGATCAAAAAAATTAAATAATTATGACTGCCAGACCATGTGTCCGATCAAGTGGAAATTTAAAACATGTATTCCCCATTACTACTAGATCACAATTGTGAAGTTTCACCTCGATTGATTGAGCAGTTCCAGAGAAAACATTATTTAATATTTTCTTAAATCAAATATGGCTGCCAAACCATGTGACATCAATTATTCCTTAACCACCTTGAACATGCATGCCTTGGGGAACATTTGTGTGAAGTTTCCCCTCAATCTGTCTAGCGGTTCTGGAGAAGAAGATTTTTATATGTTTTAGGGTAAATCCAATATGGCTGCCAAACCATGTGACATCAATTATTCCTTAACCACCTTGAACATGCATGCCTTGGGGAACATTTGTGTGAAGTTCCCTCAATCTGTCTAGCGGTTCTGGAGAAGAAGATTTTTATATGTTTTAGGGTAAATCCAATATGGCTGCAAAATCATGTGACCAATGATGTCATGATGTGACCCAAAACCATATGACCGATGACATCATAAAAAAAAATTGTGGACCATTTTATCCGAAGATGACCCTTTGTGTGGACCATTTTGGGAAAATCGTGTAAATTCCTTCAAAAATCTTCCTCTCCAGACCCACCCGTCAGAATGCTACCAAATTTGGGTTCCAACATTCGGCCAGGGCCCAGATAAGCTTCAGGCCCAGTGGTCCTATTTTTAGCATCTACCTTAAAGTGCATTTTCGACTTTTACAATTCGTGATGCGGCGCCCTCTGCCAGTCAGCCCACATATAGTTGTAGTATGCTGATGGTTTTTGCGCTCTGCTGTATGTAGTCTTCGTGCTATTTACAGCGGTTCACATAACTGGTGCTCAGGTACTCATGCACGGTAAAAAAAAAAGAACAACTAAATGAAAAGATCTCCAAAGATGCTCAGAAAGCTCAAAAGCGTACCAGCAGCACAACAAAGGCTTTTGATGGAAGGTTTTCTCATCTGGTGAAGATATGATTCCTCCGTCATAATTCTGATATACTGTGATTTCAAAATTTAAATGCACAAAATTAAGTTTATAAATTATAACAATTTATAAGCTATATTGTAAGTTTATAACTTTTAAGATTAAAAAAATACATATATCTAAGGAGACCACTTACAGAGGAATAAGATGCGCACAAAGCTGAGTGGCGCATTAAAAATCGGAGTGGTGATTTGGAAAGCAGATGAGCACACTCGAAGCTGACAAAAATTTTTTTGTGAGTACTAAACCATTTCTGCTGATACTCATTGGAGAACCTCATAAAAAAATTGTGTGAACCCCTGGCTATTTACCATGCAAGCACATGCACAATTAAGATAATTTTTTTATGCAGTCTCATTTCACAATATGATATGGAAGGGGGAGGAAGGGGGCAGGGATGACACGTTTATGGAATGCTAGCCACATTTTATTCACAACACTTAAAACATGAAATGAATGATTGTTCTCTGAAAACCTTGGGTGGAGGGGGATAATAATCTGGGAGGGGGGCAATGGTCCCCTTTTGCACCCCCGTAGCACCACCCCTATGTGCTACATTTACAATTAGAATTCTATGAACAATGGTAGTGCTGCACCGAACCTCCATGTATGAGATAACTGCCATGACTGGAGAAGAGCCATTACTCGGATGAAAGGTGGTTTTATAACGAACTGGCATGGATCGCCTCGCTGCGCTCGCCTCTACACGTCGTTGCAGAGATTTACGTTACATATTTGCTGTGTTCATGATTTACGCCGATCATGATCCAAACATTTATTTGTAATATTGGTGATATTATATTTATTTGTAATTTTTTGCAATAAAAAAGGTCCAAGTGGTCTAAAGTTCGAAATGGTCAAGGGTCCAAGCTGTCTAATCTGTCTCCAGGCTGTAAAGGGTCTAAATGGTGTTGAGGTTTAAGGGGTTTAAAGGAACTTAAAGGGTGTAAAGGTCAAAGGGTTCTCGGGAGCAAAATGTTCTAAAGGGTCTCAGGGGTGTCTAAAGTGTTGAAATGGTATTCAAGGTAAAAGGGGTCTTAAGGGTCTTCAAGATAAAAGGGGTCTTAAAGGGTCTTAAGGGTCTTGTAGGTCTTTTGGGTCATTTGGATCTTCGTGGTCTTTTGGGTCCTCGGTGACTTTTGGGTCATCTGGGTGTTTTGGGTCCTCTGGGTCTTTTGGGGCCTTGGTGACTTTTTGGTCATCAGGGTCTTTTGGGTCTTTGGGATCCTCGGAGTATTTTGGGTCCACTGGGTCTTGTGGTTCTTTGGGATATTTTGGTTCGTCGGGGCCTTTTGGGTCCTCGGGGTCCTCTGGGTCTTTTGGGGTCCTTGGGGTATTTTTGGTCTGAAGGGTCTTAAGGGTCTTGAGGGTTTTAAAGGGTCTTCAACAGTCGAAGGGGTCTCAGCAGTCTAAAGGGTAGAAAGGTATGTTTCAATAGTATGGAATTAATAGATGTACGTGTGTGTTGTCATGGTGCAACTGACCTTCAAACAGTACATAATTAAAATACATATAGTCACACGGCTTCACCACTTCATGGACGGCTTCGCTGCTTGTTTATTTTTATATTTTTTGCTTTTCCTTATGTACATCCACCTCTTTCAGAAAAAGAGGTGGGACCATGCTTTGTGTTTATATTTATATATATATATATATATATATATATTATATATATATATATATATATATATATATATATATAATATATATATAATTATTTAGTTCCAAAATCTAACCTTTTCGTGTGTGTGTGTGTGTGTGTTGTGTTTTTTTCCACCTTGTACAGGATCCAGACTACAGTTCAGTGTATGGTCCATTGCACAACTGTACTTACGTCGAGCCAAACCACTTGGCAATTGCACGTGGATCGGCAAGTCATCCACAAAGGCATACAGCTGTCGCTCCACTGCTCGCTAACTTGACCATTTAATCTATACTCCACCACCCACTAACCCTTCTATTTACTCCCTCTCCACCACTAACTCTACCATTTACCCCTCCTCCACCCATTAACTCGACCATTTACTCCTCTCCACCCCACTAACTCTACCATTTACTCCTCCTCCACCCACTACTCAACCATTTACCCCTCCTCCACCAACTCACTCCAACATTTACTCCTCCTCCACCCACTACCCTACTATTTACTCCTCCTCCACCAACTCACTCCAACATTTACTCCTCCTCCACCGACTAACTCCAACATTTACTCCTCCTCCACCACCTAACTTCCACCATTCACTCCTCCTCCACCCACTAACTCCACCATTTACTCCTCCTCCACCCACTAACTCCACCATTAACTAACTCCCACCCACTAACTCCACCATTCACCTTGACACAGTATTTCCTCTCTTTTGCTCACTTGTGCCTCTTCCTTTAATGTAGGCAAGTTCGCACCAGTACCCCAATCAAGTTCTTATGTTAACCTACAGGGGTCATTGCATATACCTGGTGTTGGCTTAATGGTTAGGGTGGTGGGCTTGGGATCATAGGATCCTGAGTTCAAATCCCCCTCGGTTGTTGAATTAATACCAGGTGGGGTTGACTCAGCCTGTCATCCTTCCGAGGTCGGCAAAATGAGTGCCAGCATGCTGGTATCCTGTGTCGGATTGGCGACCCATCCAGGATTGTGCCCAATAGCCAAGGAGACTGCTTCGGCAGCACCAACGCTCTGCACAGAGTATGGTCCCAATAGATGGATGGTCATTGCATCAATTTCACAACCGTGTTCCCAGCAATAATTCGCACGCGCTGCACATAAATGATTTAATAAATGGACTGCTTATTCTGAGTCTTGTTCACTCCATCAGGATTAGTCCACAATTTTTGCCATGACAGCACCAGTATTTATTTCCAGCCATTTCTCTTTCCTTTTTCCTCCATTGTCTGAGTCCTCGCTATTTGTTACCCGTTTTTCCCCGTCACAGTGCACGGTGAAGGCCCTTTATGATTACAAGTCACAAAGCGAGGGAGAGCTCTCTTTTGCGAAGAATTCTAT
>CM068965.1:88289758-88305543 GCA_035128595.1 Eptatretus atami | reverse complement strand
GGGGGGTTGCACCCCCCTTCAGCTGCTGAGTACACTCACTCAACCCCTCCCTCCCTAACCCTTACCTCCCTCAACCCCCCCCCACCTTCCTCCCTCCTTCAAACCCCCCCTCGTATGGGCTTCGCACTGTTGCGCGCTCGCATGGGTATATGCCACCCACCCACCTTGCCTCAAAGCCAAAAAGGTCACCCCCCTTGCCTGAGACCTAGATCCGCCCCTGCTTCCCGTCTGTGTGCACCGTCTGTTTGTTGTATTTGTCCTCATCACCTTACAGGTTTTTTCCCTCCACCATCCCTCAATCACTCCTTCAGTTCCTCCAAACGATAACCCTCGCTTTCATGTCTTAAATATATTTTAAAATAAAATAAATAATAAAAGAAATAAAAAATACAAGAATCTTTTTCCTTCTCACCTTTCTCTTCCGAAACCACGTGACTTCCTGTACGGACTGGTCCTCTTACTTCTTGTTCTTCTTCTTCCCTTTCCACATTTCCAATCCCACTTTGATTGTGAAGGTATTCACCACTCACCTTCACAATTTTTTTTCTTCAAACCCTCCTTCTACTCTGCCCCCCCCACCCTTTTCGCTGATCTTCAAAAAAAATAAACACAAAACGGTCTCTTAAATGTTTCATCTCTCTCTCTCTCTCTCTCTCTCTCTCTCTCTCTCTCTCTCCTCTCTCTCTCTCTCTCTCTCGCTCCTCTCTCGCTCTCTCTCGCTCTCTCTCTCTCGCTCTCTCTCTCTCTCGCCTCTCTCTCTCTCGCTCTCTCTCTCTCTCTCCGACCTCTCTCGCTCTCTCTCTCTTCGCTCTCTCTCTCGCTCTATCTCGCTCTCTCTTTCTCTTCTCAAAACCTGAGTTATTTTCGACCTCTCTTTCATCCCGTGTCGAAGAATTCCATCTGCTACGTTTCCTTCTTCATTCTCTCAATCTTCTGAACTCCATCCATCCTCCATGTATTTAAATAAATCTGTGACCTACAAAATTCTAAATCCATTTTGCAACACTTGTTCATCTCCAATGGTTATTTTTTTTCCAATTCAGTGCAAATTCATCCCACCCTCCTTAAATCTACACCCTCCTACTTCATCCCCTGTTATTACACCTCCTTACTCCTCCATCTTGCCCCCATCCTACTCCTCTGGTTGACTCTGCCTGTCATCCTTCTGAGGTCGGCAAAATGAGTGACAGCTTGCTGGTATCCTTGTCAGAGTGGCGACCATCCAGGATTGTGCCAATAGCGCAAGGAGACTGCTGAGGCAGCACCAAGCTCTGTACAGAGTATGGTCCCAATGATGGATGGATCCCACCTCCTCTTCTCACTTCCTCCTTGCTGTCTGCTTTAACAACAGCGCCCCCCCCCCCCCCCCCCCCCCCGGTATCCCAAGCTGTACGGTTTTCAACATCCGTGGGTTCCATTCCAACATAACAAGTATCTCACTCTCTCATTCAGTACACTCTTCAATATCTCCACCATGCTCTCTCTTTCATCTCATCACACTTCTCCCTCTCCCCCCCCCCAAATCTTGTTCCTCCCCACCCACTCCCAGCTTTACCGTACCACCACCAGTCTCATCCCTTCTCCCCCCCCCCCCCCCATGACCATGCTTGCTCTCGATCATCTCGCTCCCTCTCATTTTTTTAAGTGTTCTAAGTTTGTTTTGGTATTATTAAGGATTTTATAGTGATTTTAACAGTGTAAGGTTGTTTTGTTGGTATTATTAGGATTTATGAGTGATTTTTTTTAACAGTGTAAGGTTGTTTGTGTTGTGGTATTATTAGGATGTTATATGATGATTTTAACAGTGTAAGGTTGCTTTGTTGTGGTATATTAAGGATGTTATTAGTGATTTTAACAGTGTAAGTGTTTTGTGTTGTGGTATTATTAAGGGATGTATAAGTGATTTTAACAGTGTAGGTTGCTTTTTGTGGTATTATTGAGGATGTTATTAGTGATTTTAACAGTGTAAGGTTGTTTTGTTGTGGTATTATTAAGGATGTTATGATGATTTTAACAGTGTAAGGTTTTTTGTTGTGTATTATTGAGGATGTTATTAGTGATTTTAACAGTGTAAGGTTGTTGTTGTGTTATTATTAAGATGTTATTAGTGATTTTAACAGTGGTAAGGTTGTTTGTGTGGTATTATTGAGGATGTTATAAGTGATTTTACAGTGTAGGTTGTTTTGTTGTGGTATTTATTGAGGATGTATTATTGATTTTAACATGTTAAGGTTTCTTTGTTGTGGTATTATGAAGGATGTTATAGTGATTTTAACAGTGTAAGGTTGTTTTGTTGTGGTATTATTGAGGATGTTATAAGTGATTTTAACAGTGTAAGGTGTTTTGTTGTGGTATTATTGAGGATGTTATTAGTGATTTACACAGTGTAAGGTTGTTTTGTTGTGGTATTATTGAGGATGTTATAAGTGGATTTTAACAGTGTAAGGTTGTTTTGTTGTGGTATTATTGAGGATGTATAGTGATTTTAACAGTGTAAGGTTGTTTTGTTGTGGTATTATTGAGGATGTTATAAGTGATTTTAACAGGAAGGTTTGTTTTGTGGTATTATTAAGGATGTTATTAGTGATTTTAACAGTGTAAGGTTGTTTGTTGTGGTATTATTGAGGATGTTATTAGTGATTTTACAGGTAAGGTTGTTTTTTGTAGTGTTATTAAGTGATTTATAACAGTGTAAGGTTGTTTGTTGTGGTATTATTAAGGATGTTATGGATGATTTAACAGTGTAAGGTTGTTTTTGTGTGTATTATTAGAGGATGTTATAAGTGATTTTAACAGTGTAAGGTTGTTTTGTTGTGGTATTATTGAGGATGTTATAATGGATTTTAACAGTGTAGGTTGTTTTGTTGTGGTATTATTGAGGATGTTATGAGTGATTTTAACAGTGTAAGGTTGTTTGTTGTGGTATTATTAGGATGTTATGAGTGATTTTACACAGTGTAAGGTTGTTTTGTTGTGGTATTATTGAGGATGTATGAGTGATTTTAACAGTGAAGGTTGTTTGTTGTGGTATTATTAAGGATGTTATTAGTGATTTTAACAGTGTAAGGTTGTCTTTGTTGTGTATTATTAAGGATGTTATTAGTGATTTTAACAGTGTAAGGTTGTTTTGTTGTGGTATATTAGAGGATGTTATAGTGGATTTTAACAGGTAAGGTTGTTTTGTTGTGGTATTATGAGGATGTTATTAGTGATTTTACAGTGTAAGGTTGTTTTGTTGTGGTATTATTAGGATTTATTGATGATTTAACAGTGTAAGGTTGTTTTGTTGTGGATATTATTGAGGATGTTATTGTGATTTTAACAGTGTAAGGTTGTTTTGTGTATTATGAGGATGTTATGAGTGATTAACAGTGTAGGTTGTTTTGTTGTGGTATTATTGAGGATGTTATAGTGATTTTAACAGTGTAGGTTTGTTTTGTTTATTAAGGATGTTATTAGTGATTTAACAAGTAAGGTTGTTTGTTTGGTATTATTAAGGATGTTATAGTGATTTAACAGTGAAGGTTGTTTTGTGTTGTATTGTTACGAATTCTGCCCGCCTGGCTCGATCGGCCGCGTAACTCCAATGCAGCCGCGTCGCCACCCGGACGGACAATTCAGTCGTTGAACCCTCCTTGGAACTTAACCGCCAGAGCCAGTTCACGGTGGCGGGTTTAAACCTCACCACCAACCCAGCTCCGCATTCTACCCGTGCGAAATAGGTGAATCGCGAATGTCATATACCTAAATTACCCGCGCGGGGTAACCTACCGAGGCGGTTGCACCACGCCGCCCCGGAGCGGTTTAGGACACGAACCGCTTTAGCGGTTCGTTCCGTACTACAGGCAGGATACGAGCTGGGTAGTATCAGCAACCACACTCGCGATTTAAATAGTCTGCAATCCCTCGAAAAACACAAAACAACCAGTGTTTCAGTGTCCACACTAGTCATGAACAGTAGTATAAACTTACTTAGAAATTCTCTCTAATACACCTGCCTAAAATAATAACAATCAAAACAACCTTTACACCTAAAATAATCTACACTAAACGGAAAACATCCCCTGCCCTAAAAACACACCAAACAGAGAAACCCCGATACCCAACCACTTGGGTTTTGATTAAAATCACCAAACACCCTATATACCAAACAACCAACATTAATCACAGCAACCCATACCACTGGGGTGGTTCAAACCCCACTAACCCGAATGTATTCCAAAACGAATCAAGTAAAAAAACGGATGGATGGGGCCCACATGCCCTATTATTAACAAGAAAAAAATGGGAACACCACAACAACAGCAACAACCCCACGAACGTGACGTACTGTAAACAGTCCCAACAGCTTAAAGCCACATATTTATTATATTACACACACACGGCCAAAGGCAGCAAGAACACTGCAAACTATTGTACACATGCACAAGGGACAACAAGACCCATTCAATGGCAACGTATGTAACAGCCAAAAAAACGCAGCTACTTAGAAAGCCAATTTAACACCAATTAAAGCAAGAGATTTATAAACACCGCAACAGACAACTCTAAGCAGGTATCCAACTTGGCAGACCGCGACAGCACACCATGAACATTACCAAAAATAAAACGGCAAAAAGAAATGAAACCTACCCTTCCGTAGGCCGCCTTAACCCTCTCCGGCACTCTCTCGTAACTCCAGGACTACGCGCAGTCCACCACAGGCCGCCACTGCGGCCGCCTCCTAGAATCCGAGCGTCCTCCACCAACAGACCGCTTCGCCGGGAACCACCGAAATAGACACCTGCAGAAGAACCACAAAACAAACAAACCCACCACTGAACCAAGCAGAAACACCTAAATAAACCACAACAAAAACAACCTCGCACAGTTAATCACGGCATGAACAGCCGTAAAAACCACAACAAACCAAACCACAACGTTATAAAACAACAATGAAAAGCCCTGAAAAAAACCCCCACAAAAACAAAACCGAGAGGGACCGAGAGAGCTCACACAAAAACAACTTTAAAAAAGAGAAACTACAAAATCGACGACAAGACGAAAGGCGTGTCAAGCCAAGGCGGGAAAACACAGTGAAAAGGCCAGAGAAGAACAGCCGAAGAATTTTCAGATAAAGGAGAGGCAGGAGGGAGAAGGGCGAGAAGCTAAGAGAGTGGGCCGCAAGTGTGCAGGTGACCGCCTGTGCTATAGCGCGGGGGCTCCGCCCTCGCCCCACCCCGTTTTCGGCTCGCTCCTGGTTCGGTATGAAGGTTCGTGTGCCTAACCAAAAGGGGGAAACTGGCGGAGGTTTGCCTCACTCCGACCACCTCACGCGTCGAGGAAACAAAGAGTCTGGGGTGGATCCGAGCGCCCAGGATCAAGAGGCAGCGAGCGTGCAGACGCTGGCTCCCTCCACGTTCACACCAAAAAAGGAACGCAAAGAGAGAGCAGTGTAAAATAGGTTGCAGAAATTGAGAAAAAACCCCACAGGCTCGACAGGGAGCTTTTGTCCTGTTGTACCTCTTAATGCGCGAAGAGAGAATCCTTCTCGAGAGACTTGATGTGACGCGAAGAACGCGTTTCCCGAACGCAGAAACCGTAGGCTATAACCAAACCGGACGTAGCGTTAGAGTACCGGTCCATGAAGGATGCGTTCGTAAGCGCGGCCGTAGTGGGCGAAGATGGTGGTGATGTCTGTGCCGTGTAGGGGCTGAAAGCAACCACCTAAATGAATAAAGATAAGGCAACATGACCGATGTCATCTTATGAGATTCTCATACTTTGTACAGGCATGCAGTTGTGCTGCCTCCATCTGCAGGTATTATCTCCTTGCTATTGGGCACAAATCCGATGGTTCGCCACTCTGAACCACAACCAGCAACCACATTGTTGTGCCGACCCAGAAGATTGTACAGCTAGATCGATACCAAAGGAGGATGGAGTGGCGGGGGTTGTTGGCATGCGTAGGAGTGTTTGTTGAGGCGTGAGAAGGAGTTGGCTGAATGGTGTTAATAGGGCTCAAAAATGAAACTATAGATAAATAGAAGAAAATAGCCTAGTTTCCAATAGAAAGTTTAGTCGCTTAAAGGCCCGGTGAAACATGAGAGAAATTCCCTTAAAGACAACGGGTAGAAGTGTGCACTAAAGTTGACCTTGATGACTGCACAATAAACTTAGGGCGAAAAAAGTCATAAAATAACCATTCGTAATCTGATGAAACAAGTGTTGCAAAATGGAAAATAAAATTTGTAGTCACTAGATTAATTTAAATACAATGAGGATGGGATGGAGTCAGAAGAAATAGGTAAAACCCTTTATGTAGAAAGTGATGAGTATGTGAAACAGAAATATTCCGCACAGAGCAATCGGGAAAAATGCTCTAGCTGAACAATTCACTGGAAGAGTGTTATTATAGGTAGATTTAAGTGTAAGGTTGTTTGTAAAGTGAATGTGCGGAAAATAACTTCAGGTTTGGTTATTTGTGTTAAGAATGTATGGATTAGTGAAGGATATTGAGAACCAGTGAAATAAAGAAGTTGTTTGTGTGGAGACGAGAAGAGCTGTGGTATTATAGGTGTTAGTAAGGTAAGAATTTAACAGGAGAGCTGGAAATGTGAAAAGGTGTAGTTTTTGTGAAGAACGAAAAGGTTCGGTGAAGAAGAGAGGATATTATTGAGGATGAAAGTTCATGTAGTGAGCTTTAGCAGTGTAAGGTGATGAGATTTAGAGCGATGAGTACGAGAGGTATTGAGATTAAGGAGTATTATCTAGTGATTATGTAAACGCAGGAGAAAAGGATGTGAAAAGGTGTTTTGTAGAGCGAGAGAGAGCGTAGTATAGAGATATGAGATAAGAGGAGATGTGTATGAGATAGATCGATTTTAACATGTGTAAGGTTGTTTGTGAAGAGAAGAAAGACAGAGAAATGAAGTGAGCGGTATGTAAACTAATAAGAGAGAGTTTTGTAATGATGTTTGATTTTATTTTTTGATAGAATTCAGAGCGAAAAGGTGTAAGGTTGTTTTTTGGTGTCTAGGGTATTAATTAAGAATGGTTATATTAGATGAAGAGTAGAGGTTTTGTGAGAACAAAAAGAAAAATTGTGAAAGGTGTGTAGTTGTAAGGTTGAATTTATCTTCTTTATCTACAATCAAAGTGAATTGGAAAAAATGTGAAAGAAAGAAAGCAAAACGAAGAGTAAGAGTATTAAAGGAGCGATCAGTCCATATCAGGGAAATTCATCTTTAGTACGTTGTCAGGGTTATGTTTTGCTTTAAAGGTTTAGAATACGTGGTTTGAAGATATATTAGAGGAAAATAAGTGTATATTCTAGTGTGTAATTTTTTAATCTAGCTGAATTAATTTTGATTTTTTTATTTTTTAAAATAGTTATTTAAGACAATGAAAACAAAGGTATCGGTTTATGAATGTGAAGTAACTGTGAATATAAAGTAGAGATTTTATACAAAGATGTGAGAGGCATATAATAAAAGGTAATCATATTTTTTATTGAGGACAAAAATACAACAAACAGACGGTGCAACACAGACGGGAAAGCAGGGGCTGATCTCAGTCTCAGCAAGGGTTGAACCTTTTGGCTTTGAAAGCAAGCTGGTGGTAGGCAATATACCCATCCGAGCGCCAAAACAGGCCGAAGCCCATACGAGTAGGGGTTGAAAGAGGAGAAGTGGGGGGAGGTAGGAGAGCATTGACGGGAAGGGAAGGTTGAGTGAGAGTTACTCAGCAGCTGAAAAGGGGGTTGCAACCCCCCCAACCCCCTCCTGATCCGTCACTGGAAGAAGTTTAGAGCTTCAATGAAACCCGACATGAAAAAGACGATGAATATTCAACAACAGGCACACGTTTTAACTCAAGACCGAACTGGAAACACACAGTAGACACAAAGATAACAACATAACAGTAAAAAACACAACAAAAACGTCCGGGAAACTTATCTTGAGAAAGTTGCAGAGACCCGAGAAGGAACTGCCACTGTCGCTCAAGAACCAGGAGCAGATCGCGGTTTTGTTATAGTTTGTATTTGTTTTTACAAAAGTAGAACATTTAACATTATTCACATTTAATCCGACTCACACCAGCCCATTCTGTTTGGGCACTGTTTGTATATGATATTTAAAAATTTTAGGCATTCAGTCAGTCTGAAAATTATTAAACAGTAGAGCTCTTCCCCTGTTAACAGCCGGGTGACTTTTTTGTTGTAATCAGAAACCTAGCCTACCCTCGGTATTGACTACTAAGGATGGTTCTGAACTTAGGGTGGATATATAAACACGGAGTGTTTAAGGTGTTTTTTTTGGATTATTAAGGATGTTATTGAGTGATGTTTAACCAGTGTAAGGTGTTTTGTTTGTGGTATTATGAGATGTTATTAGTGATTTAACCAGTTGATTAAGGTTGTTTGTCGTTGGTACTTATTAAGGAAATGTTATAGTGATGTTTAACAGCTGTATGGCTGCTGTGTTTGTATTTAAACAAAATAGCCGAGACTCAAGAGCGAATAATGAGAAATGGAGAGAAAATAGAAGGGAAAGATGTATAAAATTAGCTGGTAGGAATTTAAAATAACAGATAATACTGTTTTCTTAATGTCATGGGTTCGTCATAAATAAATAATTTGGAACTAATCCTATGGTGAACAAACTCAAGAATAAAGCAGGTCCAATTTTAATAAATCATATGTGCAGCGCAGTGCGAATTTGTATTGCTAGTTGAGAGTAAATCAAGAGCTGTGGTTAGTTAGTGAAATTGATTTTAACCCCAGAATGTACAGTTCGTTCCGAAATTCTTTGTTTATTGACCATAACTCGTTTGTGCATGTTGAGAATGGTCGTTGGTTGCTAGCCAAGTGAATCTAGTCTCTCTTAATCGACGGTAAAAGGTTTGTGTTCACAAATCCTTGGGATTTGTGGTTGTCGGTGATACCTAATAACGCGAACACTGAGTTATTAGTGAATTTAACCAAGTACAGGTGCTATAAAGGCTAGGCAAACTCAAATTTGGTTGTTCCGTAGTTCCCGGGTTGAAAGGTGACAGGCGATCGTCAAACCCCAACCTGTGTAATTATTTAAATTATTATCAGAAATGACAAATACTCTATAGAGTTTTGGTGAACTGAGAGACTTCAGTGGATACACATGAGTTGATGAGTGCCTCATGTGCCAACTCAACCGCTAATACCATTATTATAAGAGCACAAAGTTCAATCCGAAGTGGATTATATGCTTTAAAACCTATGGACCCCTGTAAGGTTATGAGTCAATATTGAAAGAACGTTTTTTGTATTTGTGGTATTATAAGTGGAATTTTATGAGTGATTTTAAACCTGAGCGTTGCGATAAAAATGGGTGTTCCGTACTTAGTTAATAGTAAGGAGGTGTGCACAAGTGTTATAGGAAGTATGTGTATCAGTATAGGATTATGTTATAACAGAGATAACTGTGTCAAGTGTTGTGGAATGGTTTGGATTGTTCAGTGGGTGGAGTTAGTTAATGTGTAATGTTGGTTGTTTGTATGTGTAGTGGGGGGTATTATTTAAGAGGGATGTTAAGTTAAGGGTGTATAATTTAACAGTGTAAGGATTATGGGTTTGTGATGTGTATCTTTTAATTTATGAGGATTAATAGTGGATGGTTAAACTGAGGTGTAAGTTTTTTTTTGGTCATTAGATTAAGAGGAGTGAAGTTAGGATGAACTTTAACAGGTGTGAGGTGAATGGTGATGTTTAGTTTATTTGGGTTATGTATTGAGGATGTAGTAAGTGTCGATTTTGAACAAGTGAAAGCAGTTGTAGTTAGGTTAGTAAATGTATTTGGAGGTAAGGTTCTTTAAGGATGTGGCTTAGTTAGTTTTGACGAAGGTGTGAGGTTGTATTTATTTGTGTTAAGATGATTTAGGTTTATGGAGGTATGTTATTTTAAGTGATTTGAACAGGTGAAAGGGTTGTTTAGGTGAGGTTTAAAGTTAATAGTAGTTATGGGGGGTATTATTAGGAGATGTGTATTTAAGTAAAATGTGGAATTGGAGGAGTGGACATATGACCAGAAGGAGGAAATTGTTGAGTATGGTTAATTGATAAAGGTTGTTTTGTAATGTGCTTATTATTATCAGAGGTGAATGTGAATTGAGGTGAGATTTAAGATACCAAGTAGTAAAAAGGTTTTAGGTGTAGTTAGGTGGTGTGGTCTGAGAGGATGTAATGTATGGTTTCGGAGGTGTAAATTGTGAGTTTAGAGGATGTAGGTAATTAGGTGGATTTTAAATACAGAATGTAGATAGTGTGTAAGGTGGTTGTTTGTAGGAGGAAAATTAGATAAGGTTAGTGGTGTGTGTATTATTAAGGATGTTATATAAGTGTAGATTTTTAACAGTAATGTAGTGGTGTAAGGCTATAGTTTTGTTTGTTACAGGTATTATTAAGGATAGTGACATTAGTGAAAACTTTAACAGAGCACAGCTGTATAGCCTTTGTGATGACTTGCCGATCCACGTGCAATTGCCAAGTGTTGTTGAGCGTCGATGCGGTTATTTGTAGTACATTGTGTCAATGGACCATACACTAGAACTGTAGTTCTGGACCGTACACAGGTGGCAACAAAACACCACACACACACACACCACACACACGAAAAAAAGTTTGCTAGAATTTGGTGTTAGTTATTAAAAAGAGCTAACTAATGCTTTATAATTTAGATATAGATATTTTATATAACTATAAGTTTGAAAAGGTGATTATGTTTGTTATATAAAATATATAATATATATATATAATATATATATATATTAAAGCACAAAGCGATGCTGTGTGTCGGTCCACCATTAATTCTAAGTATTTTCTGAAATAGTGTGGTTATTATAGTGGAAATTTTACAGTACATAGGAAAGCAAAAAAATATAAAAAATAAATGCATATCAGCGAAGCGCGGTCGACAATTGATATGTGTAGTTTTGTTAGGCCGTGTTATTATTGAGGAGTTATAATGATTTAACAGTTGAATGAATGAAAGGTTGGTTTTTTTGGTATAATTTAAGATATTAGTGAATTTAACAGTTGGTAAGTGTTTTGTTTGTTATTATTAAGGAGTATTAGTGATGTAACATGTAAGGTTTGTTTATATTATTAAAGGATGTTATGATGATTTTAACAGTAGAGGTTGTGTGTGGAACTATAATATAATTATGTACTGTTTGTTGTAAGGGTCAGTGCACCATGACAACACACACGTACATCTTATTATTCCATACTATTGAAACATGGACCTTTATTATTTCTGACACGCTTATTTTTATGTGAGTACTGAGCTTGTTATAAACCACGCTTGTCGAACTTGTAAGGTTGTTTTGTTGTTGAAGAACCTTTTTAAAACCCTTCCAAACCCTAAAGACCCTCAGACCAAAAAAATCCCCAAGGACCCCAAAATGACGCCAGAGACCCCGAGGGACCAAAAAGCATTAACCGCGGTGTATAGTGACGTAACCAAATTATCCCAAAAACCCACAGAGGACCTGTGATTTTAACAGTGTAAGGTTGTTTTGTTGTGGTATTATGAAGGATGTTATTAGTTATTTTAACAGTGTATGGTTTTGTTGTGGTATTATTAAGGATGTTATTAGTGATTTTAACAGTGTAAGGTTGTTTTGTTGTGTTATTTGTAAGGCTAGATCGGATAGTCATTATTTGAGGATGTAGTATAAGTGATATAACCGAGTGCGCAAGCCAAGTTGGTATTTTGAAGAGCAACCCCATTACGATTTGAGCTTGTGGTCTTTTATAAAAAATCTCATTGCTGTTATAAAAAATACTCATTATAATACCACAAACAAACAACCTTGTCCACTTTGTTTTTCTTATAAATCAGTGATGTGTCATTAGTGAGGATCTATTTTTTTCTTATAATGATTTAGAACCAGTGTCTAAAGGTTGCTTTTCATTAAAGCATCCTCTGTGTATTATTGAGAATAAGTACCCATCAAATCAATTAAGAGAGGCGCAACTAAAGAGCGCCTGTGGGTGTCACCTTTCCCCCCAAACGCAACCGTGTTGCCTTTGTATAATTGAGACTGTTAATGAGTGTCGCACTCCCACTGGTTTCTCTGTAGAAGGTCTGTTTTTTTGATTTAGTTCATTATAATCATCTCTCAAAAATCCAAACAACCCAAAGCGCAACGTTACCACTTGGTTAAAAACAAATTCAGGTATTCTAATTAAAGGTATGTTTTAAATTAGGTCGAATTCTCAATAATAATTAACCACAACAACCAAAGCAAGACTATCTGATACTACTGTTAAATCACTGTGTGATAATACGTGAATATCCCTTAATAATACCACAACAAGGCAACCTCCACCTGTTATTAAAATCCACTAATAACATCTGTAATGAATTTACCAACAACCAAAACAACCTTAGCACTGTTGAAAAATCACGAATCATAAAACATCCTTCAATAATACCACAACAAAACAACCACCTTGTGAAATAATTCCATGAACATGTTTGTACATATTTTACAAACAACAAGTCAACTTCAGCTTTAAGTTCTAATACTGTTAATTCAATAGTAATTGTCCGATTTAAACTGTGACGTTTATAACATCCTCATAATATCACCACACAAAGACAACAACTTACACTGTTTAAACACATCAATAACACTTCCTCAATTAATCCACACAATCAGCAACTTAAGTTTATAATAATTTAAAACATTAATAATACCACATAGCTAATCTACACTTTTATACAGATCACTCTTAACACCGTGTTAATAGATATCTCCCGAAAAGCACCTTATTCAGAATGATTAAAACACTATACATTCATAAACAGCAACATCTAAACTTACTTACCTGTTAAATCACTTGTTATAACATTCCTGAATAATACCACAACAATAACATACCTTCACACTGTTAAAATCACCATAACATACCTCAATAATCACCAAAAAACCAACACTGGTTAACGCATACATCCCAACAAGTGTACAAAAACATCTTCATGTGAATCACTATCTACATCACTCAATAATGATTTACCAACAGTAATGCCCTTATTGTTAATATAATCTTTATCACTTCCTCAATAAGTACACAACACAAAGGATGTTAATCATTAAGACATCGTCAATAATACAACAAACTCGATTACCATGGGAGGCTCTTTAGCTGTTAAAATCTTAAACATCTCAATAATACCACAACAATCCTTCATGTTACATATCAACAACCAGTAATACGACAATCACAACCATTACACCTGTTATAAAATTCGCGTTGATAACATCCTTCAAAATACCACAACAAAACAACCTTCACACTGTTAAAATCACTTTAACCCATTCCTCAATAATATCCAAATAAAGCAACCCTTACACTTGTTAAAACCAATCACATCCCAAATAATACCACAACAAAAACCTTACCACTGTTAAATCTACTCATAAGCAATCTCTCATAATATAATACAATCAAACACAACACGTGATAATATCCAACATCGCTATAATAAACAACACCGTTACACATGTTAAATCGACTTTATCATTCAATATACACACACAACATACATTTAAATCCATATCTTCTCAACGAATACCACAAGCAAACAACCTTACACTGCTAAAATCACTATAATAACTATCCTAGTAATTATAACATAAGCTAACCTTACCACTATCTAAACAGAATCCATTTATCAACACTCAATTAATCACAAAAATAACATTCCGTCTAAATCAATCATCCTCATAAGTACGGTACAGAACAATAGACACCTACCTTTTGCTTAGATAATCTTTAAAATCAGAATCTGACATACAAAACAATCTACACTAAAACCTCTATTATACATCCTCATACCATCACACAAAGCGATAAACAATACACGTATCTTAAAATCACAATAAACATCCTTTTAATAATATAGTGCACATACAAAGCTAACATCTACACTGGTTATAAATCTACTTAAAAACATACCTTAATAATACCACAACAAAGCAACCTTTACACTGTAAAATATTCTATTATAACATCCTAATCATTACTACAACAAACAACCTTTACACTGTTAAAAATCACATTAGTAACATCCTCATAATTTCATACCACAACAAAACAACCTTACACTGTAAAATCCACTAATAACATCCTCATAATACCACAACAAACAACCCTTACACTGTTAAAATCACTCAATAACATCCTCAATAATACCACAACAAAACAACCTACACTGTTAAAATCCTATAACATCCTAATTAATACCACAAACAAAACAACCTACACTGTTAAAATCACTTATAACATCCTTAATAAACAACAAAACAACCTTCACTGTTAAAATCATCATAACAATCCTTAATAATACCACAACAAATCAACCTACACTGTTAAAATCACTTATAACATCCTGCAATAATACCAAACAAAAGCAACTTACACTGTTAAAATCACTTTAACATCCCTTAATAATACCACAACAAAGCAACCTTACACTGTTAAAATCACTTATAACATCCTTAATAATTACCACAACCAAAGCAACCTTACACTATAAAATCACTCAAAACATCCTATAATACCACAAACAAAAGCAACCTTACACTGTTAAAATCACTAATAACATCCTCAATATACACACAACAAAAAACAACCTTCACTGTAAAATCACTTATTAACATCCTCAAAATTACACAACAAAAACAACCTTACACTGTTAAAATCACTAATAACATCCTCAATAATACCACAACAAAACAACCTTACACTGTTAAAATCACTATAACATCCTATATAATACCACAACAAAGCAACCTTACACTTGAAAATCACTGTAAACATCCTCAATAATACCACAACAAAGCAACCCTTACACTGTTAAAATCAACTTATAACATCCTTTAATAATAACACAAACAAAAAACAACCTTACACTGTTAAAATCACTAATAACATCCTCAAATTACCACAACAAAACAACCTTACACTGTAAATCACTAATAACATTCCTCAATAATACCACAACAAACAACCTTACACTGTTAAAATCACTCAATAACATCCGTTCAATAATACCACAACAAAACAACCTTACACTGTTAAAATCACTAAAACATCCTCAACATTACCACAACAAAGCAACCTTACACTGTAAAATCACTTATAACATCCTCAATAATAACACAAACAAAACAACCTTCACTGTTAAAATCACTATATAACATCCTCTCAAATTACACAACAAAGCAACCTTACACTGTTAAAATCACTTAATAACATCCTCAATAATACCACAACAAAGCAACCTTACACTGTTAAAAATCACTTAATAACATCCTTAATAATACCACAACAAAGCAACCTTCACACTGTTAAAATCACTAATAACATCCTTAATAAATCACAACAAAACAACCTTACACTGTTAAAATCACTCATAACATCCTGAATAATACCACAACAAAACAACCTTACACTGTTAAAACACATATAACATCCTAATAATACCACAACAAAACAACCTGTACACTGTTAAAATCACTCATAACATCCTCAAAATACCACAACAAAACAACCTTACACTGTTAAATCCATTATAACATCCTCAACTAATACCACAACAAAAAACAACCTTACACTGTAAAATCACTTATAAACATCCTCAATAATACTACAACAAAACAACCTACACTGTTAAAATCCATTTATTAACATCCTCAATAATACCACAACAAAAACAATCTTACACTGTTAATGAGTAAAATCAGAATAACATCCTCAT
>CM068965.1:88272185-88286097 GCA_035128595.1 Eptatretus atami | reverse complement strand
AAGTGATTTTAACAGTGTAAGGTTGCTTTGTTGTGGTATTATTAAGGATGTTATTAGTGATTTTAACAGTATAAGGTTGCTTTGTTGTGGTATTACTGAGGATGTTATAAGTGATTTTAACAGTGTAAGGTTGTTTTGTTGTGGTATTATTGAGGATGTTATTGCTTTGTGTGGTATTATTAGGATGTATAAGTGATTTTAACAGTGTAAGGTTGCTTGTTGTGGTATTATTGAGGATGTTATTGGTGATTTTAACAGTGGAAGGTTGTTTGTTGTGGTATTATTGAGGATGTTATTAGTGATTTTAACAGTGTAAGGTTGTTTTGTTGTGTATTTGAGGATGTTATAAGTGATTTTACAGTGTAAGGTTGTTTTGTTGTGTATTATTGAGGATGTATTAGTGATTTTACAGTGTAAGTTGCTTTGTTGTTGTATTGAGGATGTTATCTGATTTTACAGTGTAAGGTTGTTTGTTGTGGTATTTTGAGGATGTTATAAGTGATTTTACAGTGTAAGGTTTTTTGTTGTGGTTATATTGAGGATGTTATTGTGATTTTACAGTGTAGGTTTTTGTTGTGTATATTTGAGGATGTTATAGTGATTTTAACAGTGTAGGTTGTTTTGTTGTGGTATTATTGAGGATGTATATGGATTTTAACAGTGTAAGGTTGTTTGTTGTGTATTATTGAGGATGTTATAGTGATTTTACAGTGTAAGGTTGTTTGTTGTGGTATTATTGAGGATGTTTTAAGTGATTTTAACAGTGTAAGGTTTGTTTTGTTGTGGTATTATTGAGGATGTATAATGGATTTTTAACAGTGTAAGGTTGTTTTTGTTGTGGTATTATTGAGGATGTTATTAGTGATTTTACAGTGTAAGGTTGTTTTGTTGTGGTATTATGAGGATGTTATTGTGATTTTAACAGTTAAGGTTGTTTGTTTGTGTATTATTGAGGATGTTATAGTGATTTTAACAGTGTAAGGTTTTTTTGTTTGTTGTGGTATTATTGAGGATGTATATGATTTTAACAGTGTAAGGTTGTTTGTTGTTGTATTATTGAGGATGTTATTAGTGATTTTACAGTGTAAGGTTGTTTTGTTGTGGTATTTTAGGATGTTATATGATTTAACAGTGTAGGTTGTTTTGTTGTGGTATTATTGAGGATGTTATGAGTGATTTTAACAGTGTAAGGTTGTTTTGTTGTGGTATTATTGAGGATGTTATAGTGATTTTAACAGTGTAAGGTTGTTTTGTTGTGGTATTATTAAGGATGTTATAGTGATTTTAACAGTGTAAGGTTGTTTTGTTGTGGTATTTATTGAGGATGTTATAAGTGATTTTAACAGTGTAAGGTTGTTTGTTGTGGTATTATTAAGGATGTTATTATGATTTTAACAGTGTAAGGTTGTTTTTGTTGTGTATTATTGAGGATGTTATATGATTTTACAGTGTAAGGTTTTTGTTGTGGTAATTTTGAGGATGTTTATATGATTTTAACAGTGTAAGGTTTTTTGTTGTGGTATTATGAGGATGTTATGAGTTATTTTAATACAGTGTAAGGTTGTTTTGTTGTGGTATTATTAAGGATTTATTAGTGATTTTAACAGTGTGAGGTTGTTTTGTTGTGGTATTATTAAGGATGTTATTAGTGATTTTAACAGTGTAAGGTTTTTGTTGTGGTATTATTAGGATGTTATAAGTGATTTTAAGTGTAAGGTTGTTTTGTTGTGTTATATTGAGGATGTTATATGGATTTTAACAGTGTAGGTTTGTTTGTTGTGTATTATTGAGGATGTTATAAGTGATTTTAACAGTGTAAGGTTGTTTTTGTTGTGGTATTATTGAGGATGTTATAGTGATTTTAACAGTGTAAGGTTGTTTTGTTGTGGTATTATTTAAGGATGTTATTATTTTATTTTAACAGTGTAAGGTTGTTTTGTTGTGGTATTATTTGGATGTTATTAGTGATTTTAAGTGTATGGGTTGTTTTGTTGTGGTATTATTAAGGATGTTATAAGTGATTTTAACAGTGTAAGGTTTGTTTGTTGTGTATTATGAGGATGTTATTAGTGATTTTACAGTGTAGGTTGTTTTGTTGTGGTATTATTGAGGATGTTATTAGTGATTTTAACAGTGTAAGGTTGTTTTGTTGTGGTATTATTGAGGGATGTTGTTTGTTGTGGTATTATTAAGGATGTTATTAGTGATTTTAATAGTGTGAGGTTGCTTTGTTGTGGTATTAGTGAGGATGTTATTCGTGATTTTAACAGTGTAAGTTTGATTTGTTGTGGTATTATTAAAGATGTTATTAGTGATTTTAACAGTGTGAGGTTGTTTTGTTGTGGTATTATTAAGGATGTTATTTATGGTTTTAACAGTGTAAGGTTGTTTCTGTTGTGGTATTATTGAGGATTTATAAGTGATCTTTTAAACAGTGTAAGGTTGCTTTGTTGTGGTATTATTGAGGATGTTATTTTGGTGATTTTAACCATGGAAGGTTGTTTGTTGTGGTATTATTTAGGATGTTATTAGTGATTTTAACAGTGTAAGGTTGCTTTGTTGTGTTTATTAAGGATGTTTCAGTGATTTTAACAGTGTTAGGTTGCTTTTGTTGTGGTATTATTAGATGTTATGGTGATTTTAACAGTGTAAGGTTGTTTTGTTGTAGGTATTATTGAGATGTTATTAGTGATTTTACAGTGTTAGGTTGTTTTTGTGGTATTATTGAGGATGTTATAGTGATTTTAACAGGGTAAGGTTGTTTTGTTTGGTTATTATGAGGATGTTATTCGTGATTTTAACAGTGTAAGGTTGTTTTGTTGTGGTATTATTGAGGATGTTATTAGTGATTTTAACAGTGTAAGGTTGTTTTGTGGTATTATTGAGGATGTTATTGAGTGATTTAACAGTTGAGGTGTTTTGTTGTGGTATTATTTGGATGTTATTGTGATTTTAACAGTGTAAGGTTGCTTTGTTGTGGTATTATTAAGGATGTTTTGTGATTTTAACAGTGTGCACGTTGCTTTTGTTGTGGTTATTTAGGATGTTTGTTGATTTTAACAGTGGAAGGTTGTTTGTTGTGTATTATTTGAGATGTTATTGAGTTTTAAGTGTAGGTTGTTTTGTTGTGTTTATTTGAGGATGTTATTAGTGATTTTTAGTGTAAGGTTGTTTGTTGTTGTATTATTAAGAGAAGTTATGAGAAGTGATTTACAGTGTTAGGTTGTTTTTGTTTGGTTATTATTTAGGATGTTATGAGTGATTTAAACAGTGTAAGGTTGTTTTGTTTTGGTATTATTAAGGATGTTATTAGTGATTTTAACAGTGTAAGGTTGTTTAGTTGTGGTATTATTAAGGATGTTATTAGTGATTTTAACAGTGTAAGGTTGTTTTGTTGTTGTATTATTATCAGGAGTTATGAGTGATTTTAACAGTGTAAAGGTTGTTTTGTTGTGGTATTATTGGGATGTTTATAGTGATTTTAAAGTGTAAGGTTGTTTTGTTGTGGTATTATTAGGATGTTATTAGTGATTTTAACAGTGTAAGGTTGTTTTGTTGTGGTATTATTAGGATGTTATTAGTGATTTTAACAGTGTAAGGTTGTTTTGTTGTGGTATTATTAAGGATGTTATTAGTGATTTTAACAGTGTAAGGGTTGTTTGTTTTGGTATTATTGAGGATGTTATTAGTGATTTTACAGTGTAAGGTTGTTTGTGTGGTATTATTAAGGATGTTATTAGTGATTTTAACAGTGTAAGGTGTTTTGTTGTGGTATTTATAAGGATGTTATAGTGATTTTAACAGTGTAAGGTTGTTTGTTGTATTATTGAGGGATGTTTAAGTGATTTAACAGTGTGAAGGTTGTTTTGTTGTGGTATTATTGAGGATGTTATAGTGATTTTAACAGTGTAAGGTTGTTTGTTGTGGTATTATTGAGGATGTTATTAGTGATTTTAACAGTGTAGGTTGTTTTGTTGTGGTATTATTAAGGATGTTATAGTGATTTTAACAGTGTAAGGTTGTTTGTTGTGGTATATGAGGAGTTTATAGTGATTTTAACAGTGTAAGGTTGTTTTGTTGTGGTATTATTAAGGATGTTTATGGTGATTTTACAGTGTAAGGTTTTTTTGTTGTGGTATTATTGAGGATGTTATTAGTGATTTTAACAGTGTAAGTTTGTTTTGTTGTTGTATTATTGAGGATGTTTTAGTGATTTTAAGTGTAAGGTTGTTGTTTTGGTATTATTGAGGATGTTATTAGTGATTTTAACAGTGTTAAGGTTGTTTTGTTGTGTGTATTATTAGGATGTTTTAGTGATTTTAACAGTGTAAGGTTGTTTTGTTGTGGTATTATTGAGGATGTTATGAGTGTTTAACAGTGTAAGGTGTTTTGTTGTGGTATTATTAAGGATGTTATTATGATTTTAACAGTGTAAGTTGTTTGTTGTGTATTATTGAGGGTTATTAGTGATTTTAACAGTGTAGGGTTGTTTTGTTTTGGTATTATTAAGGATGTTAATGGTGATTTTAACAGTGTAAGTGTTTTGTTGTGGTATATTTGAGGATGTTATTAGTGATTTTACAGTGTAAGGTTGTTTTGTTGTGGTATATTGAGGATGTTATTAGTGATTTTAACAGTGTAAGGTTTTTGTTTTGGTATTATTGAGGTGTTATTGTGATTTTAACAGTGTAAGGTTGTTTTGTTTGTGGTAATTATTAGGATGTTATTAGTGATTTTAACAGTGTAAGGTTGTTTTGTTGTGGTATTATTGAGGATGTTATTAGTGATTTTAACAGTGTAAGGTTGTTTTGTTGTGGTAATTGAGGATGTTATTAGTGATTTTAACAGTGTAAGGTTGTTTGTTTTGGTATTATTGAGGATGTTATGTGATTTTAACAGTGAAGGTTGTTTTGTTTTGGTATTATTAGGATGTTATTAGTGATTTAAACAGTGTAAGGTTGTTTGTTGTGTATATTAAGGATGTTATTAGTGATTTTAACAGTGTAAGGTTGTTTTGTTGTGGTATATTGAGGATGTTATTAGTGATTTAACAGTGTAAGGTTGTTTGTTTTGGTATTATTAAGGATGTTATAGTGATTTAACAGTGTAAGGTTGTTTTTGTTGTTGTATTATTGAGGATGTTATTGTGATTTTAACAGTGTAAGTTGTTTTTTGTTGTGGTATTATTGAGGATGTTATTAGTGATTTTAACAGTGTAAGGTTGTTTTGTTTTGGTATTATTAGGATTGTTATGTAGTGTTTAACAGTGTAAGGTTGTTT
The DNA here is from genome assembly GCA_035128595.1 of Eptatretus atami. Lineage (NCBI taxonomy): Eukaryota > Metazoa > Chordata > Myxini > Myxiniformes > Myxinidae > Eptatretus > Eptatretus atami. The sequence goes on along the minus strand of CM068965.1, from coordinate 88,280,817 downwards.
TTGTTGTGTATTATTAGGATGTTATTGTGATTTTAACAGTGTAAGTTGTTTTGTTGTGGTATATTTGAGGATGTTATTAGTGATTTTAACAGTGTAAGGTTGTTTTGTTTTGGTATTATTAAGGATGTTATTAGTGATTTTAACAGTGTAAGGTTGTTTGTTTTGGTATTATTAAGGATTTTTATAGTGATTTTAACAGTGTAAGGTTGTTTTGTTTTGGTATTTTGAGGATGTTATTGTGATTTTAACAGGTAGGTTGTTTTGTTGTGGTATTAGTAAGGATGTTATTAGTGATTTTAACAGTGTAAGGTTGTTTGTTGTGGTATTATTAGGATGTTATTAGTGATTTTAACAGTGTAAGGTTGTTTTGTTGTTGATTATTAAGGATGTTATTAGTGATTTAACAGTGTAAGGTTGTTTTGTTGTGGTATTTATGAGGATGTTATTAGTGATTTTAACAGTGTAAGGTTGTTTGTTGTGGTATATTGAGATGTTATTAGTGATTAACAGTGTAAGGTTGTTTTTTTTGGTATTATTGAGGATGTTATAATGTGATTTTACAGTGTAAGGTTGTTTTGTTTGGTATTATTAGGATGTTATTAGTGATTTTAACAGTGTAAGGTTGTTTTGTTTGGTATTATTAAGGATGTATATGTGATTTTAACAGTGTAAGGTGTTTTTTGTGGTAATATTGAGGATGTTATTAGTGATTTTAACAGTGTAAGGTTGTTTTGTTTTGGTATTATTAAGGATGTTATTATGATTTTAACAGTGTAAGGTTGTTTTGTTTGGTATTATTGAGGATGTTATGGTGATTTTAACAGTGTAAGGTTGTTTTGTTTGGTATTATTAGGATGTTATTAGTGATTTTAACAGTGTAAGGTTGTTTGTTGTGGTATTATTAGGATGTTATTAGTGATTTTAACGTGTAAGGTTGTTGTGTTGTATTATTAAGGATGTTATTAGTGATTTTAACAGGTAAGGTTGTTTTTGTGTGGTATATTGATGAGATGTTTAGTGATTTTAACAGTGTGGTTGTTTGTTTTGGTATTATTGAGATGTTTATTGTGATTTAAACAGTGTAAGGTTGTTTTGTTGTGGTATATTTGAGGATGTTATAGTGATTTTAACAGTGTAAGGTTGTTTTGTTGTTGTATTATTGAGGATGTTATTAGTGATTTTAACAGTGTAAGGTTGTTTTGTTGTGGTATTATTGAGGATGTTATTAGTGATTTTAACAGTGTAGGTTGTTTTGTTGTGGTATTATTGAGGTGTTATATATGTGATTTAACAGTGTAAGGTTGTTTGTGTGTTGTATTATTGAGGATGTTATGTGATTTTAACAGTGTAAGGTTGTTTTGTTGTGGTATTATTGAGGATGTTATTCATGATTTAACAGTGTAAGTTTGTTTTGTTTTTGTATTATTGAGGATGTTAATTCGTGATTTTAACAGTGTAAGGTTGTTTTGTTGTGCTGACACTATTGCTCTCTCTGTAAGGTGGCGTGGTGATCGTGGTGGGAAAAAGCAGCTCCTCTTCCCAGCAAACTTTGTGGAAGAAATTGTGAGCGCACGGGCTTCAGAAGATGAGGTGTGAAAGAAGACCCCCTTTGGTTTTCATTGTTTTGTTCTAAAAGGATTCTCGTTATTCAAAACCGAATTACTGCTCTCCTGTACAAACCCATCGTTATTCTCCTTTTTACCTCCACCACCAAAGCTGAAGGAGGTTATATTTTCTCCCCTTTCTGTCTGTCTGTCTGTTTGTTTGTCTGTTTGTGTACAGAATATCTCAAAAAGTTGTGGATGGATCCAGATGAAATTTTGTGGACAGGTTGGGTGTGTGACAAGGCCGAAGTGATTTCATGTTGGTGAAGATCCGGATCTGACTACTATAATTTTTTAAGTGATTCTTCCCCATTGAGAGAAAGGACCAAAAACGATATACAAGGTCCGTCTAAAAAGTAAAGGCACTGACTTCATTGAAATTTTATTCTAAAAAATATATTGAAATTACACCTTGTCCCCTTCAAAATAGTTTCGCTTCAGTCTCACACACTTGTCCATCCTCTTCTTCCACGCTTCGATGCACCCCCGGAAAGCTTCTTCTGGAATCTCCGGTACTCCGTCGTAAATGCCTTTTGATGGCCTCCACATCAGGAAATTGCGTCCCCTTGATCACCCCCTTGAGCTTTGGGAAAGAAAAGAATCACAAGGAGCCAAGTCTGGCAAATACGGGGTTGCTCCAGAGTTGGCACGTTCCTCTCCGCCAGAAACTGTCGGATGCTCAGGGCACTGTGAGCAGGGGCGTTGTCATGGTGGAGCACCCAGGTGTTGTTCTCCACAGATCCCTCCTCTTGTCCCGGACTGATCTCATGAGGCACGGAGGATTCTCCTTGTACACGTATTGATTCACTGTTTGACCCTGTGGTAAGAAACTCGAAGTGGACGATGCCATTGATGTCAAAAAACGTGATGAGCATCACCTTGACTTCGACTTCGACATCCTTGCTTCTTTGGTCTTGGTGATGCCGGACTTTTCACTGACGACTCTGCCGTTTGGTCTCGGGATCGTATTGGAATATCCACGATTCATCGCCAGTAATGACTCTCCCAGCAGGTCTGGATCATCCTCGAGGCACTCGATAATGTCTTGACAGACAGTGACTCTTTGCTGTTCTGGTCCTCGGCAACAGCTTGGGGACCATCTTTGCGCACACCTTGCGCATTTCGAGATTTTCAGTAATGATGCTCCAGACAGTGTCCTTGTTATGGAAAGTTCTCAGCAATCATCCGCACCGTGAGTCGACGATCTGCACGCACCATCTGCTTCACACACTCGATGTTGTCTGCCGTTCTGCTGGTTGAAGGTCTTCCAGACCGTGGATCGTCTTCAACCTCCCCGTCCTTCTTTGAACCTCTTGTGCCATTCAAATGCACGTGTACGTGACACGTTTCTTCCCCGTAAACTTGCTGAGCATTGCGAAGGATTCGGAAGGTGTTTTGCCAAACTTGGCAAGAAACTTCAGATTGGCTCTCTGCTCACAACTCATAGCGTGACGACTCAGACGAGACAACGTGTAAAGCATGACCTGTAAAAAAAATCACACTGTGCGCAGTCAACCATCACCAATCATATAATTGATGGAATGTTGCGAAGACTGTGACGCAACCCGTTCATTCAAGTTGTCTAAGTGGAGCACACAGCAGGCTCAGTCCCGTTACCTTTTAGATGGACCTCGTATAGCACGATATCTCAAAAAGTTGTGGACGGATTCGGATGAAACTTGGTGCACACATTGGGTGTCTGACAAGGACTAATTCATTCGATGTTGTTGAAGATCCAAATCTGGATACGACAATTTTTTTAAACTTCTAAAGTGATTCTTCACTATTGAAAGATGAGGCCAAAAAACAATATATAGAATGACGTTTTAAAAAATTATTGGGCCCGATATGTTCTTCTGGATCAGTCATTGCATGGCGGAGGTATGTGCTCTCCTGAGTGCCCTTCCTGTTCAAAATGTTAACATTCATCATTTTCCAATTTTCCATCTCCAATTTTACACTCCTTCCTCACTCCCATTAATTACGTGTGAATGCCAATTGAAAACGAATCTCTATAAAGACTAAGGCTGGTCTACATTGGTGGAAAAATACAGACAATTCATTTTCTCCGTCAAATGCTCAAATTCTCTCTTGCTTTGAAGATGGGCTCACATCTGAAACGTCACTTCACCTTATTCCCCATGGTGGTTAACATACCTCTCTCAACATTTGGTTGAGAGAAAATGTTGTCCTTATGTCTAATTCACACTGTGTTCCTCAGCTTCTGTAAATCTTTAGCCATCAACACTGTAGTAGTGAAGATCGCATCGCACTTCCCTTCCACAGAACGGTGAAAGTAGCCCTCTCGGGTCTCTCCTCCGAGGAACCATTGACGTGAAATCATGCATCGTCGGTGAGTTTTCGCCAATCGGTGTACGGTGCTTAGGCGTTCAGGAGTTATGGTGAGCCTAACCAAATTTGTTAAATGACCAGCACTTGATAGATGTAGTCACCGGAATGTCGCACAGCATCATGAAAATCTCACTCACGCACAATTGTTCACACGTTTATTCTGCAGAGGTGCTACCATTTGGCAAAGACTCGCAGCGCTGGGTATTCACCCTGAGAGACGGAGGGCACACTGGGTTGCACTTGGACGTGTTGGCAGCTTCTGAAAAGGATGTCGATGAGTGGGTTGGGAGCATCCAGCAATCTAAGGAGGCTGCAGGCACCAGGGTACAAACACATCTTGCTGTTCGTCATTGTTAACCTCGGTTTGAACCTCGGCTGAGTCGTAACAAAGACTTTAAAAAAATGATATGTGCTGCTTACTTGATTCGAAACAGCAAAGAGTATATTCACATCCTGATGCTGCTTACTTGCTTGATGCCCAGTATTTGAAAGCATAGAACACGGACAAACAATCGTAGAATGGCAACCATTACACCGGCTTGATGGGCCAAATGGCCTCCTCCTGAGTTGGTAGAATGGTATTTGTGGAATTTATATTTATTTATCTGTGCTACCTGTATTTGGTAACCTCCACAACCTGATAAATAACATTTCGAATGTTCGGTAAATACAGTAGACCTGGTCAGGAGGACTTAGTAAATTAGATTTTCCCCGTTAACCCTTCCATTTTGTATATTCACATCCTCGTGCTCACAACTGAGTCCTTCACTGCAGCGTTCTGATCGCCGTACAGCATTCATGGATAGTTACAGATTGGCGTTTGCTCTTGATTCCCCAAGGTTAAGTTACCATTGAAATAGAGATTTGTATAATTGGCTGTAGTTGATAATAATGAGCTAGTACAATGTCCTGGAGGAAAGGGAGCGAATTATTTAGATTTGTCCAAAATAGGCTTAAACTGTCATGAGTGCATTGTTTGAAGTGGTAACACCCTATTGTAGTTGTTATGCCTATCGTGAAGATGGTGCTTCATTTGTGGCCATGGAACTGGTCCTGGAGGCCTGTCTGAAACTGGTGCACTTAGCTGGGAATGTGACAAAGTGATTCGGTGATTATCTTTTGTGTGTTTGTGAAAAAGTGTTTACGACGAAATGAAGAAGAAAAGAGAAAGAGAGTGGCTTCTGAAATCTCAGAGTTGGTAATCTACTGCCGCCCTGTGCCATTTGAAGGTAATGACCTCACGGTATCTGTGCAAAAGGTATAAGGGTGCATTTTCTAATGAGGGTCGTGTCTATGTCCCTGGCACTGTTCTATATGATCAGATTGGTCATGAGTCATGCTCTATACAGAGTGTTGGTGCTGCTGAAGCATTTTCTATGCCTAGAGTTAATCCTGGACAGGTCACCACTCTAACACAGTGAGTCAGGGCAGGAATTTGAAATTTAGCCCGCTTACTCTTTGCGAAGGACGCCATCGGATCTTTAACATCCACAAACTAATGCCGGCAGACGGGACGCCCAGTTTAACATCCATCTGAGGAACAACAGCACACACAATGATGAATCACCTTGCCTGTGAAACACCAAGATGATAGTTAAAATCTGGGCCGAGATTCAAACCCAGGCTAAACAGCTTGGAGCCGAGTGTGCGTACCACTAAGCCATCTTGCCAACCCATGTTATATGAGTATATGGTATAGTAGTAAGTGGCATATTAAATTCAAAATAAAACCATTATAAATAATAATACTGTAATAGTAACAATTATCATTATTTTATGTTCATAATAATTTTTGAATGAGTGGGAACAAAACGGGTATGAACCTGTACAATGCAGAAATAATCTTATGTTGAATTTCTGAGATACAAGTAGGAACCATTTGTAGGTCGATTACCCAAAACTCTAATCGACGTACAATTGTGGTGATGGTCAATGTAAACAAATGTCTAATAATATTGGAATTTGGATAAGCAGATTTTTCAAAGAATGACACACGAGCTCTGGAATATCAGAAATGGTTATTTGGAATTCTAGTACGCCCACTCCCTATGGGAGTGGCAGGAAAGGTCATGTTATTATCCTGTCTGGGGTGAGTATATTACAGTAGATCTAGGCTCAGGTCCGATAAGCATAAAATGCTTCAAGAACGTCAGGTTTCTTCCCTTTAAGTTTAGTGTTAAACAGCAGTAGCGACAGTTTAAAAAGGTAATCATACGTGTTTGTGGTTTATAATATATTTTACTTCTGGTGGAGGTGCCCCATGAAATGCCGCAATAAGCTATTTATACATGTTAACACGGCGTTTGTCCAAGGAGGAAAAAACCCTTGTGGAGAGGGGATATTATTAGTATTGATATTGTTTTGTAATAACATTAATATTATGCCATTATCATTCGTGTTATTACTTTTTTTTTAGAAGTGGCCTTGGAAAAATGCCACGATTAGCTATTTTAACACAGATATACATCTTAACACTGATTTCGCCCAAGGCAGAAAACCCCCTTGGGGAGGGGGCAAATTAAGTTGCTGCAACCTCCATCGTGTGACCCTTAGTCCTCCTGTCAAGTTTGGTTGAGATTGGATAAGTAACGACCAAATATATCATGGTCAATAAGACAGACAGACAGACACCAAATTGCGTATTTTAGTATGATGAAAGGAACACAAGAGTTGTACATTTTGGACCATCTTGCATTTGCTCTATCAACACCACCTTAATACTCACATTCAGTTTATTTACCTTCATTAAATGGGGGGCGGGGGGGGGAGAGGGAAGTGGGGAGAACAATGAGTGGCATAGGAACATCACCAGGATGTTATTTTTTTATTCATATGCATTTATGTTTTTTCTCAGAATAATTTTTTGGAGTGGGATTAACAATGCTGTAGGGTGAGAAATGAACAAACAACGACGCACATTCACCTTTTGATAAGACCCTTTCACAGACATTACAGTCACCACACAGGCATCCAATCAATGATCCATACCCAGCTACTTACCATTCCTTCCAAACTCCATGTGCCCCTCTCTCCCCAATGTTTCGAGATGCCAATCTAATTCCAGTATAAATCTATCTACTGTTTCTGCTTCCACTACCTTTCTATGCATACCATTCCATCCATGCATTAACTGCTTTCTGAGTGAAAGACCCCTACCTGACTACTTATTTGTTATTTACATCCTAACTGTCCTCTGTGCTCTCAGACTGTGGCCCCTGGTTCTATCATTGTTCAGGATTTTTACTCTCAAGTTCCTGTCTGTTAGCATTACGTGGTGGATGTTAAAGATCATTCGTGTCCATTGTGAGGAGTAAGCAAGTTGACACCAGCACCCTGAACAATTAAAAAATTCCTGCCCTGACTTGCAGGTAACACCTGGTCTTGTCTTCTTGGAGGTTCCTTCACAGCAGCTTATTATGCTTGCTATCACAGAGTGTGGTTACTGTCTGGGCATCAGGTTCTGTACTCCAAACAAATTGACCAGGTGGATCAAATGATCATGTGAATGGAATTCTTCAGTTATGAAGAGCAACATACATTCACAGACACACACTACAAAGCATAATTGGGGACAGAAAGAGCTTGGTGTGTTTTTAGAGAAGAGCGAGAGAGAGAGCGAGAGAGAGCGAGAGCGAGAGCGAGAGAGAGAGCGAGAGAGAGAGAGAGAGAGAGAGAGAGAGAGAGAGAGAGAGAGAGAGAGAGAGAGAGAGAGCGTGCGAGAGAGCACTGGTTCATGGGTTTTCTTGGCATATCAATGAACTTGGTTTAATTGAGTTGCATTATATTATCTGTTGCCTACTATGTCTTGATCATTACAGTAATCATGATAATAATTATGGTGTCCTCTGATCTCAGCTCCTAAACTCACTTGTCGTGAGATGTCCTCGCTGCCTGAAACCAAGGTAGATCGGTGGCTGCGTCGTCCCAATGCTCAGCTGTTCCTCCATCAGAACCAACGAAACATGACACGTATTTACCCGAAGGGTCAACGCATAGACTCCTCCAACTATGACCCTCTCCCTGCTTGGGCGTGTGGAGCACAGATGGTCGCGCTTAACTTCCAGACATCAGGTTTGTTAACTATACTGCTCTCATCCAAAGAGGAAAAACAAGTGCTAACTGTTGTCACTTTGAATGTGTAAATGCAAGATTTAAATGTTTCTTTGTTAATTACCAGATGTAAATACTTATTTTGAATTACAAGATTCAAATACTTATTTTTTTATTACAAGATTTAAACACTTATTTTTTAATTACAATACTTAAATACTTATTTGTTTATGACAATATTTATATACTTATTGTTATTTACAAGATTTAAATACTTATTTGTTAATAACAAGATTTAAATACATATTTGTTAATGACAAGATTTAAATACTTATTTGTTTATTACAATATTTATATATTATTTGTTAATTACAAGATTTAAATACTTATTTGTTAATTGCAAGATTTAAATACTTATTTGTTATTTACTGTGACACAGATATAGACTGCTATTTGTTATTACAAGATTTAAATACTTATTTGTTAATGACAAGGATTTAAATACATATTTGTTAATGAAAGATTTAAATACTTATTTGTTATATACAAGTATTTAAATACTATTTGTTAATTACAAGATTTAAATCTATTTGTTAATTCAAGTTTAAATACTTATTTGTAATTCC